>JAMJFZ010003163.1:7170000-7720000 GCA_026225945.1 Cricetomys ansorgei | reverse complement strand
GGTGAGGATACGAAGAGATATGATTATAAGTGGGCTTTGTGAAGGATTCTTGTATTGGAGCTATTCAGTGTGTGTGTGTGTGTGTGTGTGTGTGTGTGTGTGTGTGTCCATGTGTGTGCATAGGCATGTGAAAGCCAGAGATTAACACTGAGTCTTCTCAGTATCTCTATGCCTTATTTTTTGACACAGGGTCTCTTATTAAACTTGGGCTCATAAATTCAGTTAGGTTGGCTGGCCAGTGAGTACCAGAGACCCACATGTCTCTACTCCCAAGAACTGGGGTTACATACTCATGCTGTCATGCCTGGATTTTTTATGTGAATGCTGGGGAGAGGAACACCAGTTCTTGCGCCTGTGTGGCAAGTCTTTCACCAAATGAATCATATCTCCAGCCCCTTGCTTTCTTGATAGTGGTGGTGATAGATACACAACTCTATATCTAATAAAACTGTAGAAACAAAAATGAGCATAAAACTGAAGGAAACCTCAATGAGCTGGGTGTCTTTTATTGGTATCAACTTTCTGATTATGTCAATCCACTAGAGTTTTGAAGATGTTATCTCTGATGAATTAGAAACCTCTGCAATTATCTGCTTGTTTTACACAATTGCATCTAAATCTATAACCTTTTCAATCATTTTTTATTAATAAAATACAAATGGCAGACTATATTTGGCCTGTGAACCATAGTTTACAGCCCCAGATCCGACTAGATCTCAACCAGAAAAGTGTCAAAAATCACTTGGTGGCACAGGGTGGGGGTGGGGGAGTGTAAAAACTAGAGATGGCCTGAGCCCTTCCCTGGAGATTTAGATTTAGTTCATCCAGGCTGGCACCAAGGCATGGATACTGTTTTAGTTCCTCAGGGGATCCTACTACACTGTCAGGCAGAAAACCACATTGAACTTGAAATGTTAATCATTTTTGTCTTCCTTTTTATACATACTTCCTTGTTATACATATAATCGGACACTGAAAGCAGGAAATATACTCAGAAAACTTTTAAGCCTTTCCCTCTTATCTATAAAAATGACCACTGCTTTGTTTTAGACCTTCACTTCAATCACCAGTCCTGATATCATGGGCTACACACTGCATGGTTTGTGCTCTGTGCTTCCCTTGAAGTGACTTCTAGCAGTGTTTTCTTCAAAGGGAAGTTCTGACCTTGCAGCCTTTTTCATAAAATCCGTTTTAAGTTCCACTTTTTCTCAAAGAAGTTATCTCTAGTCTTTTGTGTGACCTATTTAATCTATCACCTACCTGGTCCACCCAGTGTTCACCTCCACGACAAACATCTGTCTGTGTCCCATTCATGCCAACGTCCCCATAGTGCTAGGAATGTGGCTGCTCCATTTTCCTTCTACTGTTTCTCCTCTTGCTTCTATTTGTTGTGGAGTGTGTGTATACGTGTATGTGTTCTGTGTGTGTGTGTGTGTGTGTGTGTATGTGTGTGTGTGTGTATGTGTCTCTGTGTGTGTGTTCTGTGTGTTTGCATGTGTGTGTGTACGTGTATGTGTTCTGTGTGTGTGTGTATATGTATGTGTTCTGTGTGTCTGTATGTGTGTGTTCTGTGTGTTTGTATGTGTGTGTGTACGTGTATGTGTTCTGTGTGTGTGTGTGTATATGTATGTGTTCTCTGTGTGTGTGTGTGTGTGTGTGTGTGTGTATGTATGTCTGTGTATATGTATTGCAATTCTAAGCATATGCAGGGAGCAGAAGTCAATGAAAGTGTCTTCTATACTCCATGTTATTTTCTGAGACATGGTCTCCCACTGGACCTGGAACTCTGTTTCAGCTAGACTGTGTGGCCATCATGCTCATTTCATCCTACTTCCCAGGCCCCAATGCCAGGATTACAGGTGTACACTACCATGTCTGGCTTTTATGTAGATGCTGTGGCTCTTAACTTAGGTTCTCATGCTTTTACATCAGGCACTTTACACACTGAGCCGTCTACCCAGTTCCTGTGGCTTATTTTCTATCTCATTTACCTCCCAGAAGCCTTTTCTAAGACACAAAAGTACAGTGTACTGTGACTGGATAATTATGTCCCTCTCATTTGTATTCAACGTGATTATATATTAGAGAATGGGGCCTTTGGGAGGTGACTAGATCATGTCAGGGTGCTCATAAATGGAATTAGTGCCCTCATTAAAGGCCATAGGCACTGGAGAGATGGTTCAGCAGTTGAGAGCACTTACTGTCCTTGCAGAGGACCTACCTTAGGCTACTCACACACTGCCTATAGATCCAGGAGATATGACGCCCTCTTCTGGCCTCCACAGGCACCTGCACACATTCTCCACCTAAATACACACATGCACATAAAAATTTTAAATGTATCTTTAAAAGACCACAGAAAGCACCTTCTTCCATGTGAGGACACAAGACGACACCTACTCACCAGTTATCAAAACTCTAAGGCACTTTGATTTTGGACATACCGAGCATGGTATTTACATGTCCTGACATGTAAAGAAAACATCTCTGTTGCTTATCAACACCCACTTGATGGGATTTTTGTTACATTAACCTGAAAGGGCGAGCCAAGTCAAGTTCTGATATTCCCAGGTAGTTCCTGACCATGCATGTTCTACATGGGGCATAAATTCCACAGTGAGTCTTAAATTTTGTTGTTCATTGCTGCAGACCTCATTTCTGGAACAAAGTAGATATTCAATAAACAGTGCCTTTAGGGATTTGCAGATGATATCCTCTCAATGGCATGCCACTTAGCACATATATATTCTTTCTTGTTTTCTTCTTCCCCTGAAACTAGAGTTCCTGATATATGATCATTTCCATGCTGTGAAATATGTCATTTCCAAGCCTGAAGCATCTCTCCTCTCCTGACTCAGGGCATGTTCTTGCTGCCCACGTGTCACCAAGAAGTGACAGCACATAAAAGATCTGCTTTGTCAGGACCTGGATGCAGCATCACCTTGCCTGCTGAGCCCACAATAGCTGACATTTTCAATGGGCTTTAAGACCTGTTTACACTAATTACAGAACATACTTTTGCATGGGGGAATGGGAGGGTTGAAGCAATGTGAGGGATCCCAGGAGGGAAGGCAGCTCTGAAAATCAGGATGTTATCATCTGTGCTATGCAAATTGAATTTAGGTTGAAATATGAGCTCTGTCTGCGTGATTCAAAAGCAAGGGTTGAAAACGTTAGTGTTACTGTAAAATACGGCAAAACTCCAGAGCTAACACAGCATGTCAAGAGGCCTCCGTGCAGCACAAGCTGCTCGCCTTTATTCTTTTATTCAGTGTTTGGGGGAGTTGCCAATCTAATAATAAATTCTTCTTGGAAAGAGTGCACCAGATGGGTACAAAATCGCATTTTTGATTTTAAAAAAAATGTATGTGGTTTGGGGGAGGAAATCACTTTGCATTCTTCCAGTTCCTTCCGTAGAAGGTTGAGGGGCTGGAAAAAACACATTGTCCCGGCAGCACAGCAGGGTTTTCACTGCATTCTCCTAAGGAGGCCTCGGGAGAGTCTGTGAGCATGGACAGCAAGTGGAGCAGGAATGAGCTGTAACATGAGGCATGCCTCTTGGGGCCAGTCGGTTTGGGGAGACCTGGAAGAGAAAGGCTTGAGCAGTCTGCAGATGCGGAGCCAAGAGAGAAGGAGACAGACCTGCTCGCAATGTTTAAATAGTAAATGAATGGTTCTGAAAGGTGTATGTGTTCATGTGTTCGTGTGTGTGTGTGTGTGTGTGTGTGTGTGTGTATGCACTCACGTGCGCGTATGCACGCAGATGCCAAAGAACAACCTTGAGTGTCAATCCTTAACCATCATCCACATTTTTTAGACACAGGATCTCTCACTGACTCAAAATTCACAAAGAAGCTAAGCTAGCCAGTGAACTTGATGGATCCTCCTGTTTTTTACTTCCCTATCTCTGGGATTCTTTTTTCTCTTAGATTCTGAGGATTGAAGTCAGAACAACTGAGCTATCTCCTAAGCCTTGGCTCTGAAACTTTTAAAATTATTTAATCTTTATATTCAAAACATTTTGATCACAGATCACTCCCCCATATTTTATGAGGAAACTCAAAACTTTATGAGGTCAAATCAATTTTCTTAGTAGTGCTGAAAAGATAGCTCAGTGCCTGGAGCAGAGAGAGCACTCTGGTGATGTTCCCTGAATGAAATAAAAAAACATGTGAGCTAATACATGTACCTTTATTTGTGAATTATATTCATAAGCCCAATCTAATGTATATTCATGTAGTGAAACATTATGCAAATTTTATTGCATACTGGGAAAGGAAAAACTTTAAAGAAATAGATATAGATATATGAATAGTAGTTCTTATGTTCTTTCTCCTGTGCCCTGAAATATTATCATCTACTCCACTTTGGACTGGATATAAAATTATTTTTAAACTTCAGGATAAGTGTGAATCACCAAGGGAGACTTTTCAAATCCACATCTTTTTACAGTCTCCCTCTCTTTTCCGCAACCTTTGCTTTTAGATACTGACTTAATAGGTCTGGTTATGGAAGACTTAGAAATTGTATTTTTTAAAACAAGATCTGGGAAACTGCAGTATAGGGTTTTGGAACTACACTACCTGTTGTGGAAAGAAGGTTGGATACCTGAGGTCTAAGTGATTGTAGTGCGAAACCAGCTCCGGGCTTACCTTCCTGCATGATGAAGTCCCTTAAAACATGGGTTTCCAAACAGGAACATGCACACATGTGCATGCATGTGCGCACAAACACACACACACACACACACACACACACACACACAGACACACACACACACACACATTCTCCACAGTCCTTGATGCCCTGAAGGTCATATTCAGTTACAGCCTACACACACTAGAGTCTAAGAACCATGGACAGCTACCCCAGTTTGTCAGCCACTCAATGCACAAGTGCCTTCAAAGCCATCATCCTCAGTTGTCTGCTGCTCCCTACCTGAAAAATAAAGAGTAGTATGTGTGAGGACAAGATGCCTGAACTGGGGTTCTTCCTTTTTATGCTCTGACAATACCCTTGCATATGATGGACACTGCCCTGGCAGCTTCCTGCCCATCTCTAGCTCTTCCTTTCCAGAATGCATGATCAGTTCACATCAACATCAAATAATTTACACTATAGAAAGCCGTGAAATGATAAAAAAGAAAAGGCTGTAGAAGTGAAGGGCAAACACACCGCGCTAAGGGAAAAAAAACCCAAAACAATGATGAATCCCTATTCTGTTCCATGTCCTATGGAGGACGCACCCCAATTAAGTGGTTTAGCTTTCTTTCCTTGAAACTTAAAAAATGGAGGCTGGAGAGATAGCTCAGCAGTTAAGAACAATGGCCGCTCTTCCAGAGGATCAGGGTTCAATTCCCAGCACCCAATATGCCAGCTGACAACTGTCTGTAACTCCTGTTCCAGGGAATCTGATACAGACATATAGCCAGGAAGAACACCAATGTACATAAAATTAAGAAATAAAACCTTAAAAATGAATTAATTTTCAAGCTGGTACATAAAAATTGCCCACATTGTAATATGCCATGTGATGTGTTGGTACAAACAAACCCTGTGATGATTAAGTTGACTTCAGAATCATCATTTCATTAAACACAGACTTACAGAATGACTGCAAGAATTTTAAATATGTGTTTGCATTCTAATCATAACAATTTATTTAACAATAACCCAAAAATCAAAATTGGGAAACTCACAAGAAAGCTATTTAATTCTCACCATTTCCCATGAAGATTTTTGGACATTCTGGACTCCAACTCAGAACTACATGTTGCACTGATTGTCTCTATTTTCTTACTGTTCTAGAATCTGCCACAACTTATTTTTATATCTCAAGATATTTTATTAGCATGACACAAGTCATTTGCAATGGATTGACATTTCATGGGGTTCCTGCTCTATATTTCTAGATCCCTTAGGTATTTCTATAACAATTGCCATGAGTGCATATTTCCAAGAGATGATAGACTATTTTAATAACTTTAAACGTTCTTAGTTGTCATATAAAAATGTGTGTCTTTATAGTGATAGAAAATGATATCTAGATATGTGAGAACCCTATAAACTACTTAAATCAAGCTAATTAACATATCTATACCACAATTCTTGGTTTATATGGTAATATTTGATACTTAATACTACTGCCAGCAATTGATCATGACTTTGATATTTTTGATAGGTATCAGTTATTTTGTAAACTATCCATCAGTGTGAGTTTGTCTGCTGTTTTTTCATGATTAGTTTGAGGTTATGCTTTCTTGCTAAAAATTAGTACAATTGAGACAGACACTTATTGATACATTCTACCAAAAGTCACTGGTATCAAAATGTCTTATTGGGAATGTTTTTCTTTTGTCACCTTCTTAAGATCCTGTCTACCAACTTTTGCCAATATAAAGCTAATATTTTTTATCCAAAGTTGATAAATATCTTGGTAGAGAAAGTGAGTGGGCAAATCTGACAATATAGTGCCTTTTTCAAACTTCCACCCATTGCTTTGGGCATGCATCAATAGATTTGCTTGCAGTAATTATCACTGTAGTGTTTGCCTAACTATCGTGTTTTCCTTAATTTAGCTTTAATTTAATAGATATTAATTGATAATTATTGATGTTGAATCTGATATTAATTGATAATATTAGTAGAAAAACATATTTCTCACTCCTTTTTATTCAAAAATTAATGCTTATTTACACCTCCATGGATTCTCGGACATTATTTTTACTTCGTAGGTTATGACCCAATATCAGCTTCCTTTATTTTATTGCTTAAATAGTCCTAGTTCTGGCCCTGGAAAATCCTCACAGTTAATTCCAATGTCCCTTCAACACACCCAGGTCTTTTTTCAACACACTCTTTTGTCCTGATATCACAAGAAAGACATACCAAGCTCATCTTCTACTATTTTGTCCTGGCCCTAGAATGAGCCACTTTCTCTTTCAATGCTACATTTTAATTGGAGAATGGTATTTGGATTTGGAAAAAAACCTGGGTGTGAAGTATACTCACTGCTATTTGAGTGCCAGTGTTTATGTTACATTAATGGTCAGAGCTAGGAAATACATGAAAGTATGCATCTTATTTCTGTACCTGTCTGTGTAATTTTAAACCATAAGTTCATCTGATAACCCTAGTTCTAACCCAAGACTACTGGATTCCTTCTGGCATTCCACTTTCATTGTAACTTCTTTCTCTGACAATGAGAACCTGGCTCCCATTAGCCAAAATTTATTCACATGTTTGTTCAACAAGTATACACATACTGTAACAGCATGCCCTAGGAGAAGAGAATATATGTGCACAGTTGTTTTTGTCTTTAAGTATCATCTTGTTTAAAAATTATACCACTTTCCAGATGTATCTTTGATGCCAATTACAGTGTATGTGTATATGCTTCCAAGTGTGTATGTTTTAGTCAGTACCTTCCATGACTTATATGCTTATCTTTTCCCCATTCTTTGAATGGAAGCTGAAATTAAGCCAGTGGAAACAGCTGCTGCTTACTGTACAGCCAAGTACAGCAAGTAAGGGTACAATATGAATTGCACAGAAGGTGCTGTTCCACGAGCTGCTGTAACCTTGACAAATGTCCAGACTTGCTTTTCAGTTTGGAATTAACTTCTTGTCAGAGCATCACACAAGCAACAATCAAAGCTCACCTTATGTCATTTTCCTAAGTCTATGCTTTTCTCTTAGCTATCCTCACTTTAGTCATGTTTCCCGATCTACTGTGAACGTCTTTGACAATTCTATTCCCTTCCCTCCCAAGCCCAGACTGTAATTCCTCAAGAATACAGATTGTGCCTAGCTTAATCCCCTAGCTCCATGCCTCTCTTAATGTCCACATGGAGTAAGGATTAAATAAATGTTTTTGAATGCTAAGTGAAAATAAGTCAGACTTGGGCAGCTTTGTTTAAATTGTGATCTTAGATCATTTTCAGGAAGACAGCCAACTTATAGCAGCTGTATTTGCTTGCATAAGACCTGCACAAGATCAAGCCAGTCAGAAGTCCAGCAAGAATGGAGGAGAGGTTCCTGAGGTCCAACCCCCAGCCAGGGACTTACTGTGGTAGAGCTATAAGGAGTTGGAGGTGAGAAGTAGAGGGTGAATATGACCAAGATATGAACATTATGTTCATTATATATATGAACATTTCGAAGGATAAATAAAAATATTATTTAGAAAAAGAAGAACACCCAATGTGCTTCTAAGACATGTCAATACAGAGTCCTGGGGGTATTAGGATTCAGTGGGTTGGAACAATGCTCAGCAATATGCACTTTTGCAGAAACCAATAATTCTTGTCAATTTTAAGGTTCTCTAATGACACACATGTCTGGGTCTATACTGACAAGAGCTATGATGCAGAAAGACAAGTCTGGTGAAATGCAGTTATCACGGGAAGCTTCTTGGAGGGAGAGCTGTTATCCAAGTCTTTTAAGATGGAGTTAAACAAACCAAGAAAGTTCCTAGGTACTCAGATAATAAAAAGCCAATACAGTCTGTTCCATGCCTCCCAAATAGTCTGTGAGAAGGAAGAAAGGTATAGAGCATCACTGGGGGTCTGTCACTCTTTCTCCTGTATGTATGGCTTACTGTTTATAGGAAGATGCAGATGTGAGTGCTTGGTGCAGCTCTACTTAAGTCTCTGAGTGACCTTAGGAAATAATGACAATAATTATTTCTCTAGTAAGTGTGTCAAATTTATATTATTACTTAGTAAACTTTAAAGTATTCCATTCACTATTCATTTCACCTTGTCTCTGAATATTAACCTAAACCAGGACTCTAAGCCCAAAAGAGGCTGCCCTTATTCCCCAAGCTTTGGCTGTGTATTAATTTTCACTCCGTGCATGTACAATGTGCCTGGAAAGCTTCCAATTGTTCTTGCTGAGCTTCTAGGCAGAACACTGTGATACTGAGGGTTCTGTGTCAAACTCACAATTAACTAACTACTGTACTTCAGATGTGTACATACTCCTTGGCTCTTCATGCATCTTGCTTTGATTAATGTAGTGCATGATAGAAGACTTACTGGTTAAAGGTATACCAAACCCAAGGAATGTAGAACTTTTAGAAAGTGCTGACATGTAATAAGCTACCTTGAACAACTCAGTGTCCAACCTGTGTCTCAGTTGCCCACCTGTGATGTAGTGGTAAACAGTGTAATGTAATGTTTATTATTTATTTTTAGTTTACAAACAATAATTGTGAGTCTTTATAGTATATAAGGTGATATTTTCATCTATGTATATGATATAGCAAGATTCAGTAAAGTTAATTAACTTCCCTGCTTACTTTTTGGGATGTTTAAAATAAATTCTTTTAGCTATTTTGAAATATGTGCTGTCTTAGTTAGGATTTCTATTGTTGATTCAAAACACTATTACCAAAGCAACATGGGAAGGAAAGGGTTTATTTGGGTTACATTTCCACAGTACTATTCATCATCAAAGAAAGTCAGGACAGGAACTAAAACAAGGGCAGGAACCTGTAGTCAGATGTTGACGCAGAGGCCATTGAGGAGTGCTGCTTACTGGCTTGCTCCTCATGGCTTGCTCAACCTGCTCTCGTAAAGAACCAAGGACCATCAGCCCAGGGATGGCCCCTTCTACAATGGGCTGGGACCTTTCGCATCAATTACTAAGTAAGAAAATGACTTACAGACCTGCCTATAACCTGATCTTATTGAAATTTCCTCTTTCAAATTACTGCAGCTCGTGTCAAGTTGACATTAAACTATCCAGCACATGCACTATGCCATTTAAACCCATTAGAACAAATAAATACAGTAACTTTATGGGTTAGAAAATCAATACAAATGTTGGTAGTATTTTTATATACTATAGCATCTGAAAAAGAAATTAAGAAAATGATAGTGTGCACAATAAAATAAAATATATAATAAACTACCTAGTAGTAAATTTAACTGAGGTAAAAGATCCACACACTAAAAACTATAAAACATGATTTTGAAAGACGTCTAAAATAGACGACCATTTGGTTTCATGTTGTCCTAAGTAGCTAATATATTAGTATATTTTATCTTTGTTTATATTAGCTTTATTTCATAGAACTATTAAAATATTCCAAAAATAATACATAGTTTTAAAATAAAATAAAAATATGTCTACACACAAAAAAGAAAGAAACTGAAGAAGATATGAATAAGTGGGAAAATATCAATGTTTATGGATTGGGAAGAATTAACATTGTACTTTGTACAAGAATTAACATTGAATATTGTAAAATAATGAGTACTGGTTTTCTATACCCAAGTTAGCAACTGATAGATTACATCATCAAAACAGCATGGAGATCACTAGTCTACAGAACCCTTTCCACTCCTAATTCACCCACCTCATTTTCCTCTCTCTTTTCTTCTTTCATCCCTCCACTCCTCTCTACCTGGTCAGTACTCCTCACTGTCCAAATGCAAGCTTCCTTGTCCCTCTTTTCTCTGAGATGCCCTTCTTTGGTCTTTGCTAAACCTCAATCATCATTCCGAGTGGATTTAAACCCTCAGTCCACCATACAATCCTTTCTAATTCACACTTTCTCTTGGTTTCTATAGTATCCTACAAGAACTATCCCTTTAGCTCTACTGCAATGTGTTGAATGAGCCTATGAGTACTGTTTCTTTGTTTTAGATAACATTTGTGTTATATTATTATTGTGTTCTTCCTTTAGATGAATTGTGTATTTCCTGATTTGGGGGAAAAGGGTGGTATCCCAACAACATTTTATTCTTGTTACAGAAGCCTAATTGTTCCCTAACTGATAGTTTATGTTTTAATTTGTATCTATTTTTTCCTTTCTTGTGTACATGGATATGGCTATGGACACTTAATTTCTATTTGTAGAACAATGAACAGAGTACCAAGTAGATGTGAATGAATGGTGTCCTGGATGGCTGTCCATGCTGTCTATGAAATTTCCTCTGCTCTCCACCCGCCTTCTTGTCCCTTTGTCAGTATGTTGTATTAATTGTACTAGTCCCTTACTCTTTTTCATTTTTTTTCGGAACAAAAGTTATAGTTATATAATATTTGCAATATTCAACTACATACTTAAAATATGTATTAACCATTTTGCTAAGTAACTTATGCATTTATGTATTATACCCAGTGATACTCTTTGTTGGCTGACTATGTGCAGAACTTTCTGCTCTGCTTCATCTTTCCTTAGACATACTGGCTAACTTTCCAGGACAACTGCTTTTTTATTCTATGAAGACCATGCCATCCTATGAAGATCATTCCATCTCATGAAGGCCATTTCATCCTTAGTTGTCCTAATCCTTCATCTCTACGTAACTATTTTCTACTTCCTTGCTCCTCTCAACTCCTCTCTCACTAAGCCCTACACTGACATATATGATCACTCAAGGTTCTCCAAATGTTTCTCCTTCTAAATTTCTTGCTGACCTGTGTGACCTCAGAAGGCCTTCTAAAACATCTCCCTGAATCTCTGTTTCTTGACCCTCAATTCAAATCTGGAATCACCACCTCCATGAAGCCTTCTGTAGATAACCAACCCAAACTCTAGTAGGAACCATTTAGGATTTACCATGAGACAAATTGGGACTCCAAAACCCAGAGAGACTGCCCTCATCCCCCATGCTTCGGCTGTTTATTAATTGCCACTTGGTATGTGTACAATGAGCCAAGAAAGCTTCCCACTGTTCTGGCTAAGATTCTAGGCACCATGCTGTGATACAGAGGGTTCTGTATCAAACTTGCAATTAACTAACTACTCTACTTAGCCAGTCTCTTCCTAATTAATGGCCTCTCTAGCCATTGGTGCTGATAGAGCAAGGCTGCTCCTGATCAGGGAGTGTGGCTTCCTCAGATTCAGCCATGTAAGGAGAAGGATGTGGCACCCATCCAGCTCCCATCAGAGCCTTGGGATATCTTGGTTAAATCACAGAGGATTGAGTACAAAGATGAATTTGCATTCCCAAACATCAGCCTTCTGGGCCCCTTGGAAAGTACTGTCCTGAGGTTCCAGACACAGTCATCATCCGTCCCCTTCTCACTTAGAGATGTCCCCACAGGCCTACAAAAGTTAGTGAACTGTTTGGTAATCAGAGTCGCTGACGCTCCAACTGCCATTGTGCTAGCAAATACTCTTCAAACTTTCCTCTTGTTTCAGGTTAAAGGGTAAAAACATCAGGGTGATTCAAACACATAGTGAAAGAAGAGTGGATATATGTTAAATTTTCCAGTTAATAAAATGTTTCATTTTTGAGACTGTAATAAAAATTTTTAATGATCACTTGCAAATCTCAATAATTTCTCAAATTATTTTCAGAAGATAACACGTGGTTTGTTTGTTTTTTAAGGAATCAAAGATAACGGGGTTTTAAACATAGTATTTTTATTAATTATTTGAGAATTTCATACAATGTATCCTGATCACACCCACTTTCTATTCCTCCCAGCTCCACCCTCCCATTCCTCTGCCTAAAAAACAAAAGCAAAAAACAAAACAAAAACAAAAAAAACAAGCAAAAAACCCACAAACAAACAACAAAACAAACAAAAAATCCTCTAATTTGTGTTGTCATATACACCGTAGCATGCTTAGACCCCTAGTGGCTGGACCCTTGAAGAAAACTGACTCCTTCCCTGCCCTACCCCCACCAGAAGCCCTCAACTGTGAGGAGCAACACACTTCAGAATCTTTATCACAATTTTTAAGGGACTCTTCAATAGCTTCATGTCTGGATTTGGGATGGGGTGGCGGGTAGCAAGAAGGGGAAGTTGGCACAGGAGCCTTCAATGTCTCATTCTCAACCATGAATCTGCAGTCATCCATACTACTGCAACAGAAGCTTTTCTGCCCGTAGCTGGTGGCAGCACAGATCATAGACATCTACGTGGCCTCCCGTGGCTCCCCAAATGATGAGCATCCACATGGCCTTCAGCGGCAGCACAGATCACAAACATCAACATGGTTTCCAGCGGCAGCATGGATGACAGAAGTCTTTCAAGGAGACTTAACCCAGCAAATAAAACTTTGTTTAGCTGGGATATCTTGTTGTTGTTCAGAATCACGGTGATCTTGCTTTTTGGCAGCATGTCGGTGCCGGGGAGGGAGAGAGATTCCTAGCTCAGTGTCTCTCCACTGCGTGCTGCTTCTTTACGCCATCTTAGTCTCCTCTCATGACTGGTTTCCTTCACACCATGGGCTGCTTTTGGGTCAAATGGTGACACTAGCGTGGCAGGCAGCTATGGGAAGAGTAGAGCCAGCAGTTGACTGGAGCCTCCCAGCAGCCCACAGACCAGCCGTATACATCAATGACATTCCCTGCCTCAGCGGTGCTCCCATACCTGTCACTGAAGGTGCGTCTCCAGCTCCACATCGCTCTGCTGCATGCCCTGCTCCCATCGTTTTGAATAATGCAATGTTTGTGTGATCACAACAGATTTAGAAAATACTGAAGATGGCAGAGAAGTGCATCACATTAAAGCAATCTCTTAGATAATTTCACAGCCTTTATCTCCAGGGTTTGTTGGATTGTTTGCTTGATAGCTTGATTTATTTTGTCAGGATTTCACGAGGTAGCCCAGCTTATACTCCTCTGCCTCAGCTTTCTAAATGCTTGAATTAAAGGCATGTACTACCATGTCTGCCTTTCTATTCCTTTGTTTTTTTAATGTAGTCTTTTTCACGCAGTCTACAATTTTCAGCTCTGAATATTGAACGAACATTTTACAACCATTTCCGTCATTCACCCGCACTGCATATTAACACGAGACTTGAATATAACATATGCAAAAACGTTCAAATTAGATACCTACCATTGTACATGTTGGTATGTGCTACGTATATCTTTTTCAGATTTTGTATCTGTACATTAAGCTGTGAGGTAGACATTTTTAATGTACCTGTTTACCTGTAAAAACACGGGCACAAAGAACTGAAGTAACCCACCAAGAGTACTGGATAGGAGATAGCAAGGATGTTTTTTGAATGTAGACTTCCAGATTCCAGGACTCACCCTCTTAACCACTAAGAATACTGCAGCTTAAAAGCATATTAACCAGCTTTTTCCACATGGTTGGTTTTGCTTGTTTGTACATGCATGAAAGAACAATCTCACATTTCTATTCAAGTGGCCTTGGAGTTAGCTGCTCTTCATGGGTGGTTTCCAGTGCACTCTGTGTAGTAGGTAAAACAGAATTAAAAGAAGGAAAGAAAGGAAGAAAGAAAGGGAAAGAGAGAAAGAGAGGGGGGAGGGCGAGAAAGTTAGCTGTGTATGGATTTCTGTTTGCAGTCACTTCAAGTATCATCTCTGAGCAAGCATTATCCTTTCTGATTGTATTACTGTGATCACATAATCTGTGTGGTTATTAATAGAACACAGCCCTAGAAGACACAGATTTTAAACTTAATGCTGACACTGTCACTACTGTTTTTCTGGACTCGAACAAGACATACAGCCTCTGTAAACCTCAGTTTTCTCATCTGCAAAATAGGAATCAGAGCAGACATTATGATTCTATCCTACAGAGATTTCTGCTAAGAATCTTTAGTGAGGACACATGGCTGGTAGGTATCTTATTTTTTCCTTCACAATTGTCAGAGTTCTGTATAAACTAAATAATTTTTAGTTAGGCCCTAAGATACTTTGGGCATTTGTGTTCTTGACTGTGCTATCATTCATTCAGTTACAATTTCTGGCTTTTACTTGAGTTTCTATTCTGAGATGAGCTCTGAGCTAAATTGGAAAGATATGAAGATTATTTTTCTTTGCTTTCTTCTGCTTCAGTAAAAGATCCAGTTTACTGCTGGCTAGAAGCAACAAGCTGGGGGAGAAATAAAGTCCCAAGCCATTGCAGTGACCCAGTATGGATAGGTCACAAGATCTATAGAGCAAAGTACTCTATTAGCCCAATATCCCTGTAGGCAGGAATGCTGCCAGGTAATGCATTTGTGATATAAAGATCCCCCCAAACATTTCACCATGCTTCTTAGTTATAGCTAGAGTCAGTGCTTTGCACACAAAGATCCTGCAGATGTGGGCCCTGTGCAACTTGCTTCTTACATGTCCCACACTATTTTCCTCCTCATCTTCTTTGTGGCCAATCTTGTTTTGAGCAACTCCCCAGATCTGCTTCTAAAGCAAGAATTGACAGGACTCTGGGTCCTCATCTCATGTCTGATTTGTTTCATTAACATATGAATGAGTTCCTTATTTCAATCTCATCCTTATGAAGCGAGACTCATTTTAAGGTTTTATTATAACTTTCTCCTCTGCTTCATTCAAAAAAAAAATTCCATATATGTACACAGTTGTTCGCATTTCAAATGGAAACCTACAGTTATTCCTTTTTTATTTTCTGACCATCCAACCGTCTATAACTACTTTCTGTATTCATTTACGTTTCTTAGTCTATTTCTATTAACTAATGTAGATAATGTTCACTTATTTGATTAAAAAAAATCCCTTGTGATCAATACTGCCTATTCAGCAGAATTCCCCATATAACAGGATGGGTGGACATATAATCAAATCTGAAAACTATCATTATGTAAAACTGTCTTATACGTATACAGTCTGCACAAATTAGAGTGGTAACATAGAAGCAACCAATTGATTTTACCATGCCGATCAGAATGGTGCCTTTTATGGATGGTAGATACTGAACTGTGCTTCTGTAATTCAGTACGAGACTGTCAAACAGTTCTGTTTTCAATGGAGAGAGAAACAGAAATGATAATAGAATAAGAATGTGCACATCCGAGCAGCATCTTCATTACTGTGTGACTTCATGTGTGAAAGGGCTCTAAGTAGTTGAAGCATGAGGTTAGGTTCAAGGTCAGTAGAGTATTTTGTTTCCTTTTTTCCTGTATCTGACTTTATATCCACCCCTTGCATAATAGGTGCTAGGAACCCACCAAATGCCTTTAGAAAAGAGAGATCAGGCTCCATCTACATCTGAGCAGTAATTAAAAATTGACATTCAATAGGAAGGACGAAGAAAGAAAAGAAAAGGAGCCCGAACATGGGGCTCTGTTTGGGGTTAAATTGAACATGAGTAATTGATTAGAGATGAATGTGAGGAAAGGCTACTCTAGGCTGCTTACCTTAAGGCCTTGGGATGGGAATGACAGTCTTGAGAACTCCTTAGTTTACTTCTAGCTTTCTTCTACACAGAATCAAACCTTATCTGATTCTGATCTTCCCCCAAAATACCAGAACATCCACTGCATGATCAGAGTTTTCTCCTGTAACCCCCTCACAGCCCGAGATGACCTGGCTGCATTATCCCAAGCCTCCTGTCACCTTCTTTTTACCAACCAACTCCACTTCACTCTTCAAGATGCAGCTCATGTTTTGGCATTTCTAGTGCAGCACGGTCAAGCCCCACTGACAGGAGTTCCTCCTGAACTCCCGTGACCTTCTTAGCATCGTGACGATCAATAGGATTTACAGTCTTCACATTCGTATCTCTATTGCTTTTCAGAGGACATGGCACTGAATGAATAAATGAACCTGCATTGAGTTCTGAGTGTGAGTATCCTTGCATATGAAAAAGAATGTGTCCGGTATGGAGACTCACACCTGTATTTCTGCACCCTAAGAGGCTGAAGAAAGAACATTGCCGTGAGTTCAAGGTCAGTCTGGGCTATGGTATAAGACTTTGTCTCAAAACAAAAGAAATGGGAAGCCCTACCCACTTCTTTTAGTAGAAGGTTTTGGGGGAGGTAAACTGATAATAAAGGTATTGTGTGATAGATACAAGGAAGGAAAAATTTTCAGGATGATCACCATTGATGTTAGTTAGTCCAACATTTATGACATTTTCCCCTGAGGAAGATAGATCTAGGTTGTGGTAGTTAAAACTGTGAGTAGGACTCCAAGGAACATGGGCAGATACAAGGTACTTGGACTGAAACTGACTGTGGAGGAAAAATGGAAAACAAGGCCAGAGGTAGAACTCAAAATCCAAGCTCCAACCCACAATCCAATCATACTGAGGAAGAAAGCTTAGAATTTCCCCCAAAGCCCGGGCTGGAACAGCTTTGAAACACAGAACTACTAGACGGGATATGACCAAGAGTCAACCCATGGCCACAGGATCTTACTTTTAGCTGCAGTATATAATGCACTCACATTACTCCAGAAGTTACGAAGTCTAAAACGGGAAATAAGATGACAAGCTAATAGATGAGATGGCTAAAGAGTAGCGGAGTGACAGACATCTCTTCTACAAAGAGCAATCATGAACAGGGCCCAAGATCAACAGTGATTTTTGACACTTGATCTCAATGCTAAAGCTATTAACATTATCATATGTCAGGGGCTTGCTTTTAAAGAACATTCCCTACTTGGTATAATTGCAAGAAAGACGTAATGTTTCAAACATTCACATAAAACAAAGACTTTGATAGAAAGTCTCAGTTCCATTTTTTTATTTGAACTTAAACATTTATTCTCCAAAAGAATTTCACTTGGAAAAGCTACGCATGGATAGCCCTGAACTTTAGTTAGAATTGAATGTGTCTAACATACTTTTAAACTTATTTTTTTCAGCCCATAGACTTCCCCAAAACAAACTGCCTCTAAATCAGTGAGCTAGGTGCTTCTGACTTGATGAGGTACTTTAGTTAGGGTTCCTATTACTGTGAAAAAAAATACTTTGACCAGAAGCAACTTGGGGAGGAGAAGGTTTATTTCAGCTTTCATGTCCCGATCACATTTCATAATGAAGGGAAGTCAGGGCAGGAACCTGCAGGCAGGAACTTGAAGCAGAGGTCATAAAGGATTACTGTTTATTGGCTTGCATTCCATGCTTTGGCCTGCTTTGCTTTCTCGTATACCCTAAGATCACTTGTCCAGAGATAGTACTACCCACCGTGGGCTGGGTCCTTCCACAACAATCATCCGTCAAAGAAAATGCCCTACAGACTTGTCGACAGGCCAATCCTATGGAGGCATTTTCTCTATTAAGTCTGCTTTTCAGGTGACCTAGCTTGTGCCAAGTTGATATAAAAACTAACTGGCAAAGAGGCGTGTGAGAAACACAGAAGCACAGACAGCAGATGTGAGAGGAAATATGAACACACTTGTACCTAAACAGGGACTATGATCAATGGGTTCTTGAATGTCCAGGAAGAACCAGATATAAACAACCATGACCTTACTGCTAATCTTGGTGCAGAGCCCTTGAGTCACCCAATTGTGAACCAAGCAGTAAAAGCTTTATAAAGGACAAACTGGAGAAATGGATCAATGTTGAATGCCTGCCAAGGAGGATGGAGTGTCTGGAGAAGACTTACACAGTTTCAAGGTCACCTGTGTGAGTCAAGAAAGGTTATGTATAGTGAACTAGGCAAAGTGTGCAGCTTACAGGCTTATTTTAGTCTCTGTTAATACACTTGTATATATGTGTTCTTACTCAGAAGTAAGAAATATTTTTACTTTGTTTATACCTCTTTAAAATTATGAAACCTTCATGGATTGATACATCTTCAATGACTTATCTACTAGGCATAAGTTAAAGTAACTTGGAGAAAATTAAGAGGATCCCAAATTAATCTAGAGGAAAAAAATTATTTATTGACAAACTGACTTGCCATTTAAAGCTCTGTTCTGTTCCATTGATCAATGTGTTTGTGTGTATGCTAGTATCATGCTGTTTTTATTACTATAGCTTTGAAGTATAACTCAAAATCAGGAATGGTGGTTGATATCTCCAGAAAATATATATTTTAATTGCTCTGGGTTGTTTTGGCTCTTCTAAATTCTTTGTGCTTCCATATAAAACTTAAGATTGTTTATTTTCAATTTCTGGGAAGAATTGTGTTGGAATTTAAAATGGCAAGTGCACTAGATCTATATTTTGCTTTTGGTTTTATGACCATTTTCACAATATTAGTCTTATCAATCCATGAGCGTGATCTTTCCATCTTCTGGCACCTTCTTTCACTTTCTTCGTTCAGTGTCTTAAAGGTTTTATTGTATAAGTCTTTCACTTCCTTCCTTGTTTGTGTTTTTTTAAGCTAGTGTGAATAGAATTGTTTTCCTAATTTCTTTCTCTGTGTGTTTGTCATTAATTTATGGAAAGGCTACGGGTTTTTTTGTGTTAATTTTGTATCCTGCTATTTTGATGAATGTGTTTATTGGCTTTGAGAGTTTTCTAGTGGAGTCTTTAGGGTATTTTATACATTGAATACATCATATGAAAATAAAGATACTTGGACTACTTTCTTCCTCTCTTTTCTGTTTTTATAGCTTTTATCTTCTTCACTTATCTTATTGCTCCAGCTAAGACTTCAAGAAATACAGTGAATATTAAGGAGAGTGGACATCCTTATCTTGTTCCTGATTCAATATAAAAATTAGTCAAGGCTAGATCTTGGGGTTGATAAGTTTCAACTCTCTACTCTCTCTGTCTCATATAGGCTTGATGAGAAGGAAAAGACGGCTGAAAAGTCTCACAGAAACCAAAGAATCATAGTTTATTTCCAATGAAAACAGGTATATGTAAAAATTTCAGCAGAAAGTTATATGGAGGGTTTTGATTGGTCCAATCTGGGCCAGAAGTCTATTTCAATAAACACATCACTTTGGCAAGGATGGAATGTTCTTATAAGACAGACCCAGCAAAAGAAGGTGCATTGGGTGCTTTAGAAAGAAAAGGCTATCTATGTTTCTAGGAGAAGAAATAACTACCTAGAAATTATTTTGTAACATAAAATTTTTTATAAAAATACAGATGCATCTAACACTTAACGTAAGGGTAATATTTGTTGGTGTTCATTATTCCCCAGTAGCCACACATAGCTGAGAGATGAGTATGGGGTGTTTCTTTTATTTTTAAGAATTTCATATATGAATACTGTATTTACATCATGTCTCCACAACTCCTTCAGGGTCCCTCCCATCTCTCAAATTCATGGTCTCTTATTCTTTAGCTATTATTACTGCATATATACATATAAATTTATAAACACAACCTGATAAGTTCATTTAGTATTGCTCATATGTATTTGTGTTTAAGGGTGAATGCTTGGGATTGGATCACCTATCAGGGAGCTCATCCATGGAGTAGAATGATTCCTCCTTCACACACACAACAGGAAGGAATTTATGCCTGACATGGTAAACTTAGCCCACTACCCATGGTTGATGAAGCCAAGGACCCTAGAGGAGAACCTATGTATTCAACTTCCCTAAACCAGTATAATCTCCCACCACATTCTAAACATCTATCCTTATATCCATAGATAGTTGTAGCTCTTACCTTCATCAAAGATGCTTCTTTTGAAGCAGACTTACTTCACTGCAGAAAGACACAACTGATCAAAATTCAGAGAACAACTGACCATGGATCCCTACTGCCAATTGCTATATCTACAATACAACTTCTACACCAAAGGCTCAGGGAAGATCATGGAAGAGGGAATGGAAGAATTTTACAAGCCACAGGACTGAGGCATCTGTGTGTAATGTCTTCTATACATGACAGGGACAGGGACGCTGCACCCCATGAAATCTCAACAATATGATTGCTGAAACAAGACCTGAAAAATGACAACAGTTGATATACCAACATGGATGAGGGAAGTATCATAAGGGATTTCTTAAATTCCCTTCCCACAATAAGGAGTAAACAGAGACAATGGTTGATAAAACCAATAATGAGTTCAAATCTGGACATGGCTTGATAAGCAGAGATCTAGGATATGCTATGATCTACTAAACCACAGAACTACTTAGAGGATTATGGGAAATGTAGTTCCGGGACTGGACCCACTGCACCGCTCCCAGCAATGTAGGATATTGAAATATTTTGAAACCCAGAGAATTATATGCAAATATAAGAGAAATAACAGAATCTTATAAAGCTGCATTACAGGACAAGCAACATGGACGAAGTACTAGCAACTGAGAGTTGAGATTAAGCCCCCAACCCCAAGCCTGCAGGGAAGCTTCTGGGGTTGAAGCTGAATGTTGACAAGATACAGCTCCATGGTGTGGTCAGTAACAGAAGCAGTGGAAACCTGGGTCTGTCATTGATTCTAAGGGCACTGGTCAAATGCTAAGAGAAGGTGACTCAATTTAACCTGCTGAGCCCAACCAGACACCTGATTCTCTTCAGTATCCTTATTCTTTTCTAACAGCCCCTACTTCATTTTCCCTGGAAAGAACTGAATAACAAAAAACACTAGCACAAGACTTATTCAGAGCATGAGTTTATAGTTAGCATCTCATTATTCAAGGCCTCTCTTGGGCTTTACATACTCCATTGTATTGCTCAAAGCTGTTCCACTCTATATCCCTACTCTGCAGGCCCTGTGCTGAGATCTGGAAATATAAAAGCCGATACCATTGTCCCTGTCAACTCCAGGGCTTAGGCAGGGAAGTGTGATGCACTGTGACAAATTCTGTGACTGGGGAGACCTAGGCAAGTGAGGGAAGGAAAGAGGACAGTCAGACCCAGTACAAGGAAGCACTCTCAGAATTCCATCTGAAGGTAATGGCCCGTAGCCAGAATTATCAATATGGGAAAGCCATTTTATAGTAAATAAATAAACAATCATAAATGCATAGAAAATTTTAAATATTTGTTTTACTAAAGAGTGAAGAATGGGATTATTGAAGCTTAATGTGATTAGGGCTTGTGGCTTGCTCTAAGAGTTGGGTTTTATGATATGGGTCTTAGAGAGCCACCAAAGGCCCTCGAAGGTGTATCATGTTGTCAATTTTATCTCATGGATCTATTAGAGGGGAACTTGGGTATAAAAGATAAATAATTCAGGTGAATGATAATGAGGTTTTGAATGAAGGCAGACCATTAATAGGGACAAGAGAAGAGAGCCAGTTAAAATGTATTATTGTAAGGCAAAAGTGGCCAGATATATAACTGAATTCAACGTCTAGCTGAGGGGGAAGGCAAATTTAGGAATAAATAGCTCTCACTAGTCTTCTGACTCCTGGGATTAGAGTTAGAGTGCCTGGGATTAGATTAGAGTCATTAGAAATGCATCAGCAGAGAGGCTGTTTTAAGTGGGGAAGGTGCGTAGTTTGTTTTTGAATGTATTTGAACTAATGTTCTTGGAATCATCAGGCTAAAGTTGTCTGGTCAGTAGCTGCATTCACAAGTGCTGGGTCCAGAAAGAAAGTACACAGAATGTTCATCAGAAAAAGCCCGAAGCCCATGTGATTGTTCAAGAATAACTTACAGATGGATACAAAAACATTTAGTTATGCAGTCAGAAATCTAAAATTTGAGAGTAGGAAGAAAATGTAGACAAGGCAGTTATACCAGGGGAAGAATGACCAGGGAAGAGATGACACAGAGAGAGAAATTTTAAGATGGCAGGGCGTGATTATTACTTTCGAATGCTGCGGGGATAGCAGATGAGAAAGACTGGGTAGTTGATCATGAGACTGCAGTCAGAACAGATGTGTGTGGTATAGTTACAAGATCCAGTCAGCAGCATCCCTACTTACCTAGTCTGTGGACAGAGAAATTAAGGCCAAAAATCAGATGTAAAGCAGAAAAGTAGGCTTAAATTAATGAACAAATGGACTTGTTACTTCCCTCTTTCCTTTGAATTAGCCTCGCCTTCTGCCAATATAGCCGTCTTAGTTTGCGGAGTAGAATGTGACTCAGTAAATGTAAAGGCCAGATGAACAGATTAAACCAAAGGAAGAAACAAAAAGGCTTCCACCTTCTCATGTGAACACTGAGTCCATGCCTCCCCAGAAGGAGCAATGGACTAGTCTTCATCATAAATCTTCCTAAGGACAGAAAGGAAAGTTGGCCTTCCTCTGTGAAATACATGTAAGAGGAGAAAATGATGCTTTTTAATAGTGGTAGGGATAAAGCCCCGATTTCCAGACACAGAAGGATAAATGGGAAATGAAGATACCAACTATACAGACACTTAACTTCATATGTTATCATAAAGATAATGAGTCCTTCTTGATTTCAAATAAGGATGAATCCCAGGGACTAAAAAGATGGTTCAGTAATTAAGAGCATGTACTGTTCTTGCAGAGGGTACTACCCATGTCAGGACATTCCAGCTACAGGGAATATAATGCCCTTTTCTGGCCTCCATAGGCAACTGTACTCATGTACACATACTGTCACACATATACATAGGCATATGCACAAATAAAACTAATCCCTATTTAAAAAAATACATCCTGATGACAGAAGAGACTTCCTCATCTTAAGCAAAATGAATTGGTAAAATCTGACCGTTTTGCCCCACTTGTTCTGCAATAGTAGAGAAAATGTGCTTGGAGTTAGAATATCAAAGTTAGATAACCAAGCACTAGTTATCACTGCTTTTATAACTGCAAATAAATCTCTAAACTGTTTTAAGACTCACATTTCTCATCCCAGAATTGAAAATAATTGGCCATATCTTACAGGGTTGTTCAAAAAAATCAGGTCAAATGAAATCAAATCGTATCAGGATAATATCAATCAGGGAATGTATATGAGGAATCTGCACATACTCCAGCTGTCTAATGAATGCTTATTGATTCCAAATCTATTTACTGGAAGCAATATTCTCATCTAAAAGCATCTAAGAATGGCAGTTTAGGGCTATTATACATGGCAGTTAAGATTCTGTTGTCTTCTGGGAAGGTACCGTTCATGTTTGTAGAGAAGAAATAAAATGGTCTGCTATCAGTGGCAAACCACTGCACTTTTTCTAGAGTTTCAGACCAACCAGTCCTGGATCCTCAATTTTGTTTCAATACCTTGAGTGGAGATAACTCAGGGGGTGGATTAACACTGCCCAATTGACAGCAAAATGATATGTAATCTTGACACCAATTTAATTTTAAATGAATCTTCTGTTAACTTGGTAATTTTCAATATGTTACACTTAATTATTCAGTTATTCATTCAATATTTAGTTTCATTGTGTGCCAGATAATGTAAGAAACTGTACAATAATTGTTTCTTCTCTTCCCAGAGCTGACACTCTGATAGCAGAAACAAACATGCACTTTGATTGCAAAGCAAGATATGAGTACAAAGAAATAAGGTTAGGCATCTTGGTGATGCCAAAGAGAAGCTTTGACTCTGCTTGAAGGAATCAGGGGGGATGTGATTGTTGATGGATACTTGAGCTTGTCCTGAAGGGGAGGCAGGGGTTCATTAAACAGAGTTAGTAAGAAAGAGCAGACAGGGAACAGCACCAGCAGAGCTGTTACAGCCCCCACACGGTCTCCTTATTCAAGGAGTTGCCTATTCTGGAAATAAGTTTGGTGGCCTGAAGGTAAGAGAAAAAAAATAGATGTGAATGTGGAAGTGAATTTGGAAAGGCAGAGGATAGACGCCACATAGGAAAGGCTCTGAGCTTGGGCCATTTGGATCAGATGATAGGCAGGGGGTTGGGAAGGGAAGGCAAGGGAAATCCACCTTTGCCTTCACACTAATAACTTACTGGGTCCGTGTTGATATTCACCATGAAGGTAACCAGTGTTTTCTATGGTCCATTACCTCGTTAGTCTGGAGTCAAATTTGACAAGTATTTCCTAGTCCTTATGAATCAAACACATGTTCTAGGTACAATATGCACAACTTGCTTCTATTCACAAGGCCTTTTTGGCTAGTCTAATTACAGTAGAGTTAAGCAGTTAAGAACATGGAGCAGTGAACCCCACTTTCACCACTGACTAGCCTTAGGACATAAGGTATGGTTTTAACCCCTTTATGCTTCCTTTTTCTCATCTATATTGATAATATAACTGTTTCTCTTAAAGTCCATGGGAGAACTATGCAATGCCAATCACTGGTGCTATGACCTAGCAATCAGAGTATATCTTAAAGAGTTCTATTCTAGACTCAAATGAGTGTTTTCTCTAGATACTGGTAGAGCTTCTCAAATGTTAATCAAGGAAATTCAAACTACCTATCTTCCCAGATCTTGGCTCTAGCTTTCTTTCTCATTTTTTGGCATACTACAAAGCACCTTGTGTCAATTTCCTTATCTAAACTATGAAAATAACAACATGAACCTGAGAAGGTGACTGTGGGAGGCAAACACAGTCCTGTCTGCAAATGTTCCTGTCTCACGGAAGAGGTGTGATAACTCCCTGTCTTTTCTGTTAGGAATCAGCATATAGTAACCCTTCCATATGTTCTGAGTAGGAGCATAAGTCCAACACCACCACCAACAAAAGCCCACAGGGAATTTTTTTTGGTCAAGCACATTACAGAGATGAGAAACCAAAATGATGGTTTCATTTTGTCATTTAAAAAAAAACGTGTCAATTAAAAAATGGTTTCAAATTTGTCTTTAAAGCCCAGTAAATAGAGTAGTCATGATTTATCGAGGCACAGATTTAATAAAACTGGTTGGCAAACCGTGAAAAGTGTTTTCTTCCACAATGATCCTAAACTCCAGCAGGGTAAGTCTGTCTTATATCCTTTCATGTCGCTAAGTGGTGCTGAACTGCACTGTCTGTGATGGTTCACCTTGGTTACAGACTTCGGATTCTGTTGCAAGTTGCTTTTGAAGTCCCAAAGAGAGCGTCTACCTGACCTGAAAAGTCTCCAGTTTGAAGTCGACTTTGAATTCATCTATCTGCCCTTCAGATAAACTCAAACTTTCCCCCAGTAGAGGCTCTCTGTCAGCAAGCACCCATCTACAAACACTTTTTAAAATTTCCCCATCTAGGCAGCGGATTTCTCACTGGTAAAGTGTAGAGTTTAGATGGTGAGAGATCCTTCAGGAAAAGATGTGTGGAATGCAAAGGATTTGGGGAATATTAATATATTCAAGGTAGATTTCCAGTCTTCGAGTACAAACCTCTTTGAGGGTTGTGACTATTGTTTTCTTAGAGGAAGCAACGAAGATGGCGTAGATGACTCCCTCTCCGGTTACCATAGCAATGCTCGATGAGCTCAGTCCTTAGCATGCACAAGGGAAAAAAAAAAAAAAAAAAGACTGAAAACAGTATTTCTGAGACTGTAGCAACTGCGCCCACCGAGGCAACCACAAGAGTACAGACTCAGAGCATAGAGGGTCATTTGAAACCCCAGTCATGTATTTTATTACTTAGAATAAAAAATAGTTTGTGTTCTCTTAGACTTGTTCTCTCCATTTGTAAAATGGGCCTGATAATAACTATCTCACTGAGGGACTGGATCTAGGATGATAATCACGGTGAGTCACAAACAGAAAGCACCCTTTTTCGTTTCTAACATCTTCAATACAGTATTCCATGAATAGACATTACAAGAATGAGTCCTACTCCATCTGAAAATGTCTAATATTGAGGGTTTCCAAGCAATGGAACAAACTGCTTCTCAGGATGTTGAGCCTGCCAATCCTGCCACGGTTAGAGATATTGAGACCAATTCAGTAAATCCCCATAAGAGTCATATTAAAGATGGAGAGATAGAAAGACTAGATGCCACTTAAACTCAAAGATTTGAAGATTCTTCAATCATCTCTAACTTTAAAATTCCTTGCAGGTTAAGCCAGATGCTTCCAAAGGAATCACAATTTATTCATAGGAGTTTACGTATTAAGGTACCCTTTGGCCCAGAGAAAAAAAGGCAACCCTTAAATAAAGTCTTGATCATGGGAAGGAAGTTCCCATGACATTCAACCCCAAGGGCATCCATCCTTGGAACACTATTGAATGAATGGCCTTCATTCATTGCACAGTTCCACAACTGTCAGCTAAAAAAAATTAAAAATAAATAAATAAAAAATCATATTCAATCCAATACTCCTTCATCTATTTGACCCAGAACCTAATGTAACTGATTATTCTCTAAGAGAACATGCACTGTTACTTAAAGGGAGAGAGAGTGATCTCCAAAGTTGCCAAAAAGCAGAAGCTTGGCCCCATGGTATAACTGTAGGCTTTGGGTTGCAATTTAATGCTCTATAGTAACAGTTTCAAACATCAAAATGGGAGCTAATCAAATTTCTCTTTAAACATCTTGTAGAGATAAAACAATGAGTTAGACCTGATTTTCAAAATATATTTAAGTCACTACAGTTCTAATGCAATGAAAGGGATAAAAGAAAGCGAGATAGAGCCTGGGGCCGGTCACTCCACGGTGTCTGGAGCAGATACACTTTGACTTAAGATGTTTTAAAAGCCCTTGCTTTCATAGGTTTATTTCCTAAGAGGATAATATGATTGAGAAAGAAATAGAAAGGAAAGTTATTACTTCTCTAGAGGGAAGGCTCTGTGAAAACCAACAAACCAGGCGACAGTTCGCAGAACATATGAAATCTGTATGGGAAACCAAACCTTGATGTCATATTTCCAAAGCAATTGTGCCCAGAAGACCAGAGATGTTTTTGCTCTGGAAAGAGAGAAGCCAGGCAGTAAGGCAGGCTCCAATAGACTAGACTAGGCATATATATCCTGGGTTGGGACAAGAAGCTCAAAATGCCTGTCCAAATCTCTGCTTTCCAATGACTCTAATTCTCCACTGTTCATTCTTTAGTTGGGTCAGTGTTTAATGTATAATCAGTGGCTATCTCTACATTGCCTTGGAGCATTTTTTCCCTTGATGTAAATAATTTTTATACAATTTTAAGTATTTTCTATTTTGGTCATATCCATATATTCTACAATTATTCACTCACTCTGTAGGCTCAAATATACTCACATTTTACTGAAATATATTTAATTAGCCTAGGAATCTATAGAAATGAAAACATTAAAACCACTTCCCAGAAACCAGAAGATATGTGTAGAGAACACAGACAAATTCTGCTGTGACATCGGGAAGTGCTGTCTGCTGCGGGCTGAACTGAGGCCTGGCGTCTGCCAGTTAAGATGCATCAGAGCAGGCAGAGGGATGCTGCCAAAATACGCTAACACAGCACTGGTGACTTCTGCTTACATTCATTGGGAATACAGGAACTGAAATGTAATCTCATATCTGCATGCTCTCTCTAGCTTATTTCAAGCCCCCTGCCCCCCATCGCTGAGCATTCCACTTCAGGGAAGACACATTTAAGGAGTTTGCTTTGCTATGCCTTCCCACCAGGCTCTGTGATTTTATCAGGATCTATGTTTAGATCCAGGAGACAAGTCTCTCCTTCTGTTCCAACAGTTTGTGTGAAGACACTTAAGACACATCACCAGGTCTGGAAATCAAAGAAGATTTCCCATGTTCAGCTACCAATCGATCGCCTTTACTCCCAGTGCTGAAGTTGGGACTCTCTACAAACAAAAATTCTCCCTTATCAGAGATAAACGAAGATTCTGCCCAGTTAGAGGCACTGAGGGACAGTTTGGTTTGTGTGTTTGTTTGTCGTTGTTTGTATTTATTTAGTTGAAATTTTCTTGCTTTTCATACAATACATCCTGACTGCAGTTTCCTTTTCCCCCACTCCTCCCAGTCTCCCCCACTTCTCCTCTCCACCAGGTTCACTTCCCTTCTGTTTCCCCTCAGAAAAGAGCAGGTCTCCCAGGTACGTCAACCAAACACAGTAAGATACAATAAGACTAGGCACAAACCCTCAAATCAAGGCTGGGTGAAGCAACCCAGCAGAAGGAAAAGGGTCTCAAGAGCAGGCAGAAGAGTAGGAGACGTCCCCACTCCCTCTGCTCGGAGTCCCACAGAAACACCAAGCTAACAACCAAAACACATATGCAGAAGTCCTGGAACAGACTCACACAAGCTCTGTGATTTCTGGTTCATTCTGTGAGCCTATATAAATAGTGATTAGTTGATTCTGTGGACTTTGTTCTCCTAGTGTCTTTGACCCCTCTGACTCTTCCAACACCCCCCTCTTCTCCTGGGGGGGCGGGGTTGAGCTCCAAGGGGAGGGACCCAACAGAGATCTCCAATTTAGGCTCTGAGAAGAGTCTAGTAAAACCATGAAACAAGCCCTGATGCTCAAACAGTTCTCCAGCCTGCACTTCCATTTCTGGATTTAAAACATGTGGTGTTGCATGATCAGGTTTTGTTTTTTTCCATGTAGTCAGGGGCATGGCTTGTAAAACTATGATCTGAGGTCTTGTTTGTCTTTCTGGTTTTCTCTACTCTCTTTGGTTCCTCATTCTGCTCAAATATCCCTACAGTCTTTTACAACCATTGTCTGATTTTATGATTTAGACCCATGGAACTAAGTGTATTCTCTTTCTTAACCGTCAGTATATATGCATGATGTTTTCAGCCCTGTTTATCTTTTTACTTTGTCACTTCTACCTCTCCTCTGCTTCTCTTCAACTGCTGGTTATGATTCAACTGCTGGTTATCCTTCAACTCCTGGTTATGGTTCAACTGCTGGTTATGCTTCAAGTCTCACCTTAAGTGGGACCTCTCACTGCAATATTTCTGCCAATTGGTTCTGAAATGCATTTCTATGGCCCCAGATCTTGTCCTATCATGTAGCTCATGACCGTCTCTCCTACCAAGTCTACAACCGCATAACTATCAAAGAATGTTTTTCTGTCAATTGTCATGCCCACCAAGATTGCTCTCCTTAACTTTCCTAAGACAGGAGGTATCTCAAACAAAAGAAACCAACGTTCTTGTCTCTTGCATGAAAGTGGTATTAGAATGGGCAAGTACTGGACACTGAAGCAGTCTCACACTGTTCTCGAACTCTTGTCCAGAGTTTAAGGTATCATCCTTAAAATTCAGTTTATCTACCAACTGTCATTATAACTAACATGCTCCTGGGTGATAATGACTTGAGGAAATATAGTCACTGGGAACACTACAATCAAGGTCAACTCCAGAACTCTGATCTTGAGATTGACCCAGTCTTCTGTGAGCAAGGTAGATTCTGTTGAGGTGTGGCTCTTGGTGTTCTATGGATTCTATGTTGATGTTTGGGCTGGATGGGAAGTGTGTATGGCTAAGGAGGTGTTGCTTTTGATCAAAAGTGGGATGTTCTCTAAATACTTAAGATCCGATAATACATATATATAAAATTATATACATATTTATATATATATTAGTTATTAAAGTGCTGATATTTTCTCTCTTAGTTATTGCATATTTATAGACACCACCTGAAATAAAAAAATCACATCAACACAAGAATATAATTTAACACTTCTAGAGCCATACCTCAGCAGAATCCACAGGGCTCACAGGAGACTGTGCCAATTTCAAGAGCAGAGTCCTGAAGCTCACCTTGGTTTACCTAGTAACTCACTCTGACCTGATCTTACATATTTGGAGAACATTTCACTTTTGAACAGCAGAACGACTCTCTCCAGCCATACCCACTTTCTAAGCAGCCCCCAAACCGCATAAAATTTCATAGAAAACTTCCACGAATGAATTATCCATCCAAAGATAGCTAAAATTCTACCCTTATGACACCAAAATGTCCACAAGTTTGGATGCCACATTTGTTTGCAAACTGCGTCGATTGTCCTTGAAAACAGAGCAGAGGAGATCAATAGATGACGCTGGACAACAGTAAGCGATGGGGTTCATATTCAAGCCTGGGTTCCAGTATAAAATTACAAGCAGGAAGCATGGCTTATTGGTGGTACTTAGCACCATATTCCCTGAATGAATGAGGTTTAGCCCAAGGGAAGGCCATGATTTCCAACAAGGTCCATAATATTCAGAGTCAGCCTCTTGCACCTGGTATTTCCCTGTAAGCCAAAATTGATTGGCCTTGAAAGTTCAGCATCTTTGATTATTTTTTAATATATTGTCAAGGGGAAAAGTAAAAACAAGGTCACTTGGGAAAAGAAATTTTACTGAAAACAGAGCTGATTCAATCTGGCACATCCAGAAGAAATTTAATATAAAGTAATAGAAAAGCAGCATGTCTCAAGACAGTGACCCAAGTTCTGCCTATTGGCCCTTACCTCCAAGCCCCCGGCCTAGGATGATGCAAGGTCCTTGGAGCATCAAAGAGGTCACCTTGACTCTGATAGTCCATTTCCTGCCTGAAGTCACAGATCCCACTCAATATGAATAGGGGACAATTCCACAGATGAACAGAATAGGGTGATTAGAGGAAAAGAATGATTTCTATGTTTTACACTGACAATCGGGGTTCACATTCATTCTTCACCATTTACAAACTCTATAAACTGAACAAATTACTTACCCTTGCAAAGATTTTGTCTCTTCATCTTTATACAATATACAACTATACAGTAAACAACTATACAATAATGTCTTAGCTGTTATTGTAAGTGGGAGAAAAGGGACCAGACTGTAATGAGCAACACTACACAAAGCCATTAACATGACCATAGAGACAGAACCCTTGACCTCAATGACTTAGAATCTAATTGGAGAGATAAACATCCTTTTGATACTAGACTTCATGGAAATGTATGTTATGAATCCATCTTCATTGTTCCTTGAATGATTTCCAATTTCAGTTTCTTTAACAAGTGCTTATAATGTATTGGCTAACATGTCAGGCATTGAGGAAATATAGCATACATAGAAAGTACACTATGAGTCTTCTCATGAGCATTATGGCCAGATAGGTACAAACCTGCAGGTCAAGAACCTGGAGCTTCTGCAAAGACCATTCAGTCACCTTCTATCTCTTTTTGATACCTTGTAATCAGTTTAGTTATTTGATCCATCTGATGTGTAAAGGCATATAGCTTGCTAAAAACCAGGCAAATTCTCTGGCTTTCTTTTGTTCAGAGTGAGACACACAAAGCAAGAGAAAAACCACAATTACCCCTGACCACAGAAGGAATTAGAACAAGTCAGGTAGGGAAGGACACAAATCCCGAGGGCAGGAGATTTTCAGCATAAAAGTTTTCATGAATAAAAATCATCAAGTTTAGATGAATGGGCACCTAACTACCTTTAGACTGTAATTTTAGAAAGAGAGACTTTAAAAATTGAATGGCAATATTGTATCTCCGGAATCTAAAGGATAAGAACATTGGTAACCTATTCCTCAAAAATACAGGCAAAGATCTGAAGCGAAAGTCACAAAGGACTCCAAGGTTAGAAGCTTGAACTAGTCTGTTCAGTTCCGACACTTGTTTCTGGCATGAGTTTGTGTGTGCGTGTGGTATGTGTGGGTATGTGTATATGATGTTCAGATGTGTGTATGCATGCATTGGAGAGGGGCTTCTGTGTGTCTGTGTGGAGGTCATCAGCTTGACATCAGATATCACGCTCCACCTTATTTATTGAGGCAGTGTCTTTCACTTGAATCTTTAGGTCTCTGACTTGACTAGCCTAGCAAGAGAGCTTACCCTGGGGATTCCCTGTCTCCATCCCCAGAACACTAGGCTTGCAGATGAACTGTCACACTGATCTGGCATTTATATGAGCACAGGAGATTTGAAACCACGTCCTCATGCTTGCAGTAGTTTTGCATGAGTCTTCTAAATTTCCTTATACTAACTATCAGAGTCCATTGTCTTTCTTTAACATCACCTCAAGTGATACTGCGAGGTAAAATATTGAAACTGAGACCCCATCACAGGGATCTTTTCCCGCAAGGTATTCAGATTCCTTGGATTATGTCTTCTGTGTACAGTTTGACCCAGGTCCTCCCTCATCTACACCACAGCCAAGTCTTATAGTGACTTTCCTATTTGCAGAGTTTCCTGCTACTAATCACCCTTGGCATACACAACAGGGTAAGTACATTACTCAAAGGCCAGATCCATGATGACAAGTAGAGCTAAATTGGTTTACCAACCAGAGCTCCAGTGGACAGATGTAGTCTTCAGGTATGTAACCGACAGTTACTTTTATTTTTTTAAGATGTATTCTAATGTGCTAGAGATATGGCTCAACAGTTAAGAGCATTTGCTGTTCTTGAGGAGGACCAGGGTTCAGTTCGCAACACTCACACAGTGGCTTACAACCATCTGCAACTCCAGTTTCAAGGGATCTCACAGCTTCTTTGGGGGACAGGTATATATATATATTTGTTCTCCTCGATGAGACATTTCAGTTTATCCCACTCCTTACCATTCCCTATACTCTTAAATGGACCACACTCCACTAAGTTTTTTTTAACTGCACTTGGAAAGCCTAAGGGTCTGTAAACACCTGGAAACCTGCTTAACTCTATTGTGCTGAGTAAGACGGTGAGCCACACGGAAGAGCTAAAGTGTTCCTAACAATGGAAAGATGTAAAAAGGTTGCATAGGAAAGATGAAGAGGCCAGAGCAAGGTATGGAGATGCTGAAGTTACTTGTCACCATGTACAATTCATAATACCTGCAAACTACTCCTTGTGGCTGCCTCTGTAGTTTGTGAATCATAAGACTGTTTTGAGAATAAGCTACAGAAGAGCAGAAGCTAGTTCAGAGGTAAACAAGACCTCTGTTTTGTCTTTGCGGTCTCTGTTCCATCCCTTCCATGGGTTAATGTGAAGTTCCTTAGGCTAGGACTTCGGGACTCTAACATTTGGCTCACTCTAACATTTGCCATGCTTTTCCTGTCTACTTCTTCCAAAATGTTCGCAGTCCAACTGTGCCGTTTACACCTTCATATTGGAATGCTTGATCTCCCCTCTACCTACAGTATCAAACTTCAGCGAGCAAATTAAAATTTCCCCTTAAAGCTTCGTTTTAAGTACCTCCTTGTCTTTGAATTAATTCCAGATTCTTGCCTTTCCAGAGGCCAAATGAGTCATTCAGTATGCTTTGTACATTCCTCAATTACAGCCTCCATTGCACTGTGGGGTGTAGTTACCTCTTAAAAGTATCACTACGCCGAAGGATTACAGAGAAACGGGAAATAGTAAATGTAGTTTTCTCAGCTCAGCCCCCATCTGTTAGTGTTCTACAAATGAAACCAATGACCCTATGTATGGGCTTCTTTGTAAAGTTTATCACCTGTGTTTCTACTCAGGGAACATGTGGGTATGCAAATGGATGAATGAATGCTTACAGGGCTCAAGGAATAGAAAGATTCCTGAAGTGTCCCACATTCTCCTCACCACCGTTGGCACACAGTTGGGCTAAATCCTCTGTATTCAAACCGTCTAGGTCATGTTCCGTCGTGACTGTGGCCTGAAGGAATCCTTCCCGTTCTTTTCACTCAGCCAATGCTTGGAAGACCTACTTGCCATTTTAGTGGCTAGGGTTCTGTTCCCGGGTAACATTATCTGGGTAACACGGGAAGCCAACCTCTATGGTTTGATGATGTTCCTCAAAAGTTCCTATGTTCTTCAATGAGGTGGAAGGTGGAGTCTAATGGGACATGTTTACGTCACGAGGGAGGAGCTTTTCCGAAGGGATCTGTGACTTTCTCCATGCGAATAGGGTAGGTTATCATGGAAGTTGGACATCATTTTTGCTTTCAAGCATGAACCCACTTGCCCTCCCAACTTCTGACATGTCAATGAGTAGTGTGAGACTCTTACCAGGTACATCAACCAGGTCTGGGACTTCCCATCCTCTAGAACTGTGAACCAAAATAAATCTCTTTTTTTTAAAAGATATTTTTTAATTTATGTACTTGTTTAATATATGAGTGCTCTGTCTGCATGTATACCTGCATGCCAGAAGAGGACATCAGATCCCTTTATAGATAGTTGTCAGTCACTGTGTGGTTGCTGGGAATTGAACTCAGGACCTCTGGAAGAACAGTCAGTGCTCTTAATCACTGAGCCACATCTCCAGCCCCCATAAACCTCTATTCTTTATAAGTTCCCCAGTCTCAAGTATTCTGTGGTGGTTTAATCTCCATTGCCAATTCAACTTGATTTAAAATCACCTAGGAGATTAGTGAGTCATGCCCTTGTGTCTTGGTAAGGGTATTTCCAGAGAAGATTAACAGAAGGGATGGCCCACCTTGAAGCAGGTAACGTCATCCGATGAGCTGGTGCCCTGAAGGAGTAAAAGAGAAAAGGCATAAAGCCAGTTGAGTGCCAGCGTCTCCTTCACTCTGCTTTCTCTTTGTCATGATGGGAGCTACTTCACCCTGTCTTCCCCACACTATGGGCCTACACCTTTGAAACTGTGACTCAGAATGAATCCTTCCTCACTTAAGATGTCTACATCAGTGAGTACGGTGCTATGTAACTGATACAGACACAGAGCAAAGCCTTGGGCATGCACGTTCTGCCATGTTTGCTTATCTGATCTGTAGCTCTTCCTCCTTGCCTGTCCTTTTCCTTGCCATCAGGTTAAAGTGAAAGGTGTCATCCATGCGGCACCCCTGTTCTAATTTGTTTACACTTCAACGCTCTCTGAACAGTCTTTACATAGAGAGAATGTAACACCCTTCCTCAGGCAAAGGTGTCTCTCTGGAAGGTTTACCCCAAGTCTCTGTGTTCTTCCTTTAGTTTACTGCTTCCTCTCATTTCCAATTATATCCAGCAGGCATGCCTCGATTTTTATTTCTCCTGAGGCTTTTACACACACACACACACACACACACACACACACACACACACACACACACACATGCACACACACACATGCACATGTCGATTGCTCTCATAATACTGCAAACGTTGAAGAGCAGAAACCACATTTTCTCATTTTTAAGGGACACAGTCAAACATAGCACTGGCCAAGAGTCATTGCTTAATAATTATGTGCTCTATTCATGATCTTAAAATCTGACACTTAGTCATAATAACTGATGTTCATTATAGCTATCATGTACTGAAGACTGTAATTTAATTCTCCCCCAGATACTTAGTGGTCATATTTATTTTGCCCATTTTCTAAATTGAGCCTCAGGAAAGATCTATTCCTCGTCCAAAAGCCACAGCTTAAAAATGGTACCCAGCTGAGCTTTGATTGAAGACCTGACTTCAGAACACATCCACAGACTGAATGTAAGTAAATACATGAATGTCTGCACATAAAGAGGAGTAAACAAAATAAGTGTTCTAAATGTTGCAGAGAGCATACCATCATTTCTTCCTCAGCTCGTGCTATAAACTGCATAGCACTGATGGGCTACGGTACTGACAGCCCGAGACACAAGCTCAGGCTGCCTTCAGTCTCCAAAGTGCAGCTTGGCAGATGGAGGGTAGAGGACTAGGGTTAGAATGGAACATAGGAAGAAAGGGAAAGGAAACTGACAGTCTCGCTCTGATCTGTTCGACCCTTCTTTGGCTTAACATCACTTTCCTTCCAATTCAAAAACAAAATAGAGACCTCTTTTTGCCTTCCTCTGCTCTTCAAAACACTCAAGTTCTTTCCCACAGGCTCATAAAACCATCAAATATCCACAGAAGCGGAAAGAACAAGAGGTTCTATAGCCTTCAAGTCACAAGCTTGGGAGCTCTCCCGAGACAGCCGCTTCAAAGAAAAGACTTGACCTGCCATCACAGTAATTACACCATCTTCAATCAATTCCCCAGTGCCTGCAGCCAGCCTCCCTTTCACTGGCAAAGTTTACCTGGGACTGAGTTTTACCTAAACGACTCAGTTGTATGGGGACCCAGGATTTTCTCCCACAGATAGGTTTTACCTGTGCTTTCAAGATCAGGGTTGAAAGGAGTTTTAAATCCTTTTTACTAAGTGTACCATGAAGTTCCCCTCACACAGGGCATCATTGCCCTGAAAGTAACTGGGCAGGGCCAGGCTAGAATCGAGATGTTTCCCTCCCCCAGGACCTTTCTTACAAGTCAGCGGTCTCAGGGGTTCTCACACCTGATGCTCTCTTATTGCCTGGACTTTTTACCAAGACTCTCCAGCCCATACTACAAGTCCAATCAAAATATCACTTCCTCTAGGAAGTTTCAAGCCTCAGATTTGGGGAAATTAGTGGAGTGTTTGAGGGCACTAGCACCTCCTAGCTTGAATGTGCTCTCATAGCTGCAGGGTTTGGGCAAGTTACTTCACCTCTTTGGGCTTCAGCGTCTCCTTTTAATATTACACTGGGCTAATCTTGTGAGAAGTGAATGTGTTACATATAACCCAATACAGAACAGTCTCTGCCATATCATCAGAATCCAACTGCTGTCCATTCTTCTAAGTGTATGTTTTTTTAATGAGATTCTTGATACTTGGGGTTATTTATTTAATATTTTCATTTGCCCCAGACATAAAGACCCAAGGTGTTCAAAAAGTACATCTGTCTTCTTTACTGCTAAGTTATAAGCAGTATAACTTATAAGTGTTTGCCTAGAATGTTGCATCAAACACTGAAAAGAGTTTCAATGTAAGTGAAGTGACCAGTGAACTGAAAATCTTCACCCAAAGCTGAATTCACACCAGACCAGGCCAAGAGTATCTAGGGTGCTTTATTGCATAACCTCAGTGATAGTACACTTTTAGGCTTCTGATAGATTAGAAGCAATACGTTTTGGAGTAGCAAATAATGCATTTAGGAGAAGATGGGGAATGAGACAAATAGTAAGCAAGCAGGGCTGGAGCGATGGCTCAGTGGTTAAGAGCACTGGCTGCTCTTCCAGAGAACCCAGATCTGATCCCCAGCACCCACATAATGCTTCACAGCCATCCATACCCCCATTTCTAGGGGACCCAATGCCCTTTTCTGGTCCCTATTGATACCAGGGACACACATTGTACACAGATATACACACACATAAAATACCCACAAACATAGAGAAAATAAGGAAGTAGGAAATGTGACCTCCAGCCATGTGTGAAAGTGCCAATTTTTCTTTTTCCAGACTCTTAACCTCCAATGAAAACCATTCATGGTGAAGGTGTTTGCCACATGGCTACAGAAAATATAGAAAAGAAACATAAATGGCTTCCAAATGCTATTTGGAAATGCTGTTCTGACTGGGTGGCTGGGTTGAGTAAAATGAAATTAAAACCACCATAGGCTGCGGAGATGTGTGAAACCCCCACTTTAGCTCTGTGAGCTGTGCTGATCTACAGGGGTGAGGGGTCTGCTCACTCAGACCTAAGACCCCTTAGGCATCAGTGAGACAACTCTACATCTTACAACAACATCTCACAGCACCCTCAGCATTTTCAGCACCAAGAGAGTGAGCTTACACGTCAAACCAAGCTCAGATAACAAAGCAAGGAGCCTTGGACAGTTCAAGTCCCTGTCCAAGTCAGAGGCACTAGTTCAAAATCTTTTCTACAGTCTCTTGAAATGAAAAGGCTTAGGAAATGCAGTAGGAGTGGGTGGAAATTCACGGCCAACCTTAACAGCAGCTGGTACCCAAAGGACAAGAGAGGTAAAGAGTGGAACTCTGAAGCGTGGATGTCAGCAGATGTTCCAGCAGCAAAGGAGAAGAAAGGAATTCTGGGAGATCAAAGAGAAGAGGAGAGGAAAGGATAGGAGAGGAGGGGAGCGCAGGGGAGAGGAGAAGGTGGGGGGAATGAGAGAGGAGAGGGAAGAGAACACTCAGAAAGAAAAGAAGGAATGGATGGTGAGAAAAGGAAGCCATTGAGGAAGGAGGAAGAAAGAGGGAGGAAGCTACCGTGCTGTGGCAGGAAGAGGACCTGGTGGTGTTGAAGTGAAAAAGTACCTTTGCAATATTTTAATTGGCATAATATTTGTGCATACTTATGAGATATAGTATGAATATTTCAATACACCCATATCATATGTAATGATCAAATCAGGCTATTTAGAATTTCTCACTCTTCAAACATACATTACTTCTTTATGTTTGGGAACATTCATGCTTTACTATTTTAAAATATGCAATAAATTATGATAAACTGTATATTTCTGACTGAGCTATAGAAAACCTGAACTAATTCCGCCCATCTAATTCTACTCTTAGAAACAAAACTGGTGAAAGGGTTGACTGGCACGAACCCCAAGGAACCAAAAGACAGTCAGACCGATGCAAACGCAAGAGGCTTTATTGTCCAATGCTCTGGGTTCCACCTTCAGCAAGTTCCCACACAGGGGACAAGCATGGCGGACCATGATTCCTTCCTCCCTTGGGATTTTAAGGGGTGCAGGGGAAAGGGGTCTGGGGATGTGGCTTGTGCAGCTCTGATTGGCTCAGAGCTCTCTAGGTCCTGTATCTTTCAGACTAATTGGTTAGGAATTCACATGCACAGGATGCGGGGGGGGGGGGGGGGGCAGTCAATTGGTGTCCTTTGGACTAGTTGTCCCAGAGACAGAGTGAAGCCCTGGATGCCCGGGAAGGAGGAATTCCTGCTGATAGGTGTTAAGCTTAATGGTCATTCCCCTGTGGGTGGGGAGGAGGCTGAGGAGACTGTTAATGGCTGTTCTTGGGAAGGCATCTCCTGATAGGAGGCACCCCTCCCCCATACGTGACTGTTAGCACTCAGGTGATGAGGCACTGAATTCCTAGAGGTCATTTTATATTTCTTAAATCCTTTCACTGGCAGGCATGTAATTTGAAGTATTGTGCCTGAGATATTGACTATGGCCAATGACCCTCTCACACACATGCTTATCAGTAAAGTCAACCCACAAAAAGATAAGACAACTGTTTTTAAGTGCTTATGCATTTATGTCAAGTTTTCCCTCTAGGTTGATCAGGCATAGAATTGAGACACTGTACACTATCAGGTGATATCACATAGCATAATGAAGTGAAGATGAGAGCCAAAGGTGTCCATGAGAAGCAGAAGCACCCAGAAATCATTAAAAACATGAGGTGGGATTTCAAATTTCCATCGGCTAGCATGGAGACCAAAGCATCTCTTTTAGACAACAGAAGAGGAAACCCTGCCTGGCACATGAACTCATGTGAATTAAACACTTGTAAGACTGTTTCTGAGCTGAGGCTGTGCTGGCTAGCCTTACATCAACTTGACCCACAAACTAGAGTTATCTGAAAGGAGGGAACCATAACTGGGAAATCCACACACTCCGCACCCCAGGATCTGGCTGTAAGGCATTTTCTTAGCTAGTGATTGATGAGGGAGGGCCCAGCCCAGGTGAGTGGTTTCATCCCTGTTCTTATGGTCCTGGGTACTATAAGAAAGCAGGGTGAGCAATCCATGTGAAACAAGTCAGTAAGCAGCACTCCTCAGTGGCCTCTGAATCAGTTTCTGCCCTGCTTGAGTTCCTGTCCTGACTTTCTTTGATGATAACAGCAATGTGGAAGTGTAAGCCAAATAAACCCTTTCCTCCCTAATTTGCCTTTTGGACATGGTGTTTTGTTGGAAAAATAGAAACTCTAACTAAGATACTTGCAGCTGTGTATGTGGGTGCTTTAAATAAAAAGGTTTCCTGGGAAGAGCAGAGCTGTGGAAAACCATTGAACACTCTTTGTAATCAGAGCACTTAAGAGCAGTCATAGCCTGCATATAAATACTAACAGGGTGAAATTTTCACCATCAAATGAATCTAGTTCACAGCTAATCCTCAACACTTTCACATCTTGTTTGATTCTTAGGTACCCTTTGGTGACTGGATTCATAAAAACAAAAATTATGACCCAGGGTGTATTTTTCTTTCTGAGTTGATTCGAAAATGTCTTCACAGATTCTGTACAAATGTCATATGTGGGAAACACTGTGATTCTTAAATCTTTCAAACTAGATAGTCAATATGACAAAGGAGAAAGCATTCTGTCTTTTGTTTGGGGATCTCCTTTAATCATAGGAAAATTCGGTCAGGATCACATCAGAGGAATAATGTGCTAGGGAAACTTGCAAATGACTGGAGATGAATTCTGCATTACACAGACATTACAGAAATCTCCTATGAGATAATCTGTACCGCTGATGAGTGGTGCTACAAACAGACTACACTGTTTGCTTCTTTCCATTCTTTTTTGCCTTTTAGAAAGGGAAGGATAAGGAATCTGGGCATCTTTGAACTCAACAAACCCATGTGGAACCATACTTTCCCTGGGGAGCGTCTTTGATGACAGAGCTTAGGTGGGCTTTGGCACTGTCAAAGTTTGATTGTGAAATGTGCTCCGTGAGCTCATATGTTTCAATGCTTAAGTCCCCATCCAGGAACCTGAGACTGGATAGCCCCGAGATGATTCCATATCCTATGCTTGTAGATCAATGACTAGCCCAATCATCTTCAGAGAGATCTCCTTTGGCAGCTGATTGGAGCAGTTGTAGAGGTCCAGAGCCAAATAGTGTGTGAAGCTTGGGGAAGAAAAGAGGGAGGAGAGATTGCAGGAACCAGAGGAATTGAGGACACTAGGAGAGCAAGTCCCATGGAGTCAATTGACCAACACTCTTAGAGGCTCACAAAGACTGAAGCAGCAGACTTGGAGCCTGCAGGACCCCCAATATATATCATATGTTTTTCTGGTTTCGTGTTCTTGTGGAACTCCTAAAAGTTGAAGTAAGAAGGGTCTCTAACCCTTTGACCTGTCTTTAGGACCCTTTTTCTCACGCTGGGTTACCTTGCCCAGATTTGATGTAGGGCCTCATGCCTGGCCTTGTTCCATCCTGTTATGCCCTGCTTGAGTGGTAACCTTGGGAGGCCAGCTCGTTTCTGAGGAGACTGTGGGGGTAGATCTGGGGGAGAGAGGAGTAGGAATTGAAGGAGGGGAGGATGGAGTTGGGTTGTATTATATGAGAAAAGAAAAAATAAATTATAATAAAAAGATGGCATCATGAAACTTGCAGGAAAATGAATGGAATTAGAAAAAAAACCAACCTGAGTAAGATAACGCAGACCTAGAAAGATAAACATGGTATGTGCTCACTTATAAATGGATATTAGCCATTAAATAAATGATAACCAAGCTACAATCTATGAAGGGAAGATTCCATCCACCAGAGGCTCCAGGGGCTGCTACTCTAAACCCACTTGAAAGACTTTCATTTGGAAAGACCCAGGTGGGCTCTGTTTATACAGCACTACTTAGATAAGTGTTTTTGCATAGTTAGCTCCCTGTGTATTCACTCAGTGGCCAGTGCAGCAAAGCTAATAGAAAACCAGGAGATACTTTGAGCTGGTAACTTTCCTTGATGTCATGCTTTTGGTTTTTCAGACATGAGGAATGTAAAACTGATAGTCATTAAGGCTTATACCAAGGTTCCAGAAAAACAAAGCAAAGCAAAACAAAACAAAACAAAAAAACAAAAATAAAAAGAAAAAAACTGATGAGGCCAAGCAATATGTAGCAAGAAAGACTCCGCAGAGAGGTTATGAGAGGCCAATGTGTGAAGCTGAGGAGGGGAACCATAAGCCTAATTTACCGTGGAGGGGCATGTGAGATAGTTCAGCAGGTGAAGGCACCTGCCACTCAAGCTTGACGACCTGAATTTGATGCCAAGCACTCAGATAAAAGTAGGAGACAGCTGACTCCACAATGATATACTCTGAATTCCACATGCTCATCCTCCATCTCACACACGTCACATACATCGTACACATGTATTTACACACACGCGCGCGCACACACACACACACACACACACACACACACTAGCCATTAGAATGCTTTAATTTTATGATGGAGAACTCAAGTCGCTGGAGGTGCTAAGAAATAAAATATCTACCGAGGAAACTTGCAGACAGTGAGTAGAGCCAGACCAAGAGAGAACACATATCCATTAGAATCCATCGTGTCATAAAATAACCAAGGAACATTTTGAATTTTGTGATGATTTAGACATTGCTGAACTAATTCTGGTAGCCAGAGAATTTCTGGGTATTTATTGGCTTAAGACTATGGTAGCCTCAACTAATTGTGGCAAGCAAGATGGATTTAGTTTGATTAACTTGGACCAATGAGGACCTAACTTGTAGATGTGTTTGAAGAAAATGCTATGCAAAACAAGTAACTTTACACAGTGGGAAAGAGATATAGTAAATAGCTGGAGCCACGAATGAAAATTAAATTTTCAGAAAAAAGGGAACAATCACAAAATCATTATGATATATCCTAAACTAAGAAAGGCAAACACTGTCTATTCTGTCTTGAATGTTGACCCTACCTTCTAACTTTTACACATATGTTTATGTGAGAAAGGACATGAGTGTATGTCACCGTACTAGAAAGGAGTTGAGAAGGAGAAATAGGAATGTTTGAGGAAAGAGGTGGGAAGGGTAACAGAATGCATTAAACATGGAAGTAGAAAGAAGTGTACTAGGGACGGAAGGGTACGATGCGCATGTGGAGAGATCCAGGGGAGGAAGATCAACCAAAACAAAGAATGTACAGAAATGTGATCATGATAGCTGTTAGTCTGCATGCCGTTGTGAATGAATGACTGAAAATTAAAAGAATAAAAAGCCGAAGGACCACACCTTGGCTTGCCAGTGGGAAAGAGAGGTTCAGAAACTAAAAGAGAAATGGCATGTCAGAGCTGTATTTAAAATTGGAGTTTTATTTTTCCTACAATCTGCTTTCCTGTATGAGGGGTGTGTTAGTTTATTACAACATTGCCCTTCAAGGAGAGTGGAACGGAGGTAAAGCAGATATGCTTTACAACAGGGGTGTGTCTCATGGAATCACTACTCATCCTTAAATCATCTATGCTAGTGTCTACAAAGGACCAGAAAGGGTTTGGAGAATGCCAGGATCGGAAATCCTGTGCTACTCCAGTAGTTGATCTAGCAGATGGGGTAAGATTTGGTGTGTCACAAATACTCCCCATTTGCCCAGGCTGAAGCCCATCCTATCAAGCCACCTGAAAGATACCAACCAGATTTGAGTTTGAGTGTTCAGAAAAGAATGGTCCAATACCAGGACTCCATGTTTTAACAATTCTTTCAAAAAAGCAAATGAGATCCATGATTGGTAGAGAACTGGACATTGACTCAGAGAAAATTTTTGCCTGTTGAACTTTTGAGAGTGACATGGAAATTCTATGACATAGAAAGCATCTTAGACTTTGGGCAGAAAGTTCTGTGTTCAACCCCTATATTACATATAAGATTTAATAATCTTAGCATTAGTAATAGAACTTCTGGGCCAGTTTCCAAGGGGGCAACAGTGGCACTTTTACCTTGGGGGTAACCAAAGTCTGTCTAATTGGATTTAAGACCTGCTTAACAGGAGGGCATTCATACCCGGTGCTATAAACCTAACTAACTATCTGTAGCTGGAGAGGTCATGGACTCTAGAGGAGAACCCACGACTGACACTTTTCCTAAACCAGTATAATTTCTAACTGTATTCCAAATACTTATGAAGATACCCACACGTAAATGTGGCATTCATCCCTATTAACGAAGCTCTTTTTTACAGCAGTGACTATTACAGAAAAACACGACTAGTCAAAATGCAAAGGATAAGTGACTATTGGGTGCTTGATCTCAACTGGCACACCTATAACGCAGCATGTACACTTAAGACTCAGGGAACATTGCAGAAGAGGTGGTGAAAAGATTGTAAAAGCCAGAGGACTAGGATACCTGTTGTGAGATAGTGAATCTCTTCTAGACACAACTGGAAGCTGTACATATGCACTGACCATGATATAGTTGCCCAAAGAAGACCTGTATAATAACAACACCATTTGACAGGTCAACACGAATAAAGAATATTTCACAGGACCTACATTTAGATGAAGAGCTGCAGTCAATCAGTGGCTACCGAGAGAGGAAACATCCGTTTTTTTCCTAGGGATGAGCTCTAATAGGTCAGCCATTCCAAAATGGTCACCCCTAAACACATGCACATGTGAGCAACACTAAATGGATTGCAGTAGATTGTATGTGTGTGTGTGTGTGTGTGTGTGTGTGTGTGTGTGTGTGTGTGTAACAATTAAAGAAGTGATCGTGACTTTTAGAGGTGTTGGTGGGGAGATCAGAGGAGTTAAAGGGGGGAAAGGAAGAGGAGGGGTGTAGATAATATAGAGTTTCCATATATGAAATTCTCAAAAAATTAAAAAATTAAATAAAAAATAATGCTACTCCTAAGATTGAACAGTAGACTTTTGCTAAGAATAGGGATGCATCTTGTAATTTCACACTCTGCTTTCCTCCTAGAGGGAAATGTCCTGAATCTTTGAAAATCAATTTGCTTGTCTAGTTAGACTATTTTCAGTACTTATTTATTTATGTTGTATGAGTGAGGCAATGTTTATTTATCCATTTCATAGCAGGCAGACATGTGAGCCATTATTTTTGCAATTTTATACACATAATGCTGATATGAGCGTTTTTGACTTGCCTACTGGTAGTGATGTATATACATTTCAGAAGCTTTTGCACTTAGCTATAACACCCTGGTCAAGAGGACGTACATCTGCCAGGTAGTCTATTAAACTGGTAAATTTGGTGAAAACTTTTATTATTTCAAATCCTTGAGTTAATATCTTTGTATAAAATATTCACTTCACTCTTGCCTGATTATCCTTGAAGTTAATAAAATTGTATCAGGACTGGAAAGATTGCTCAGTGGTTGACAGCACTTGCTGCTTTTCCATAGGACCCAGGTTCAGCTCCCAGAACCCACTCAATGGTTCACAACAACCTGTAATTCCAGTTCTAGGGAATTCAATGATCTTATCTGATCTTCACAGGGAACAGCCATAAGTGTGTATGTGTGTAAAACAGCACACACATTAAATACATGCAGCCAAAACACCCATACACACAAAATAAAAAAGTAAATAAATATCTATACAATACTTTTTTTTATTAATGAGTTTCATAAAATGTATCTTGATAACACCCTCTTCCAATTCCTTCCTGATCCACTCTCCCAACCCTGTGCCCTCAAAAAATAAAAATAAAAAAATAGAAGGAAAGAAAAGAAAAATAAGTCCAGCTTGTATGGCAGGAGTGTGAATCACAGTAGACCATGGTATTTAGAGGCAGCAGACTGCTCTGATCATGGACATTCAGTTAACCTGAGATTAAGTATGATGAAATTACACCTGGAGTTGGTCTTCACTGCCCAAACTTGTAGGTACCAGGACATCATACAGGCACCAGAGCTACCTGCAGGCACCCAAACATCCTGTAGGCACCAAGACATTCCACAGGCACCAGGACATCCTGTAGACATCTGGGCATCACACAGGCAGGAGGACATCCCACAAGCATCAGGGAAAACTGCAGGTACCTAGTCTTCAAACAGGCACCAGGACATTGTGCAGGCATGCAGCCATCCTTCAGACACCCAGACATCACACAGGATCTTGAATGCCTCTCAAGTACCAGGGCCTCCCATAGGTACCCAGATATCTTGTAGGCACCAGGGCCTTCCACAGGTACCCAACATACCATAGGTACCCACATATCTCACAGGCACCCAGACACCAAGCAGGCACTGGACATCACAAAGTCCTCCAGACATCACACAGACGCCTGAACTCCCACAGGATCTGGCCACCCTGCAGGGACCCATCTATCCCACAGAGACATGGACCTCCCACAGACACCCAGACTTCACATAGGCACCCAGACTTCAGGCAGGCACCCACACTTCACACAGGTACTGTACAGCCTCCAGAATGAGTGCCTCATGAAGCCAGGCTAAAGCACCCAGTGGACTCTGACAGCATCAGCAATTCAGACAGATCTCTAGTTGTCCTGATCCACATGAGCAGTTTGGAGTTTCTAAGACCCCCTCCCAAAGAGAGGAGACTCAACCCCAAATATGAAATATTCTTCATCTGGGATATCTTCTATTGCTTAGAGTCAGTGTGATCCCAAGGTTTGGCAGTATGTTCAGGGGCAGGACTTGCTCAAGCTCTAGATTGTTGCACACACCCCCTTATCACCCTTATCACTGTTTGTCCTGCTGCCTCAGTCTTTGTGCTTACAGCCCATGGGTAGCACCACAGCCTGTGCTCTCCCCTGCCCCATCATGGAGAGCAATATAAGTAGCAGCAGTGGTCATGTGAGTGGCAGTATTGGCCTAGCAGGAGGTGAAGAAGCCAGGAGGGTCTGTTGGTAACCAGAGGACAGGTCTCTTGTGTGGATTCTCAGTCCAGAAAATGAGACATTTTTCAGCTGGGATATCCTGTTGTTGTTCACAATCAGGGTGATTCTATGATTTGGCAGTGAGTTTGGGGGCAGGACTTGATCAAGATCCAGACTTCTTCATCCCATCCTGCCTTCATCACTGTCTGTCATGCTACCTGGCCTTGGTGTCTGGAACCTGTGGGTACCACTGCAGCATTTGATTTCCCCCAACCCATCAGGGAGAGCAATATGAGCTGTGGTTTTGGCCATGGCTTAAAGAGACCAGGAGGGTCTGTTGGCAGCTTAAGGACTGGTCTCTTGTCCACCCTGGATCTGTACCCATGCCTGTTCCTGCCTCTAATCATGTGTCTCCTAGTAGTGCTTATTGTCATTCCCCTGTCTGCTGAGTCCCAAGCTCCATCTCTCTTCGAAGTATGCAAGCATGGCAGACTGATTGTGGCCTCAGCCTCCTGGCATCCTGAGTACCTGTCCCTCCCAGGGATGCCTATCTGCCTTGTCCTCCATCCTGTTCATGCCACCACCATGACTGTGTCTCCACTTCAGTGAGCCTGCATGGACTCCCTCAGCTGTCTCTTCTCTCCACTCACAGCCAGCTGACTTCCCAGGTGTGTTACCACTGCTGTGTCTTTCCAACCACTTTTAATTCACTAAGTTCTTCCCACTGGCCTAGGCACTAGTATAGTTCTCCCACTCTACAAATACATGACAAGCCAGGGGCAACCTGGGCAGAGGTATCGGACAGTGGCCAGAGTCCCGTTGGATTCTGCCTACTGCCCTACCACCATCTTGAGTCCTGTCCACAACTCTGTTTTTCCATATTAGAGTTCCCACACAGCCTCCCTCCTCCATGTGCTTGCCGAGTGGGAGCCCCTGCCATGCAGTTAGTGATGGGTCACAAAGGGCCTGCCCAGCGAAGGTGCTTCTCCACCAGACTTCTCTCCTGGCTTGCCTGTTCCACACTGTGGGTCAAACCTGCTGGCTCATTCCACCATACTTCCTCTCTCATGGTCAGTGAATCTTCCAAATTTACTTTTCCAACCACTCCTGATTCTCAAAATTCTCCTTGCTGGACTCAGTGCCAGTGTAGCATCTCCCATTCCACAAATACGTGAGCCACGGACACCTTTAGTGGAGGCAGTGAAGCAGTGGTTGGAGCCTTGTTGAGCTCTGCCTGCTGCCCTATCCCCATCCTGGATCTATCTTGAATTGAAGATGCAATCCTCAATCTTTTTTTTTTTTAATAATCTTATATTGTGTATTCTTTGGTCAATCGTATTTTCTGTTATATCATATGCCTGATTTGTTTTGAGTTCCTCTTGCCACTTGGGGGTATTAAGCATACAATTTTGATACTATCCTTTTGTTGGTTATAAATACTGAAAATATCTAACCCAACTCTGTGGCTTGTTTTGTGGTACATTTTGATAAGTAGAACATTGTAAATCTTAGCAATTTGTCTTTGTTTTAGGGTTTTCAAAACATAGTTTCTTTTTATGTAGTCCTGTCCTAGAACTCATTCTGAAGACCAGGCTGGCCTCGAACTCACAGAGATCCTCCTGCCTCTGCCTCCTCCCAATACTGGAATTAAAGGTGTACACCACCACTGCCTGGCTTTGAAAATTATTTTTATCAGTGATGTGAAATAGAAAATCCATTTTCCTGAACCAGTAGCACATAATTTTTATTGTTTTATTTTACCCAATTTATATTTGCATAAATGAAACTTCTATAGTATATGGAAAAACTGGACTTACAATAGCAAAATTGAAATGATAAAATATTTGTATAATAAAATTAGAATTTTTTTGTTCTCTGCAGAAAATATTTTTCAGATAAACAATATTTTCCTAGATGTCTACATTTATAACAGGATCTACTTTAATTTAAAATTCTTTCTACAGAACTTAACAATGAAACAAGATGATTCGATTTCCCATCACTAGTAAGTAGAGTAACACTTGTTTTATGTTGACCCAGAATCTCATGAGTAGTCCTGAATGCCCTGAACTACTGTGTAGACCATGCTGGCCTGAAACTCATAGAGACCTATCTGCCTGCCTCTGCCTCCCAAGTTCTGGGAATAAGTGCATGCATTGACATGCCCTGTCTCAACCCACATCGTATAACTTGTTATCATTTCCATTATTAAAACATCAGCTCCATCAAGTCATAACTTTATATAAATGAAGGTAAATGTAACAAGAACTTTTCTATGTCATTTATGTACTTATTTTTTGTTTCAAGTAAATCTCATCCAGCTTTAATAAACATACTTCTCATAAGCAATTATAGTATTTCAGGCAGGATATGGGCAAACAATCATTTGAACTAATGCATAAATGGCTCATTCTTAATTCCATGGTGAGCTTTCATATATGGTCAGATGAGGGCTCTGCCTGATTCCATCTCTTTGGGGGTATCTTGATTGCTCATTGGCCCTTGGTTCCTCCTTACACAATTTTTCAGGATCTACGAAAATTCTTCTGGGTATATTGATTGGAATTTTGGTGTACTTACAGATAAATGTGGAAGGAATGGACATATTTATGAGACTAGGTTTTCCTGCCCGTTGGTATGGCTTTTCTCTCAGCATCCGGAGCTTTAAAAATAACTTTCATATAACACTTCCACTCCCTGCCATAAAATTCTTGAATGGTTCATCTCAGGTACATTTTGATGACTTTTATGTTTTTTGTAAATATTGTTACTGCGCCATTCACTTGACTCATGCTCGGGTGTGGAAAGGCAGTTGAGTGACACACTGAGCTTTTATAGGAGAAATCTGCTCCCTTCTCATGCCTTATGATAATTTTCTGTACAGTTTTTGAAATTTTTGTAGTAGAAAAATCCCATCTCCAAATAATGGCACTTTAAAAAATATGTCTTATTTCTTTTAATAAAATATATTTTATTTCTTTTTCTTGTTTAATTTTTCTGACTAGGAGTGTCCAATTAAAATGCTAAAAATATCTAGTGTCAGCTATTATTCACTTTTCCTGATCGTAAAGGGAATGCATTAAATGTTTTATGATGGAGTACGGTGTTTGCTTCAAGGCTTTTATGTATAAGTAGGAATGTGTTTTCAATTCCAGGTCTGATAAGAGTTTAACTGTTAGCATGAATGGGTGTGGAATTTTGATAAATTCTTTTTTTTTTTTTTTTTTTTTTGCACCAGTTGAGGTACAATTGTTTCATTTAGCATTTATTTGACTTTAGTTTGGAATATAGCCACTAAAATGATAAATTGCTTTACAATCTTAACTTAGTTAGGAATCTTTGGAAGAAACATAATGGGCTCATGTTAAAAAAAAATGTTATGCATTGGTAGATTTGAGTGTGTATTCCTTGAGGAGTGAGACTTCTCTGTAAGTTTCTGTTATTATAATGAAATAATACTGTTTTGGTGTCTAAGTAATGAAAAACTAAAAGTAACCTGTGAAAACTCTCATAACTATTTTTTACTGAGAAAAAAATCAAATTTATACACAGTAAAAGCCATCTTTTCAATGCTTCTATGATTTTTTTTTTTCCCTCCATCTCGGCCATAGGACCAGGTCCAGCGGTATGACCGCCACTGACTGGTGGTGTCGGGTACCTCATTTTGGCACCTGCATCTCTCCTTTGGCAACTTGTCTATTCGGAACTTTTGATCGTATTTTGAAACGTGGTTGTTTTTGTTGTTGTTGAGTTGTGAGTGGATCACATGATCTTGATGTAAGTCCTTCACAGACATGTGATTTACAAATGTCTTCTGGCCTTTGCCGTACTGTTCGCACATCAAGCTTGTACTCGTCTGAGGCGTCCTGCTCTAATCGCCTCCCAGGTTCCTCAGGTTGCTGATTAATTTTTGTTGTCCAAGGTTCATAATAAATACTGGGAGAGGTAGGCAGAAGAAACTCATCGATCTGAGCCTCCATCCACTTTCATTCTCTAATGCTTTTCTGAGAAGCTGAGAGTGTTTGATCTTCTCATACTTTGTTGAAGTCACCTGAGAGACCATTTGAGCCTCAGGTAGATTTATTTATTTATTTATTTTTACTTTGTTTAAGTAACATATGAGTTTCTTGGAACTTGTGATTTTATTTGACTTTTACATTTTACTTGTAATATTTTCTAATTAGTTTTATTTTAAATTATGGATGTCTTTAGTTGTAGCATTATTGTTTGTTTGTTTCTCTTTTCCTTGGGAAGAAGGTTAGGTCAATCTTATCCAAGGTTGGTAATTATACATGTTTACAGAAGGAGACTTTAAAAATCATCTTTACTATATATTTAATCTCTGTCTGCACAGTTATTTATGATTTCCTTCCTTCTCTTTCATTCTACATCCTTTGGCTTTTGTGAGCAACCATCAGAAACATCCTTAGCTGGATGCTTATGTCATTTTTTTCCCCTCTCTTCTGCACTGGAAGACTTAAAGCACCGTGCTTTCCCTCTGTTGCACTACTTCCAATTGGTCCCATGAGTGCAGGCTAGTGGGTAGAAATCTTGGGACAAATTCACGAGTTTCTATTTCTAATGGTTGATCCAATGAGAAAAATTAGCCTTCTTTAGGGGCATTGCTAGCTTCCAGGTCTCTTTTTTATTTTTTTATTTTTTGCACTAACTTTTCATAACTTTCACTTGCTCTGGCTCCTCTTCCCCATGTAAGATCCCATCTCTGTATGACTTGCCTGATCTTCAGCCAGCATATGAAGTGCAGGACCCTCTGGGGATAACTGTCTGGCAACTGCAGGCTTCCCTAGAGCAGGCCCTGCTCTCTCTGGAATTTCCATCTGTCTGTTTCTTTCTTTTGCAGATCTCATCAGTCTTTACAATGTGAATTTTAAAATTTTTCTACAGGACTTTTTGGAGTAGGTGCCATGGGAGTTGTTATCTGTTACAGCTTACTGCGTGTCACTCAGATATCTTAAACACATCTTTATATCCTCTGACTCACAGATGTATATGTCTAGCTCTGAACTCTCTCCTGAACTTTGAACTCACACAGCACCTGAATTTGCTACCTACAGTTCTAACTCATAGCATTCCGAACTGAACTCCTCTTTACCCAAACAAGCTCACTCCTCTCCTGTTCTCTGCCCTGGTTGGCAGTGCCACCACCTTTCCAGCCACAGGAGCGGCTCCATGAACATTTTCCATTCCACAAAGTTTAAATGAGAATTGCTGTCTTCCTCCCTCCTGTTTATAATCATGATGACTGGTTAATGGATCATAAGCTTGTGGTTGGCACAAGGTGGACCAATCAAAATGTTTTTCTGAGAGTTCTATGTCAAATCTTGAGCAAGAACATCTTTCCTGTCTGGAAAGGTAAGTGTATAAGTTATTAAAGTCCATGGTTCTCATCTCAGGAAAAAGTAAATCTGTGAGGAAGGGAACAGTGAAATTAGGACATAGAAACTATGAGAGAGAAAAAGAATCTGTAGGCGTGTGTTTCCATCACTGTCGACTTTCATATCCTTCCTCATCCTGGGAAGTTTCTGGAGCCTCTGTGAGAATGTTAGATTTCTATTGTATGCAATCAATGGAACTGTGGCCTTAGAAGCAAGTCAATAATCTTTACGAGTATAGAGAAAGGCATGTAACTCATATTTTAAGATGATATAATGGGAAATACTCATAAATAAATGAAGATGAAGAAGAAAACACACTAAGAATGATGATTCAGCTACTTTCTCCATAGTAAGCATGACATGTGTCAGCGAGGAAAGGAACACTTCCAGATGGGGTCATCTCTGAAGGCTCCCTGGAGGACAGGAAGGAACCATATTTTAGAAATCAACAATGGGTGGGGACAGTAATGACAGTTAATGATAACTGAGCACTCCCTTAGGCCCAGCAGGTTCATGGTGCCTTCACTTAAATCTTTATTAGAATCCCGTGAGATAGGCACTCCCTTTTAACTGACAACAAACTGAAGCATAACAGGAGTAACATAACATAAGTAATAGCCAATATGTCCCCTGGAAGCAAGCACCAGGGTCTCAGTAGGAGCACATAAACCTATCTCTGCTCGCTATTACCCTCTACTGCCCCTGATGGCCAAACCAGTCATTACAGTTGATGAACACATGCAAAAGTTGGCTCATGCCTGTAATCCCAGCGCTAGAGAGGTAGAGGCAGGAGGATCAATAGTTCAAAGTCATCTTTAGTTCAAGGCCAGCTTTGGCTACATAAGACCCAATCTTAAACAAACAAGCAAGCAAGAACTGTAGCAGCACCAAAGAACATACAGGAATGCTGGATGGTGATGGAACTCTCTGGTAATGGCATTTCCCATTTGTTTGGAGTAAAACTTAATGCAAAAGAGAAAAGAAAACAAGCCTGAAAAATATATCCTGCTTATCATATCCCCAAATCCCTCCAATTCCATGGAAGTCTGTGGCAGGGTATGTTTTCCTGAGGTCACCTTGGCCAAACCACGAAGCCTCAAAACAGAGTCCTCAAAGTCAGTGCACACAATTGTTGAGGTTTCACACTGCACACAAGTGCCTAGACGCTGAAATGCATGGGAGCTAGAATCCAGTCTATGCATGTCTCCGAATTTGGGGGTCCTAAGTAGTGGTATCTGCGCAAAGGCTGCGTCTTCTAATAATTTGCAGAAACTACTTCAGTAACCTGTCCATCTCTACAGCATTGTCTGAGAAATTGGGAGCTGTTCATAAAGGTGATGAGTGAGAACATTCTCAATGACAAGTTCAAGTCCTCCCATTGTTCCAGTCCCTACACAGTGGCAGTGCAGTAGGTATTCCATCCCGTTACCAAGACAAAGAAATAAGACAGAGGGGCAATGCCACTCTCTCAAGTGGATAGGACCAATATCCAATTCCAAGCCTGATTGAAAGAGTCGCAGCCTTTCCCTGCAACTTGAACATCGAAAATGAGACAAAAATCCCCTTTTCAGCATCATTCTAGAACTTGTGTCAATAGTAGCAGCAGAAAGAAAGTCAGTGTCTGGCTTGGCAAAAGCAGATGCATATGAAGCCATTGACACTTGCTTTGAATCCCAGCAGAAAGCAAAGTACAGAGAACAGGTAAGGGAGCAGCACTCTGAAGAGTGAAAATGAAGTCTCTTCTAGGCTGCCAACTTGCTTCTCTTCTCCAGCTTAGCAAGTGTATTGTTGTCAGATTTGCAGCTACGTTCATGCCAGGTGTGTTGCAAAAGCATTTCTATCTTAGCCCCAGTGCAGTCCACCAGAAATGGCAGGTAAGGGGAGGAAGAAAGGCAGGAAATTGGGGGAGGAGAAACTGGGACTTGAGCCATCGTCCTCCAAAGCAAACCTAAACTTTCTGTGAGTTCTTGTAAAGACTCATCACAAAGCTCCCAGAGGTCCCTCTCAGGTCAGTGAGGGGGGATACTCTGTCTTACTCTTACCTTTTCTTCTTTAACTGGCTTTTTTTTTTTTCAAATAGACTTTTCCCAGATAGTTTAAATTTTTCAGACATCAAACACAGTCCCCAGAGAATTCCAAATGAGGACATAGGATTTTTGCTAAGCCAAAGCAAAAAGAGAAATGTGAGAACTTTGAATGTAAGAACTTGCGCACTTGAAGAGATGCTTCCCTGAGACCAGAGGATGGCAAAGGAGTCGTGAACTACAAGATTTCTTATAAGGAACTAGGGAAGGAAGGGCCATCTGTTGACTGACATGTCGTTGTATGAGACTGTCCTGTTCTTGAAGTCATATGAGGGGTGGGAAGTTGATTCTGGAGAATGTCATACCCTGTCTTTTCTTGGTTTATAGTTCTGCAGAAATCAAGGCAGAGAGTTCCACACGCTGCCACAGCATAGTCACACAGGACTAGGTGAGGGCTTGAGCCCTCAGCAAAAATAGCCAGCCCAGGACAAAGCTCAGTTGCTAGCAGGGGTGAAAGGAGGTGGAGTAATTAAAAGCCAAGTGGGGGCTCTGTCATAAGGGGAAAGGTGAGTGGTGGCACCATGGACAGAGCTATTCGGGGCTCCCTGGAGGACTTTAGTGATCTGGAGGATTTGCAAGTAAGTCTCCTGTATATGAATGGAAGCTGCTGAGTCAAGCTGACTTCATTAAAGTGAATAACTACATGGCACACAAACCTAAAGACTTTTTAGCTGGCAAAGCATTTGCTTGTATCATTTCATGTTTGACTCCAATAGTTTAGAAAGCAAGCAGTTGAGATATTACGGAAGAGGCATAAAAGGTGAAATTGTGTAAGGTAATGCTGATGTTGAGATAAAGAGTGCAGATTATTTAAGGGTACATCCCAGGCCCACTAGACTTAAGGAATCTAAGGGCCTGACCTGGCTCTTTTCTCTGGTACAAGTAATGATAAGGCTGGCTGCCTATATGCAGGGAAACAGTATGTTTACGAGGCAACCAAATATGAGATTGGACTCATACATTTTCTCCCAATAGTAGAAGATTGTTTGAAATGCTGTCTAGTTGATTCCAATGTGCAATGAGAATTGAGAACCACTAAGCTCAAATCATGTTTCTTAAACTTTAGTATGCTTCAGAAACGCCCAAAGGGCTTGCTAAACAACAGCTGGCTGGCCTGGGGCCTGGGTTTCTCATTCAGTGTGTCTGGCTTATAGCCCCCAAATTTATTTTTAATCAAATATCAAATGGTTTATTGATACTGCTGGTCCAGGAACTATATTTGAGAACTGCTTGGCCTGGGCATGCTGAGCTTGGTCCTCACTGTCCCTCAAGTCCACCACCTTGCAGTACCTGTTTTGTTCCAATTCTGTGCTTAGAAGACATCGTTCAGTATGTGATCTCTAAGAACTTTTCTTATTCCAACAGAAAGCACAGGCTCTGGAAGTTTAAGCCAGATACTGCATAGGCTGCACTTTAGGGCATGGACAAACACATATTAATGTGTAACAGAAAGGCTGGCTGTGACAGGTCAGTTGTGGCACTGACTTTTTAGAAAAGATGGAGGTCGTAGTGTTTCTCCAATTGTTTTTAAATTGTTTTGAGACCTTCATACAAGAGTACCATATTAACATAATTTCCATTGAACGCTCTACCCCTCCAACTCCTTCTATCTCCCATCCACTTCCTCTCAAATTCAAGATCATACATGATCTGTATATCCTGTTGAATTTATTTAGCATTCCATTGTGTGTGTGTGTGTGTGTGTGTGTGTGTGTGTGTGTGTGTGTGTGTGTTTAGAGCTGACTACTTGGAATTAGATAATCTATCAGAAGGTTCATCCCTGAAGTAGACTGATTCTCCCTTTCTTACCATCCCCAACTGGTGCATCTACAACACAACCCCTACACTTAATGCTCACATTCCAGAAGAGGTGACAGAGTGGTTGTAAGAGCCGGCAAATATGAATGACTACTGGAAGACAATGTCTTCAGTATATGAGAGGGAGGATAGTCCATGAAATCCTAATAATGTGGTCTCCTAAACAAGACCTGTACAATAACCATATCTAAGTTGCCACCCCACAGTGGAGGGGGTAAATCTCACAAATCTCACTCCTCGATGAAGAGATATAGGCAATTAATGGCTGCTAAGAAAGAACTGATATTTTAAAGGAAATGATACTCCTGAGGAGGGCAAATCTAAGGCATTTATCAAGAGCATAAGCCACTGGTGCCATGAGCTTGTGGGACAGTAAAGTGACCATTTATGGAGGCGTGCCATGGACTGGAATGAGAGTAAGTGGCTCTTGAGGGCTCATAGTCACGGGGGTTCTAACACTTGTATGGGCTTTGCCTCAAAGGATCTTTTCTCATTGGAAAGAGTTAAAAAGAGATCCTCTTCTGGCTCTGACAGGGATGAGGACCAGTATTCAGAATTAAATACCTGGACTCTTCCGTATATGGAAACTGACATTAGCAAATACTTCGCTGGAGCTACATCCCAAACTCCCATAGAAAGGACATCATTCTCATGCTTCTGATGGTCATTGGCCGTACACATGGGCCCACTAAATGCCCAGGACCTGATTGAAGAATTACCTAATCCGTATTGCTCATAGCTCTACCATGCCAACAGGACTCCTGTGTCATGAAGGTGGATCACAGCCGAGAGAGCTATAAGACATAGATAGGCCCTCTCCAAGGAGACGACTGTAGACTGTAGACCCCAAGTCTACGGGACAGACAAGAACAAAGACACTGGAGGAATTTAAAGCCCTTGGCACCTTCAGCTGTAAAAGAAAATGCCTTTTACAGAGTCCCACCTAGATTTGCACAAATCTTTACCTCTCTTCCTATTACCCAGTTGTATGTGCCCCATGTCCTCTTCGAATGATGCCATGAAAAGGACACTTTCCATCTGTGGTCTTCCTCTCCCAAACTCACAATCCAAATGTAATTATAAGATGAAGAGCAGTGAAGTCTCAGCTGAGGAACTTCAGTAGAACACCTGGCCAATGTCTCAACTTTCACATCATCCTGACAGGAGAAATATGAAAACTGTCACAGCCAAAAGGAACAGAAGATATGATGGGAGAAGTTATTATGAGTCAGTCAGTATCCTGGGTTCTCATACAGAAAAAGAACATGAGTTGAAAACAGAGGAAATCTGAATATAAAATATTGGCTTGTGGTAATAATATATATCAATATCCATCCATTAATTGAGCCAAATATAGCATGCTAAGCATGGAGTTAGCAACAAAGGAAACTAGATGCAGAGTGTATGAAATTCTTCACGCTACCTTCACTATAATTCTATAAACTTCAAAATGTCCTGAAATGAAATACTTGTGACATGAAGCTGGAGGAGGAACTATTTGAGATGAGGCAGGGTGTTCCTGGGAGAAGGATAGGGGAAGTGGGAGACAAAAACAGAGAGAGAATGATGTCAGATCAGGCTTTGGCTCGTAGACCCGAGAAGAACTCAGATTCTGACTCTGCATGGAATGAAAACCCACGAGAAGAATGATCTGAGATGAACTTACCATTTCAAAGAATACCTTAAGTTGACATGAGGAGAATAAACTCAAAGGAGATTTGCCACAAAACTGTTTCAAGAATGGAAATAGTCCCCGGTGTCTCAAGACTGGGCGGTAGTAGAGGTGGTAGGGAGAAGCACTGAGATTTTGAGTTAGCTGATCTCATTCCCTGGTCACCTAGAGGAACTCTCAGGAAGACAGGGAGTAAGGATGACTCAAAGTCTTATCCTAAGTATGGAGAAGGATAAATGTTGCAATAGAGGAAAATGGAGAAGACTGCAAGTGAGTACTTATGCAAGAATTTAATAAAGCTCGATGAGTTTAGATGAAGTTATAAAGGGAAAGAGCTGGCAGTACAAGAGTTGGGTTCAGGGACGGAAACCATGAACCTGAAGTTATAGGAGTGTCAGGGTGATTCTTAACACAAAGAGGTTAGGATCAAACAAAGAAAAGAAAGACTTGAGATAAGTTAAGTACCAAGTATAAAAAGCTAAGATATAAAAGAAAATAAAACCAATAATAAAACAAAAAAGGAAATAGAGATGTAAACTAGTACAGTAAACAATAACTGATTAATGCAATTATCACCAAAAAAATCTTACAAAAGCCAGAGATCCAAAATATTTTAAAGCAACAACAGCAAGAACCATGGATAGAAACAGATAAATAAATACTTTTGTATGCACATTTCTATATTTCAGTGACTATAGACAGTTACGGAAAAGAGCATTCAGGAACTTTAGATGGCATTATTAATAAGCTTGGACTCACATGCAAACACCCAAACAAAAGGCACCAGCTGTTGCCTTTGAACACCATGGAACCTTTGTTCAAGCCAACTATGTAATGACCACAGAGGAAATCTAAGGTGTATTAGAATTGTAGTTTGAGTGGCATAATATTAATGCAGTATTGTTACAAGTCAGTAGTTTAATCTATCTAGAAAACAAGTTCCAAATAACCTCTAGGTTAAGGAGAAATCATGAGAAAACTCATAAAATATTTAGAAATGAGTGAAGCACAGTGAGTCAATATTTACAGTACTTACAGTGCATAATTAAGCAGTATTTGAAGGACATTTTATAACTTTAACTATATTCACCAACTGACAAAAAAAAACTAGAATCAAGTGGACTATGCTTTCATCAGAAAAAAAATCAATTAAAATAGTTGGAAAGTAAATGTGAAAAAGAGCAAAAAGAAAGGAATGATGTTCAGAGGCAAAGATCAAGGAAAGACAGCAATGCTAAGAATCAAAGTAATACCCAGCTAGGAAGTTGTGAAATAGTATACACAAGTTCATGCTCATCCCCCTTACTAACTACATAGAGTGGTTTCAAACATACAGCTTTCTTTATTTTTCCTTCTTTGGTGATATATAGACACAGCAATGAAGACAATGCAAAGGAAATATTAAAACAGCATTAACAGGGGGAGCATAAATTAAACTCATCAATTGAAACAGTAAGTTAACTAAATAATAACTATGATCTTTAATATGGGTCAAAGAGTTTACAATTCTACTGTGAGCAAGAGGAACAGAAAATACAAGAAGAAGGAAGAGAAGGAGAAGGGGGAAGAGAAGGAGGAGAAAGAAGAGAAGGAGGAGGCAGAGGGGGGAGGATAAGGAGGAAGGAAAATGTGAGTCTCTAAAGTTGAATTTACACTTCATGCCTTATATTAAAAATCAATTCAATATAGGTCAAAGACCTAAAATATAAGAGCTGAACACATAAAAGTCTTGGAGAAAGCAAAGGCACATGTCTTCCACCTTTGAATTAGGCAATGATCTCTTAAGTCAGACACCAAAAGAACAGGCAACAACATCGTCAACAAAAGAAGTGGATAAATTAGACTTCATGCAGATGGGAAATGCATATACTACAAAGGGCATCATAAAGAAAATGACCCAATGGCACATGGAGTAGGAAAAAATATTTGCAAATTGTACTTGATTAGGGATTTGTAGCTCGAATGCATAAATATCTCTTAGAACTCAATCATAAATTATTAACCCAATTAAAATCAGGCAAATAAACATTTCTCCAAAGAATGTATGCAAACAGTCACTAAGTGCCTGAAGGGAAGCTTGCCTTCATTAACCACCAGGGAAATGCACATCAAAGCCACAGTGAGATAGAACCTCACATCCATTAACATGACTACAATCAAAGGGTAGATATAGACAAGTACAGGAAGGGATGCAAAAGTAAAAATTTATGACTGATGGAGTTGTGCAAGGCTGAAACCTCTTTGGAAAACAAATTGGCAGTCTACCAGTGAATGAAAAACAGAGTTAAAATGTGCCTCAATGTTATACATGCCAAAGAAATGAAATCATTGATTAGAAATATTTACTGCAGTGTTCTTCACAGTAACCCAGAAATGGAAAAGTTTAAGTGCCCATCAGCAATGAGAGAATAAATAAAATGTGACCGCCCAATATCTGTGGTATCTCTCATCAACATAGGAACAAAATGCCAAAACAGTCTGAAACAAAGATGGACATTGAACACAGTGGCAAGTCAAAAAGAAGCCAGTCACAATTTGCCACGCATCGCAAACTTCAACTTTTGTGAAATATTTACAATAGGCAAATCTGGAAAGAGAAAGTACTCAAGTGCCTACTAGGATTCCAGGATTAAAAGTGTTGTGAGCTCTGAAGAAGGGGCATCCTTGGGCACAGGGTTCGTGTGAAATGTATTGTGTGGTGATTGTACACCTTCGCATACACTCAAAAATTTTAATGAACACTTTAAACAGGAAAATGACAGATCACATGGACTAAATATCAAAAAAAAAAGAATAAAGGAAGAATACTTCAGTAAATTTAAACAAAAATTCTTCCAAACTGATAATGACAATAGGAAAAGTAGAATTGCAAAAAGAAACATTGCAAAACTGTCCTTTCTAATTGAGAAAATATTAAATTCTGGATTTAAACAGATCATTAAAGGGCTCAGAATGAGACAAAAATATGTGAAAAAAAGTCTTTTAGATGTGAAACAAGAAATATATATAAACAATGATTATGAAAAACTTCAATATACTTTTCTTGGTGTGTTGCAAAATAGGAAATAGGAAAAAAAACACAGATGTACTAATTTAGCTTGCATAGTAAGATTAATAAAAAATACATATATAATTACACTAACATTTAACAGAAAATGCACCTTTGTAAGCATTCCTGTGATGGTTTACAGAATTTAATTATATGGTAGAAATTATAGAGGCCATATTCTCTGGCAATATTGCATTAATGCTAGAAATTAATCACAAAATGTAATCAAAACAAAGTAAGGAAACCACTTGAAAATTAAACAACATTCTATTACACAAATGTTAGTTCAGAGAAGAAATAAAAATTTTAATTATATGCTTTTTAGAAAATAGCAAAATTAAGGAAAATATTTATCAACACCAATGGGAAAAAGTTTACCCTTGACCCGAAGTCAAATCAAAGCTTTCATTATTAAATTGAAAAGAATGTAATTAGAGATACTAAGCATTTGATTTAAAAAAAAACACCAAAGTAGCACTAAGATTAACATCCAGGAAGGAGGAAGTGCAGATGTTAAAAGCAGATAAATGTGAATTACAAGTAAGCAAAATAGAATTTTTAATTCAAACTCCAAAAGTGATTCTTAGACTTCCAATCCTGGGGTAAGAAAGACTAGACAAGCAGAAAGAAGCTCTGGGAACAGCGCAAGGAGTAATGGGACTTGAGCTTCTAAATGCAGGTGAAGCCAGCTATGAAGTTGTACCAGTTAAAGAAGAGCGAACACAGAGAACAAGCGAGACTTGACCCGCCATTTGCCCTCTGTGTATATGTCATTCCCCAGGGCCTCCATTGTAAAGTTTTGTGTGGTTGCTTTAGATTTCTTTTCTTTTTTTCCCCTTTCTTTTTTCTTATTTTTATTTTATTTATTTATTTATTTATTTATTTTTTGAGACAGGATCCCATATGGCCCAAGCTAGTCTCAAATTTGCTACCTAGTGAAGGATGACTTTGAACTCCTCCTGACCCTCTCACCACCACCTCCCAAATACTGGGATTACAGGTGTATGCCACCATGCTCAACATCTACTGTGTTTTTGAGGGTTTCAGGTGCTTATGGATAAGACACACAGCAGAAAATAAAACCTGTGTCATATGCAAATACGTTCTTAAGTAAAGCTGGACCTATCTTGGAGCAACACCACTATTGGTAAATTATCTCTCTCTCTGGCATGCAGTTTTTTTGCTCTCTCAAACTCAGAAATCAAAAGACAAAGTATGTCACCCAAGGAATCCTTGTATCCAATGTTATGTAAGTTTTAAATGTCCCGATCCTTGTCATCATGAAGTAAAGGCAAAATATAGTTTACTGGTTCCTGGATTGATGACCATTTCTAAGCTACAGGCAATGGCAAATATAACCATCTCTGGGGAAATACACTTTAGATTTCCATTCAAAAGCTTTCACAGATAAAGTTTCAGAGAAGATGAACTCAGAATTGTAAATCACAGGACCTCCATGGGAGAATGAAGACATCACAATGGGAAAAAACAGAACAGTTAATCATTCAAACCTTCAGTGATGTAGATGTAAAACTTTCAAGTATTTGATATAGAACTGATATGGAAGGCAAAGTCATCTCAAAGATGAATAGTATTATAGAATTCCTATCAAAACCAAAGACAACTTACAAATATAAGAAAATGTTTCCTAAAGTTCATATAGGATCTCAGGCACCCTAAGTGCTAAAATGGTTTTGAAAACCAGAGGCTATGTGGTAGTTTGAATGAAAACGGCCCCCATAGTCCCATAGAGAGTGGCACTATTTGGAAGTGTGACCTTGTTGGAGGAAGTATGTCATTGGGAGTAGGCTTTGAGGTTTTGGATGCTCAAGCCAGGCCCAGTGTTTCATTCTCTCTTCCTGCTGCCTGTAATCCAAATGTAGAACTCTCTGTTCCCTCTCCAGCACCATATCTGTCTGTGGCCACCGTGCTTCCTGCCATGATGACAATAGACCTTTGAATTATAAGCAAGCCCCAATTAAATGCTTTCCTTTATGAGAGTTGCATGGTCATGGTGTCTCCTTATAGCAGAAAAACCCCAGCTAAGACAGAAATTGGTACCAGATATTGGGATATTGCTGTGACAGGCCTGATCACATTTTTGTTTGAAGGAATATAGAACACTTTGGGATTTTGTACTAAAAATGCACTTGACTTCTTTAAGTGGGTCTTAATGGGCTATCCTTGCAGAAGCATGGAAGGAAGCTATGTTATGAGGATTTGAATTGTGAGGGTTTGAATGGCTCAAATTTCAGAGGAGAAGAATATTAGGATGTGGCCTAGAGACAGTTCTTGTAATATTTTGGCAAAGAATGTGGCTGTTTCCTGCCTTTGTCCAAAAAAAAAAAAAAAAAAAAAATCTGGGTAAATTGAAGAATTATGGATTAATGGTTTTGGCAGAGGGCATTTCCAAACAACAGAGCATTGGCTGTGTTGTGTGACTGTTAGTGGATAGTCTTATACAGCTATATATTGAAAAGGAGCAAGCTGAACAAAGAAAAATAAATAATGTATAGTTGGAGGAGAGTAGGAGCACCAGGAAGTGTAAACAGATTGAAGAAAAGCCTAAGGCAATTGGAATAAAGGGAGTGGTGACCTCAGGGAAAGGCTCCACTCAGCTAAGCTTCCAACTTATGAAAAGAGATTAAAAGAAAAGTGAAAGGAATTAAAGAAAAGTTTCGGGCCAGGCACGGTAGTATGCACCTTTAACCCCAAAACTTAGAAGGCAGAGGCTAGAGGATCTCTGAGTTCAGGGCCAGCCTGGTCTACAGAGTGATTTCCAGGACAGCCAAGTTTAGGTGGTGAATGAAACCATTGAAAACAGGAAGCTAATGAGGATGTAATTCAATGGGGGCGCCATGTTCCAGCCCCAGCAAGAAGCAGAACTTGGCAGCTTCAGCCACATGACACTGGCTTTAGAATCAAGGATACAAGAAAGAGATTATGGAATCTTCTTCTATAACTAAGGCAAGCCTTAGAGACCAGGCATGTGCAGGGGTGTTTCCACATAGAGGCCTAGAGAGGCATCGTGTGAAGATGTCAAGGTGAAGCCTGAATTGCCTTGGAGACCCCAAGATGTTGGAGATGCCAGAGCCATGGGATACCTGCTGAGGAAAACTGCAAACAAGGAGTAGGACCAGCCCAAGACAGAGAAGTGTGTTGCTGTCAAGAAAGGTGAAAGGACTTGGAGATTCGAAGAGAGGTTTAACATAAGACATGGATCTGCAGAGTTTGGAATTTGCCCAGCCTGGTTTTTAATCTTGCTTTGGTCCAGTATGTCCTCACTATGCTCCCTTCTCTACCTTTTGGAACAGTAATGTATATTCAGTCCATTGCATGTTGGAAGTATGTGATCTGCTTTTTTATTTTTAACACAAGGGATGCAGTTAAAAATTGTCATAAGTCTCTCAGAGACTGAGCTTTGGTGTTGAGATTGTGATAGACTATGGAGGCTTTTGAAATTGGACTGAAGGCAGTTTTGCATTATGATATGGCTATAGCCCATGGGGACCATGAAGTGGAATGTGGTGGTTTGAATGAAAATGGCCCCCATTGGCTCATAGGAAGTGACACTATTAGTAAGTGTGGCCTTAGTGGAGAAAGTGTGTCACTGAGGGAGGTCTTTGAGGTTTCAGAAAATCAAGCCAGACCCAGTGGCTAACTCTCTCTTGCTGCTGCCTGCCGATCCAGATATAGAACTTCTTCTTTCTGCCAGGATTCCAACTATGCTGACAATAGAATAAGACTCTACAAGCCTGTGCCAATTCAATGCTTCTTTATGAGAGTCGTCTGTCTTGTTATCTCTTCACAGCAATAAAACCCTAAGACAAGCTACAACAGTCTTTAGGAAGAAATTGGAAGACAATGATCCATCCTTCCCCAAAGTTCCTGCAAAGTAACCGTAATTATCTCGCTGTGGTGCTGATGTAAAAACAAACATACCGACCAAAGGGATAGAATAGAGACTCAGAAATATTCTTCGATCAATGATTTTCAGCAAGGTATCAATATCACTCAGTATGAAAATAAGTTTTCTCAGTAAAGGGTGCTGGGAAAACTGGGTGACCACAGGGAGAAAAATGATGAAGTTGGACCTCCACCTTATTCACATACAAAAATCAATTCCGCATGGATCAAATATCTGCCTATAAGAACTGAAAGTCTTAAGAGAAAACATGGAGACCGACTTTATTGGGCTTGAAAATGATTCCTTTGAAAGGATTTTATAATGTGATTTAACTACTTTATAAGGCGATTTTAAAAAATATAAATAAAAAGTAGAAGGAATCTGAACACAGATACCCACATGGGCAGACAATGATTCCCCCAGAAGGCAGGGTTATTGTATAAAAATCTCAGTAGCAGTTATTTCACTAGGAGGTTTTGGTCAAGGAGTCACTGGAAGACTGCAAAATAACCCAAGCTATTGCCATTGGTCTCAATTACCAAATAGAACCAAATGGTAAGACCCTGTTGCTAAAAGCACAACCATAACATATTTTGGGTGCAGGACATAGAGAAATCAAGCTGTAATTGACCTGAAAGTCTCTTCCCTGCCAAAGAGCTTTCATAGTGGCAGATGATGAAAAAGGACTTCAAGGGCATCCCTGCAGCCAACACTGCATTCTACCAAACCAACCTGCCAGGCCACATGTGCCTACCAGTGCAATAGTGGCATGAAGGTTATTGGAAATACCAACTGCTGTTGGACAGGTTTGAGGCCTACTGCACAGAAAGGAATTTAGGCCTGGTACTATAAACCTTGCCAAATGACCATGGTTTGGGAGATGACAGGCCTTAGGGAAGAATGGAATGGTTTTTATACATAGAATAAATTTATAGTACATGTATAGATCTTGTTGAATTTTTTTAAAGGTTTGATTGAATGAGTAGTTTCAGAAGAAAGTAAAATATCTCACAACACATATACAAATCCAAAAGATGCAAGGTATACAAAAGCAATGCCTAAATTTAGGACTGGAGATGTCCCTCAGTGACAGAATACTAGCATGTACCAAACCTTAGGTTTGATTCCTGGCACTGAACAACAACAACCAAAGGGGAAAAAAAAAAAAGAATGTCTAATTTTAATTCCATTTTGAGACCTGGTTATGTAGCTCACTGGACAAAGTGGCAAAGCATCTTTCTGGCCCTGAATTATTTTTGTCTGAGGACTGTGCATAACTTGTTCACTTCACTTTAAGACAAGAAGTATAGGATAAGTTACAATCACAACTGAACCACCAATCTCAAGCCTTCTGAGTATGGTTTAACTAAGCATAATGGAACACACCTGTAATCTCAGCCTGATGATCTGAGTTTAATCCCTGTAACCCAAGGTGAAAAGTAAAATAATCCATTCGTGTAAATTGTCCTCTGACCTCCACACTTGAGTCATGACAGAAAAATGCCCACATACATAAACATACATACACATATACAGATAAATAAATGTTCAAAAAAGACATTCATCTCATTTTTAGTTTGCCCATAATAGTCATGCCTACTTTGTGGTACAGTGTGATATTTCAATACATTTTACATTGTGTAAGATCAAGGTAATTAGCATATCTATCGCCTCAATTACAATAGCACTACACTCTTGGCTGGTGATCAGATGAGTGTTGGGAAGAAACTGCAGTCTTCATCTGCCAGCTCAGGAAGAGAATAGCGATGCGTAATTCTTGGCTTTGTTGTAAAGGAGCGTGTTAAAACGTCCAGGGAAACCACTGAAGGAATAGAAAGCCAGAAATTGCAAATTAAGAAGGAAAACCTGAGTGAGGGTGTAAACAAAAATCTACAAGGGGACATCAAACGCTGGGAAAAGATGCACTTAAACATATGATAGAAATGAATCAAAGTGTGATAATCGTAAGCACTGAGAAAATCAACTAAAGCCTCACAGTAACACACAAAAATGTTAAATTAAATCAAAGAGATCTATTATTCTGACCCTAATAAATTGCCCTATCCACATGTGTTCTTTTACCTTCTGCCTTCTGCTCCCTGAAAGCCCCTTCTCATCCCACAGGTCCATTTTTAGTTTCCGGGACACTGTCCACACTTACTCCCTTCACAAACACATGTATGTAACAATTAGAAGATGTGCATATGAGAGAAACACTCAGTGCACTCAGCGTTCATTTTTGTCAGATGGGGCTACCTCTCTTACTATAATATGTATTTTATATTTTAATCTACACTTATTACAATGTTATATGATCTATATTCTAGTATAAGTAGAAATGTATCTTCTAGTTCTATCCATTTTTTTCTGCAGACTTCACAATTTTAGTGTTTTTGTAGTAGAATGAAATCCCATGGTGTGTGTTTGCCACATCTCATTCTCTGTTTACCTGCTGATGGCTATGTAAGTTGGTTTCTTTTACTTGCTACTGTGAAAACGGCAGAAATAAACGTGGTTGTACAAGTATCTCTGTGGTAGGATGTGCAATTCTTCTGGTACATGACGGGAGTGGTACCTAAGGAAGTATGGAGGAGACAGGGTCTGGGGTGAGGGAGGAAGTAAAGTTGAGGGTGGGATCGACTGAGTTTAGTGTACATAAAGATACCACAAGGAAACCTGTTACTTTTTATGCTAATTAAAAATTTAAAAAGAGATAAGTTGTATCTAAAAGGCCTTTAGAGTCATCAGAACATACAACATTAGGCACTGAACTTTCTCTTTGTGTAGAACATTCAACCTTGCAATTTATCGAGGCTTGAGAATGAGCCAGCTTTCTGATTTGTAAGGCTTAGACCTTCCAGACCTGAAGCCCATGTTGTGGGTGAACTCAGCACGCAGCAGCTTCAGTATAGGCATGTGGACAAAACAGTACTTATGTTACACCATGTGCAAAAGTAAGGAGACACACAAGCTCCACAAACGATTATGGGGCGATGACCCCAGCAAACTGAGAAGTGCAGGTACTGGCTTCACCTTCGCAGAAAGGGCTCAGGTCTACAGTGTAATGGGTCTGAATACACAGTTCTCAGTCTAGGATAGGAAAGTGGCAGCATCTGGATACCTGTTAGAGATATAAACTCTCGGATATCACCCTTGATCCACTGAGTCTGAATCTCTGGGAGAAGGGCTAGCAATCTGTACTTTAACAAGCCCTGCTGGGGATTCCTTCCAAGCACCCTGAAGCTTTAAGAACTGAAAGCTTGAGGGAAGTAAATATGGGTAGCATGACTCCAGTGCCTTCCTAAGGTAGGCACCTGCTGCTGACTCCCACACAGCTTTGCCTAAGTAACTGGAGCTGTGGCAAACAGTCCACCATAGGGAAAAAATAGTATTTTTTTTTTTTAGTGTATCTCTAGGTTCAGCAGAGTTTCTAATTTTAAACGATTAGTATCCACTCTCATTTTCTTTCCTTCTAGCATCTGTCAACCACTCACCTTCTCTCTGACACATGCATTTGATTATTTTAGAAACCTGGTATTATGTGGAATCATTCATTGTTTGTCCTTCTGTGACTGGCTTAATACATTCAGTGTAATGTCCTCTGTGTTTGACCTTGTTCCACATTGAAGGACTCTCTACTAATGCTGATTAGGACCACTCATCTATATTCTGCATTTTCTTTTCTTCTCAACGATGAGAAAGCTTCACTTAAGCCAAATGAGTGAGTTCTAGACACCTCCTGTACCTATAGTTAGCAGTGTCGGCATGAACACTTACGAATTCTATAGAGTACAGAGGACTGCTGTGAAATAATGTCTTCTGGATATAGCAGGGCAATTGCGTACACAAACTCACAGCAACTGTTGTTGGCTGCACTAGACCTGCAAAAGATCAAACCAATCAAAATTCTAGCAAGGACAGGCTGCAGAAATGGGGGCACCTCTGACAGACATCATTGTCTCCAGGACTCCTCAGTCATTTTTGCCTCCAGGATCACCCCGAAGGTTAAGATGCTCCTATCTGACTTTTATCACTCAATGTCATAAATGCATTTTTCTGGACTCCTTGACACCCTCTTAATTTTCTCTTATTAATAAATTCCCTTTGTGTCTAATTTTTATGCTAATATATAGTTCTTGGAGGACCTTGAGTAACAACTTACTAGATAATTAATATATCTGTCAAATATTCATATGGTGGATTGTTTGTATATTTAAACACCAGATATTAAGAGAAGCCTGCATTAACAACCAGGTATGAAGGTTGGAGAACTAGCTCAGCTCTTAAGAGCATATCCTACTTTTACAGAAGACCTGAGTTTGGTTCCCAGAGCCCATATCAGTCAGGCAGCTTGCAATTGCCTGTAATTCTAGCTCTGGGGAATCTGCTGCCCTCTTCTGTCTTCACTAGTACCTGCATACATGTGCACATGCTCACATATAGACACACATATATACACATACAATATTATTTTAAAGATCACAATAAAAATGATTACATAGTTAGGAAATAGAGTAATAACATTTTCAGATATATACTGTACTGGATGGTTTTACATGAACTTGACACAATCTATAGTTATCAGAGATGAAAGAGCCTCAATTAAGAAAATGCCTCCATGAGATCCAGCTGTAAGAACTTTTCTTTATTAGGAATCAATGGGGAAGGGCCCAACCCATTGTGGATGGTTCCATCCCTGGGCTCGTGGTCCTGGGTTCTATAAGAAAGCAGGTCAAGCAAGCCATGTTAAGCAAGCCAGTAAGCAACACTTCTTCATGGTCTCTATGTCAGCTCCTGCCTCTGGGTTCTTGCCCTGCTTGAGTTCCTGTCCTGATTTCCTTTAGTGACAACAGCAATATGGAAATGTAAGACAAATAAACCCTTTCCTCCCAAATTTTCTTTTTGGTCATGGTGTTTTGTTGCAGTAATATAAACCCTAACTAAGACATATACTAAGAAAGACTTATAGAAATACAAAGATTTATTCTAATTTTGGATATTTAAACTCAATATAACAAATATTTCAAACCTTCTTATATCAATTTAGGAATTTAACATAATCCTAATAAAGATAATTAACAAAATTTTTTGAAACTAGACTTATTATTTGAGTTTGCAGGCAAATATTTAAAATGCCTAGATCATTTGACCCAACCTCTACACAAGATAAGTTTACTGTAGCTCTGTTTGTACAGCTAAATACTGAAAACAATCAATAGTAGCTGGTCAGGTAGAATATGGTAAATCCATACAATGAAATATGTGTAATATGGTATATGATATACCATATTATGTATTATTTTTATTCTATATTAAATAGTATATATTTAATTAAATAGTATATAGATTATAACATTATATATTATGTCACATGTTATATATGATATAAAATAATAAATTATTTATATATAATTACATATAATATATAACATGAATATGATAGATTACAGAAGCCCATTTTGTGGAAGTATATAAGATGCTTTGCATTCCTCCTTGTGCTCTGCTACCCTTCCTTTTCTCACCCTCCCCCTATTAATCACCTTTAGTCTCCCAGACAGTTTCAGTTCTGCTTTCATATCATCTATATATACATGATTTTGTATATCTACCTCAAATCTATGATCCACAATTGAGAGAAAACATTCAATATTTGTCTTTCTGAAACTGACTTAATTCCTTCAATATACTTATCTCAAGTTTCATCTATTTTTCTGCAAATGACATAACTTCCTTTTATATGGCTGAAAAATATTTACCATAAAATATTTTAAGCTAATTTTAAAAAAAAGCAAAGGTGTTATCTAGTTATTTAATGCTAACTAGGCAGTATCTCTCTTGCTGTTACACAATAAAAAACTGGAGAATGTTACATCTAATATTGCATCATTTCTATATAAAAAGGAAACAATAAAATGCATACGCATACTTGTCTATCATTGCATATAAAGTTACAGTTCTGGAAAATGAACTCAAGTGACGAGCTATGGCAAGAATGGTTGGAAATAAATATGTTGAGAGCAGAAGTGAAGGAGAGACTTTGATCTTGAACCTGTGCATGAAGATCCTAGTTCAATAATTAAACAATCATATTTTTTAAATATCAAGGAGATTTAATACTCATCAGAATACTAATGTGCACTCACTAATCAGGCAAGAGTTTAAAAGCCTGGTAATGCCAGGCACGAGGCTCTGGGTACTCCACACATTTCTTAGGACATGATTCCATCCCTTCATTTGTTCATGAGCTCCAAAATCAAAAAAATCTTCTCCTTTAATAAATTCTGTTATTGTTTCTATTGTATGTTTAAATCATGTCAAAGCTATAAATTTAAAGGCTTTTACATGGATAGTAGAAAATATATACAATAATATTCACAGAAGTATCATTTGTAACAGACCTTGTAATGAAAGAAAATGTCTGAATTAATCTAACTGACCACTCAGAGCAGAATGACTAAACTATACAGTATCTATCCAAGGAAATGTCTCACTATAGGAAAAAAAAGAAGAAACTCCACTGTTGTATAACCTAAAATGAATCTCAAAATTTGATGCTGAAATTCTGAACAGAAAAACCACTAATCATGAATCAACTTACTAAAAGTTCAAAACCAGAAAAATGTTAGATACTAATAGCAATTTGTTTAGAGAAAAGGGATCATATCATAAGTGAACTTGTACACTATTCAAGGCTGTTTCCTTGCAGGGAACAGAGGGACTGTTTGTAGAGGTAGGATCCATTTACCTCAATATTGCAACACAATGCTTGTTTTATTTTTAATGTTTAGAAATATCTATATAGAAATAAGTCATTTCTATGTAAGGCGTACTTCTTAATCATTTAAATATTTCTTCAAAAATATTAATAAAATGGATGTCTTTGACAGGAAACTTAAACCATTACTGAGAAAAAGTTTTTAGCGGCAAGGGAAATAAAATACTAAAGACTATACATAGCCACATGCAGTTCAGAATCTCAAGGTAATGGAAAAATTTTGAAGAAATAGATTCTATAAAAGTTTACTCACGCAAAGATAGAAAACTTCAATAGATAAGTTACTATGAAAGACTGAAAGTTTTATCAAAGAATTACTTTTCAAAAACTCCTGCACCATATGATTGTGAAATTTATTCCCTCAAATTTCCAGAGACTCAAAATTCTATGATATTGAATTATTTCTAGATATTGAAGAATATGAATGAATACTGCATTTTCCAAAGCCAGAACCCTTATTCCAAAACTTAAAAGGAAAGTAAGTCTGCAGTAAACTTGAAAAGATATTTAAAAATCCTAAATATGGCCAAACCAAATCACACAACAAAATTAAAAGCATTTTCCACAGTTACCAAATAATGCTTTTCCATGAGACGCAAAAGTCACATTCTATAAATAGATTTACTGATGGAACATTTCATATGAATATATTTGAGAGGAAAGTAGAAAGATTTTAATAGAAAAAAGGTTAGTCAGTAGCAATTGGGGGGGAGTAGAAAATAGAAATAATTAAAAATTTCCCATCATAATAATACTTTATGTTTTAAGCCAACTATCAATATTGTTAACATTGAAAGACTGAAAATAATTCTTATTAAATCCAGAGACAACAGCAAGCAAATAAAATCCTCCTGTCATCATAATTTAGTGTGGTCTGAGCAGTAAGTGCAGCTAGAGAACAGAAAGAGATAATATTAATGTAAAGGTAACATGGTCCTAGTTTGTACAACAATGCAATTGTATTCCTATAAAGCTCCAGAGAATCTTTTAAATGGAGAAATAATGAGACAGAAAGAGTTAAATGGGGAAGGATCGTAGGACAGAGGAGGAAATATGAAGATGAATGATTAACACTAAAGCTCTTTTAAAAAGTTATATGGAAACCTACTACTGTAGGAGCTTTCTAGAACCTGTGTATCCACAAATAAAGATTTCAAACAAAACGATGTCTTTATTTATTTAAACAATGTCTTATGATATTCCATAGGCTAGATAATAAAAAGCCCCAGGACAAGAATGGTTACATATTTTGGAGTTGTTGGTCAAAGACCACCTCCAATTCTTCATGATAAGAAGTATATCTGCATATATCATGAACTTGAGTTGTAGAACAAGATGAAATCAAGGTGGTACTGCCCTGGGAGCTTAAGCCCTATGGGCTAGCTTTCATACTGCTCAAGATGCTATGCATGCTACTGAAGAAGAAAAGTAATCATCAATCCTACCCACCTGGTGCAATAGGGACATAAATGCCATGGAAATAACCAACCTCTTATTAGATTTAAGGTCATTCCACAAGATGGAACCTATACCTGGAACTGTTAACAGGGCGTAAAACACACATCTTTTTAATTAGCTTTTTGTTATGATCTCATAGAAGATATATTTTTAATCCATATATTCCATATATATGAATACTTGCCCATCAGAGAAAGATATAAAAACATTTTACAATGAAAGCCACAATACAGAATTCTGAGGGGAGAGGAAGTTAAGAATAAGTAGCATCCAGGCTGAAGAGATGTCTTGGCTGGTAAGGGTGCTTTCAGGGAAAGCCTGATGACCTGAGTTCAATCTTCAGAACCCAAGTAAAAGTGGAAGGAGAGAATGAATACACAAGAGTTGTCTTTTATACAGCAATTCTTATACAGTAGCTCTTCTGAAATTAATTTATGTGTTTAGTGGAATCCCCAATTAAATTCCTAATGGGATTTGTTTGGAACTTAATTATTGGATTCTGAAGTTCACCTGGAAAAGCAACTGCAATACAATCTAACAGATTAGAGGGAAAGCAACAAAACAAAACAACAACAAAAAACAGCTGTGAAGAGATTTTAAAGTGTGATTAGGAGATAATTTCTCTACAAATAAACAAATGAACCGAAACATGCAACTATTGGAATTGTAGGATAAAAGCAAAAGAAAAGAGATCATTAGGAGAACAGAGCTCCAAAGAAAAGTTGGCTCATAATCAAGCACCAGAAGAGCTAACACAGCAATGTGGGAGCGATGGCTTATCAAGTGAAGAAAGTCATTATTGGTCAAGGGGAATAAAAATCACAGTCTCAACTAGACCATTCAAAATAATTTTGGAGTTGGTAGAGTTAAATAAGTAAAAGCAAAACCACAAATATGCAAGCCTAGAATTTTAGGGCAACTGTGTGGGTCCATGGAGGACTGTTTTCCTCATGTCTATAGGGACTTTCCCCATATCCACCAGCCATCTGGTTCCAGGGAAACCTGCTGTGTGCAGGTCACTAAGGTTTCTCCATCTCCACCTCTGCTGCCCCCTTGTCAGCCCAAGCTACTCTCGCCTGGACCACTTTTAAAACCTCCCTGGACTTTCTGATTTTGCTTTTCTCCAATCTCTATCCATAATGCTATAAATGTCATGGAAGTAACCAACCTCTTATTAGATTTAAGGTCATTCCACAAGATGGACCCTATACCTGGAACTGTCACCAGGGCGTATACACGTTTCTACATTTCTGCAGTATTCATTGACACTTTCCTTCCAAACTGATTCTTGCATGCTGCAAAAATTCTAAAATCCAAAAATCTTGTGATGTGATTCCTTGCTGTCTCACCAGTCTCCAGTCTGTGATTCCCTTCATCTCACTGCTTTTATAAAGTCACCCTAAACAAGGAACTTGGGAAGAAACAAATGCAGGCAATGAAAGGCATGATAAGGGAGAAAGATGAAGGCTATTGATTACTTCATTTTAACCCTCTCTACATAAAAACTATCACTGAAAAAAATCTTTAAGAAAGAAAGGAAAGACAGCAAACGAGGGGAAGTTGATTTCCAACAAAAGGCTAAAAAAGGCTTCACATAAATTCTCTAACAAGGCTCTTTTCTCTTAAAAATTAGTGAGAAAGAACAAAGACTCTGATTGAATCTGAGGTTGGAATATACAGGCAGCTTGCCCCAAAAGTGCTTATGTTTGAACAATTTCTTTGTTATTTATAAGTTTTTTAAAGTGTATGACATGTAACACAAATATGTGTTATATATTAATACTTGATATATAAAAATAATATGTATTATATATAAGTTGTAAGTTTTTATTATAATTAAAATTATATTATTATAATTTTATAATATAATATATATAATATAATATAATATATAAAAATTATAAAAAGTAAATTATAATATTTATATAAAACACTGGAATATTTTTCTTCAGCCTTACAAAGATTTTGTCACTTAAAATGTCTTTACTGAATTATAACAACATAAACTATATATATCTTCAGCTTTTATGCTTCTATATAAAAGTATAATTTATGCTCCTTACCTAATTTTTACAGCACCTCTAAGTATCCTTTGTGCTTATTTCTTGTTAGTTTCTCCTCTTGAGAAGTACCCTTTATTTTTATTCTGGTCTCCCACAGATTCACTTAACATGCCTCTTGACTTCCACAAGCACAGGAGTTTACCTTTTCCCTACTTCTCTTCATCTGTTTGCCAAAACATCACATGTTAGCCAGTGATTATCAATGGTGAGTATGTTTTCTTGTTATACGTGCCATGCATAAACAATTCTTCTATGAAGGCTCTTGTGTGTGCTTTCTGGGTACACGTGTGCATTCTGGGTACACCTTCATCCCTCGGAGATAGAAGCCATTGCATGGATTTCCTGAGTCATAGATTGGGCATATGTTTAGCTGTCGTGGATATTGCCAAATGTTAATGCAAAGTTGCTAAACAATGTCTGGGTACAAGTCTTCTAAATACAGCTGGTCCTCTTGTACACACAGAACGTAAGATGGAATGCTTCTTTCTTCCCTCCCTCCTTTCCTCTTCCTTATCCCTTGTCTTTATATTCCTTAATCCCACACACTCTTAACTTCTTCCCTTCCCCGTCTCATTCTGTCCTCGTCTCACCCTGCTACAAACCTCATACAGCTGGAAGAAATTTCTGGACTGAGCCATTTGCTCATCAACAGAATTATGACTCTTTAAATCCACTAATTAGAAGTACTATCAGGGGCACAAGTGAAGTGTCCACCAGCATGTCACTGTACTTCTGCCCACAATTACCTGTAGCTTCCAGGTTACAGAAGGGCAAGAACATCTGGAGCAAAAGTAATGAGAAATGTCTTTGCCAAGGTTGTCTGGGTGTGGAACATAACAAAGGAAGCAAGATAATGGCTATCCTTAACTTACCGTATGTAGGCAGAGTGGGAATATAGTCCCCCACTCCTGTCACCTGTCTCTCTGCTCATAGGAAATGCCTTAATTTCTATCCTGGTGCCTAGCTGGGTCTCTATTCAATAAGAGAACCATAAAGAACAAAACAACAACAACAACAAAAATAAAACAGCATGAAAGGTAGATTCTTAAATACAGAACACTGAAACATATTGACAAGTTAGTTAGTCCTCAGTAATTGAAGGAAAATACATGTTCGTGTCCAGATAATCTCTCTTCCTAGTAGGGAGGAGACCAAAGCCTTTCCTTATAATAACATCCCTCTCCTTTGCAATTAATTATTTCTGTATGGAGCTTTCTCTTCGACAATCATCGTGCGCTATGCAGTGGGAATTCCGAGGGAATGAAACAGAAGTGGCCCCTGGTGTAGCCACACTACATCTAGTAAAGTATTAAATAGTCTCTCAGCTATTGCTTGTGTTCTTCATGTTTGGGCAGAGTTGTGATAAAGTTAAGTGAAGGGGGTGAGGCTTAATGAGAGAATGAAACCACCAGAGCCATGCTGAGGACGAAAGGCGACACTTTGAGGTGAACACTGCCAGGCTGTCTCCAAGAGAAGGGAGAGAAGGCCAGCAAAAAGGGAGTGTGGAGTTTTATAGGGTAGTTTTAGTCGGGTGGGAAAGCAGGGAGAGCCTAACATCCCAGACTTTTGTTGATCGTAGGGGGCGTCGATTGTCTCCTCTCGCTACTTCCGGCTGGATCGAGATGCAGAGTCAGGCAGGTGAAAGGCTTGGTGTGGCTGGCTGTGTTACAGAGTGGTCTCTGCTTGAGAGCTGAAAGGCTGGTATGGGAAGGAAGATGGACAAGTGAAAGGGAGGGGTTGGTTAAAAGTGTGATGGGTGTTTTGGTTGACAGGGTTTTGAATGCACTAGAGGAGGTAGGGGAGCCATGGCCAGATGCTGCTGCATACATTCCATGGCCAAGAAGGCTGTTAGGACTGTGATAGACAATGGGGGTTTTTGAAGTTGGACTGAATGCAGTTTTGCATTATGATGTGACCACAAGCCTATGAAGGCCAGGGGGTGAAATGTGGTAGTCTGAATGAAAATGACCACCTTAAGTTCATAGGGAGTAGTGCTATTAAGAGGTGTGGCCTTGTTGGAGGAAGTGTGTCACTGGGGGTGGGCTTTGAGGTTTCAGAAGCTCATGCCTGGCCCATAGTCTATCACGGCAGGTAGAGAGCTGGGCACTCCACAGTGTAGAACTCTGAGCTAATCCTCCAGCATCATGTCTGCCTGTGTGCCAATATACTTCCTGCCATGATGATAATGGACTAAACCTCTGAACTGTGAGCCAGCCCCAATTACATGTTAACCTTTATAAGAGTTGCTGTGGTCATGGTGTCTCTTCCCAGCAATAGAAGCCCTAACTAAGACAGTTCCTATAAAAATAGGTCTTTCTTCTGCTCCATGACTCCCTCTACTCCATCCCCCCCTTTCCTCTCTCTCTCTTTCTCCCTCCCTCCCTCGGCAAATTTGCATCTCAACATTAGTAAATGGCTCAGAATACGCATTAATCTTCCAAAAGGGAGGAAAGGGGCGTGGTGGCAGCAGACATCAGCATAACTAATGAACTTTATTGCAAATGTTGTGCCAAAAAAAAAAAATGGTTTCTTAATTTGTTCATTTTTCTGAATCAAATGGAACTTTGGTTTCTAGAACTGTCTATGGGGAAGTCTGTGGTCTTTTGTGGATGCAGGGGAACCCTGAGATGGCAAGTGGCTCAGAGTCACTACAAGAAACAGACTCTGGAGAAATGCCTTCCAGGTGCAAATCCACTTTATTTCAAAAGAAGCAGGGCTTTTTTAGAGGCAGGAGGGTGTTGCATAAGAGAGAGGTCCAATCACTTTGGTCCATGTTTACGAAACACTTCACTCAGCCTATCTAAAACTTGCTGTAGTTGGGGGGCTGGGGGTGGGGGTGGGGAAGATGGGCAAGGTCTGGAACTCCCCACCATCGGGATCCAGTTGTCACCAACAGAAGTCACTCCTTTTCCTAAGGTCAGCTGGGAGCTCAGAGTGACTCAGAACAGAAAATGTGGGTCACCTTGTTCTCTCTTCCCTGAAGATCACTCTTCCTACCTTTCTGTGTATCATGGCTTCTCTCCCTCCAGACCACCCAGGGGGGAAAACAGAGACTCAATTACCACTTTTTAGGACAAGCAGAAGTCAGTCTCTCTCACTTGCTGGAAGTCAGGAGCTTAAAACATAACATTACTTGGTCAACAGTTTTGGTTAGAAGGGAGGGACAAGTCCTGGTGTCCTTTGGCACAATAGGAAACATTTCTAAATGGAAAAAATAGAGACATTGCCAGGGCTAGTGTGAGCCTCATAGGCACTGGGTGACTCTGCTTCTCTGGAGAAAACAACTAAACATGGGCAGAAGAGATCCTGAAAGCATAGAGGAGAAATGCCATCACAGAGTTCTTTGAGAAAAAGTCACCAGGAAGAGCGTGAAAAGGAGCAGTCAGCTTCACAGAGTTGTCTAAGATGTGCTCAGAGAGGTTGAAGACCTACCTGGTCTGAGGAAGAAGACTGACATCTTAAAGACATGCGAGACTGGGGAAGGCTAGTGATGAAGAGTGATGAAAGCCTCTGTCCCTCCCAGAGGGGAGACAGAAGTTGAAAGTTCCCAGTGCACCCACGAGGCCTCCTTCCAACTTGTTCTGTTCTGAGTGTTGCCCTAAAATCGAAGAGGAACATTCTAGTTGATTCCTTGGTGATGCTACAGAAGCCTTGGGAGAGCTGTGAAGCAAAATGGTCCAGACAAGAAGCCTCAGGAAAAGAAGCCAGCTGAGCGGGAGGAGGAATCCAAAATGGGTATCTGCTCTCCAGAGCAGAAGGCAGACCTGATATGGCAGAAAAAGGCCGAAAAGAGCTAGAAAAGCGAGATGAGAAGAAGAAGAGAATGAGGAAGACTGCAGTGATTTTCTTTTCTTGCCAATAAAGTATTTAACTCCCTATACACAACTTTTTATTTCAAAAGAAAAAATTGAAATGAAATTTATATGATATCTTTAAAACTGTACAGTGTCTTCTCTCGCATAGTTAACACACTAGCAAGCGTGTCTTTGGGAAGTCCTGTCCTGGCAGTGTTTTCAACACCCACTAGCCTTGCTTGGTACAGTTTGAGACTGTACATTGGTATGGCAGAAGCAGATGCTTGTCAGTGCATAGAACAAATTAGTTATAGAGGGAAACCATAGTCTTTCATCCTCAGTTGACTGATGTAGTTTATGAAGTGTTCTGTCAATAGAACACCACTCTGTAATTGGAAGAGAATATGTAGCTGTCTTGATATCTTGACTGCATCTAAGCAAACACAAGTTTTTATTTAAAAGTAGTTAGACGCTGGAGAGATGGCTCCACAGTGGAAAGCTCTGGCTGCCCTTGCAAAGAAAGTGGGTTCGATTCCCAGCATCCACATGGTGGCTCACAATCAGCTGTAACTTCAGTTTCAGGGGATCCACCACCGTCTCTGGACTCTGGTGACAGCAGGCACGTGGTGTACATATGCATATTCAGGAAAAACACTCTCAGAAAGAAATAGAGATAAGTAAATCTTTAAAACAGTAGAAGAGGGAACGGTGTGTATACTCATCATAAAGAAATGGCAGAAATTTTAGGTAATGGGTATGCTAATTACCCTGACTTAATCATTGCTTGATGTACACACAAGTCAAAATATCATCCTGACCTTCATAAGTATGTTCAAGTGTATGTCAATCAAAAATTAATACACATTGTAGTTTTTCCTGATGAGTAAAGAGAGATGCAAATAATTTTCTCCATGTGAATGTATGCTTCTCTCTCTCTCTCTCTCTCTCTCTCTCTCTCTCTCTCTCTCTCTCTCTCCCTCTCTCTCTTTCTCTCTCTCACTCGCATCCCCCCCCGTGTGTTTGAGGGAAAGTCAAATGTACACAAAACAAAAATCAGCAGTGAACGCAAATGAACACAAATCACTGCTACATTTCGGGAGAGGTGACATTTTATTTCCTTTTATAAACTTTGTAAGCTTTGTAAACTTTGTAAACCTGTGTGTTTTAATTATCTGAAGCTGCCTCATACCACAATCATAAGCAGAGAGGAAACTGTTAAAACACCCCCCCCAAGTCTTCACACAGGTCTATCTAGTTGCAAGATGTCCTCAATGCGTCTCCTAGAACTGTACCACACATCCAACAGCCTTGTGCCCTTCTGTCTAGTGACCATGAGTGCACTGTCCAGCTCTGTCCAGAAAATGAGAAATCCAACCCCTTGTGTTTTGTCTGTGAGTTGGGGCTGGAATTAATGACTGTGATCCACACCTGGACTCCAGAATTGAGAGGAAATTTCTTAGGGCCACAAGGGTCTCTACTGGGGGTGGGCAGAGACTGTGGGGACAAGGGATTTAAGATGCCTCACTGGTAGCTTTGTGATTTCATGTGTTTTGACAAGAGTAATTTAATTCTAATTACTGACAATAATTGTTTCTCAGTCCACAGTGGGAAGCTGTCAGGCTTGTAGTTATGGTAAATTCCAAGGGTCTCTGATTTGGCTGTGCTTCCAGAGTGAAGTCGTGTGGACTCTGGGGACTCATACTTAAAAACAGCTAAGGCTGGAGTGTGTGTGTGTGTGTGTGTGTGTGTGTGTGTGTGTGTGTGTGTGTGTGGTATGGTATAATTACTGAAGGAAGGGTCACAAATTTGAGAGGGAATGGAGAGAATGGGAGGAGTTGGAGGGAAAAGAAGGAGGAATTGAAATGATGTAAATACAGTACTTGTGAAAATTCTTTGAAAGATAAAAACTTTAAATTAAAAAAAAAAAAAAAAAAAAAAAGGAGCCTTTGGAACCAGAGGGCTCAACTCTGCTTCTCAATCATTAGAAAATGGACCTTTTTAGGCTCCAGTTTTCTCTTCTTCAAAATTGCAAAAAAAATCTATTGTAAAGATTGACTAAAAAGTTCCAGAAGAGTGAGCCTTGGTTGAGTTTCGGCCTCTTAGTCCTCTGTTTGAGTCTGAGCAAACACTTGTCACCTGGTCACTAGATCTCAGGCCAATCAACATACACAACTCTAAGGCCTTGAGCTCTAGGAAGAATGTGCACATGAGGTTTCTGTTATAAAAAACAATGGGAATTGCAATTGCCGCAAAGTGGGGCCCTACAAGCAACTGAACTGTCGAGTTTTCATTTTCCTGTGTGTATAACATGTATATGTATGAGGGTGTGTTAATCCAAACACATGTGATGTGTATGCACCTGTGCAGGCCAGAGGTCGGCTTCCGGTGTAGTTCCTCAGGAGCCATTCACCTTGCTCTTTTTGAGAAGGGGTCTCTCATTAGCCTAGAGTAGGCTGGCTGATTAGCAAGCTCTGGGGGTTCTTTTGTACCCTCCTGTTCAAAACTGGGATTTTCAAGTGTGTTCTATGGCACTGACTTTTTATGTAGGTTTTGGGGATCCAACTTGTATCCATATGTTTGCACGGAAAGTATTTTACTGACTAAGCTATCTCACTAGCCCTCTTTTCCTTTTTTCTTTTTCTTTTAACTTACAACTCTAACTACATTCATTCAATGTAGAAAAGCTGAATAATTCATGCTTGTCAGAATGTCTCTTTGTGAAATGCTTTCCGTTTTTACAAGTCATGAGTACAAATTAATCGTTGCTTAACAGGTATATTTTGTCAGACATATGCTGAAACATTAGATCCGTGGAGATGGTGGAGTATCTAAAGCATTAGATCCATGAGGCAGACCACAGGACTGGTTGGATGTTCAGGATGATAAAATACTGACAATTTCCTTCTGGGTCTCATAATCTATAAGCATCGTGTAGACAGTATGAGACTTTCAACAATATACAGGAGGACTAGAGGACCGTAAGTGGTACTCAGCAATCCCAACACCACCAGGCATCAGCAGAGGAAGAAACCACTGGTAGACATAGTGTTTCCTGGGTTCTGCCCATGAATCTTCCATGAAAACCTCACAATTCCTAAGGTGAGATTATTATCTAAATTTTACAGATGAGAAAATCAAGTCTTGTAAGAAAACAACCATTTCAAGGTTGAAAGCAGCGCTGTGAGACTAGGTTATCGTATCTAGCGTTGTGATGTCGGGGTATTTATGTTCAAACAATTTTTACTTTATTTAATATTGGCCTCAGAGCACCGTTGCTGACAATTGAAATGCATCAGAGAGAAACCATGCAGTGTTTTCTTTAGGTAAAACGCTGAACATTCTTAATAAGGAACAAAGAACATCCTTGCTGAAGTTCTAAGATCTATGGTAACAAGGGATTACTTACGGTTTAAAGTGTCATTTATTTTTAAAGTTTCTATACACTTAGTAATGCCCGATTTGGTGCTAATACTTAGCACAGTATCTGAACATTGTATTTGTGGAAAACATGCTGAATGCATTAACTGGTGAAATGGAAGATCTAGAAGTGCACTGTATTTGTTCTTAGGAAGCACGGACATGTATAGCAATGACCAAAAAAAAAAGGAATTTTAAAAGCACATAAGACATTATTGAATTAATGAAAGGGGAGATATTATTAGTACTAGCAAGCAAGGCACAACCAGTGATTCAATCAGTGATTCCATCTTCTTTATTGGGGTTGTGACCCTCGTCATCACAGTTTTCCGTGCTGCCATCATGTTTGCCTTTATTGTCACTGCTGTGACAACCAAAGGATGACTCTTCTATCTATAAAATTGCTAAAAAAAAAAAAAAGAAAGAAAGAAAAGAAAAAGGGAAAGCCACACTAGCTTTGAAGTCACATCTCAAACTGTGAACGATAGAGGCACATTATGTGATTAATGCTTAGTTAAAATGGAAAGGATGTTAAATCTGCATATGTAAGTATAGGACCAAAACGTTGGTATACATGGGGCTTGATACATGGCTTCAGGCATCTACTGTGAACCTTCAAAAACATTCCTGGGACATAGGGCTGCTGAACAAGGTTTTGCTTGTATTACCCACCTTTTAGTTGTGAGGTACATATTGTGTCTCTATTACACTTTATAAATATTTATTTCATTTTTATTTGTGTGTGTGTGTGTGTGTGTGTGTGTGTGTGTGTGTGTGTGTGTATGCACTCAAACATTCAGGTTCTGCAGAGGTCAGAAAAGGTGTCAGATCCCCTGAAGCTGGAATCGTAAGCCACCCAATGTGAGTGCTAAGAACCAAACTCTTGTCCTTCTGCAAGAGTAGCAAGTGCTCTTGACTGTTAGCCGTCACTCTAGACATGAATTACATTTTTACTTTTGAGGAAACTCATGCTCAGAGAAGTGAACTCACCTAAAGTTTGATGTCACTTCCTGTCTTGCTTGGCAAAATGTCAGCACTTCTTCCTGCCTTGAATTCTGATCTCTAACACCAAGTCATCAGAGGTCCTCACTGGTACTTGCTCAAGCATCAGAACTGACCCACTGACTTCCCACTGGCAGCCAAGAGCTTTTGTCTGTATCTTTCCTGGGCTCTGTGTCTTCCTGTAGCCCCAGCTGAATTCAAGGTTTTACTCTCACGCTTGGGCTCATATCAGCTCCCATCCTAGGGATCATAGAGCTGAGTTGAAAGCTTTAATATTTCTAATAAGAATTATGGTTTCTAATTCAGTGGGTCATGAGGAGGATTATATGGAAGGTGTATTGATTCTTATCATCATGACTGCTCATTGAAAAGATCTCTGTGTTTGCTGATATGTATTTTGAAAGTGGGAATAGGTTGATGAGTCCCAAATGGAAATATTCAGTGTACTCATATCTCCTCAACCAGCCTCAAGAAATTTTGACAAGAGTCAGGACCTTTTACTCTACTGCCAGGTTCTACAGTAGCCAGTGGGATGAATCAGAAAGGCAGGAACCCATGGCCCAGTAGGTCATTCAGTTGTGGGACTCTGGTAGACCACTATAGGAAAAAGGAAGTTGGATTCTCCAGGTTTTAGAAAGGATGTACACCCTAATTCTATGTATCCAAGCAAGTTTCCCAACACTGGTTTTTTTTTTTTTTTTTTTGTTTTTTGTTTTTTGTTTTTTTTTTTTGGTTTTTTGTTTTTTTAACTGAGAGCACGTGGGCAAAAGTTCTATTTGATTGTCTTTAAAAGCACTGACCTTTTAATCTGTCCCTCCAAGGAGAAAATGGTCTTTGTGCCACAATTTCTTTAGAGTCAATGATCCCAAATACAGTCGTGGAAACAGACTCTCATAAATATATAAATGTACAAGTGAAAAAGATAATAAAGTACTCAGCTTTCAAGAACTAGCAGTCCTTGACAATTAAAAGGCCCAAGTGAATTAATCTCAAATGCTTCTCATTTCGGACCCCAAGATCTTTTCTCGTATTCTCCCCCACTCTCCTAAAAATGCAACCAAACCATACTCACTAAAATGTATGTTCTCTTTAGCTCTAAGAAAGCCCTACAGAAATTACAAAATAAATAAAGGAGCTCAGGCCAGGACCAAGGCAACTTCACTCACTGATCCCTGTGTTGCCAGGAAGTACAGATATACCAGTGCCCCAAATAGCTGTGACTTTCAACCATACGGAAATTACAACCCAACCCAAAAGTTATTGAAAGCAATGTGGAGTTTGGGAAGATGGCTCAGCCAGCAAAGTGCTTGCTGTTCAAGAATGTGGATTTGAGTTCAATCCCAAGCATCCACATAGAAATGTCTGTCAGTAATTCTAGTATTGGGTAAGTGAAGATAAGAAAATCACCCAGGCTTGTGGATCAGTCAGTAAAGCCAAACCAGTAAGCTCCAGGTTCAGTGAGAGACCTTGTCTCAAAAAGTAAGATGGAGAATGACTCAGAAAGGCACCTGATATTGCCCTTTGGCTTCCATGTATTCATACGTGAACCTATGTGTGCATGTGTATAAACACAAACACAGAGGGGGGGTGCAGAGAGAGACAGAGAGGGAGGGAGAGAGAATAGGAAATGTGAAAGTACAAAGCTAAACTCAGGGACCCGCGTTACAAGTCAAGACAGGAAAGAATCCAGCAGCTCCCACTAATCTCAATGCCTACTATGTGTCAACACTATAAAAGATGTCCTACATGCATGGTACCATTTAAATCTATAAGGAGAAGACATTGTGCCTCTTTTGTAAAAATATTAACAAACAAGCCCAAGGTCACATAAAGAGCTGATGACAGACTGGGGTTTTAGCCCCAAGGATGTGTTCATTCAGCAGCAAGGAAGAGCTACAGCACAAGAGCATGCTTAAGATGCTGGATGTAGGGCTAAAGAAGCAAATGATTCCCAAATCTGTGGTAACTCCAAAAACAAATTCCTCTTGCTGAGTTTCACTGAGACAGACAAGAGATCATGGATTAAACATGGATCCTCTTCTTTAAGGCCAAGGCCTCCTCCTCTGAAGAATTTCTCTTGCCAACTTCCTTTTGAGTGAGAAGACAGATTATTCCATTGCTCTATGAAAGGCCTGGAGAAGTTTGTGAGGGCTGTGTTATCTTGAAGCACAACAGAAATATGCTGTTTCCCATTTGGAAGACCAGAAATTCAACAGCAAGGAGTTCATGGGGCTGTGGGAATTCTCATGAGCCTCTAAGGGAACTCTCATGGTGGCTCTTGAAGCTTCTTGGCTGGTGGCTGCATCACTCCAGCCTGTGACCTGTCCTCAAATGATCTTCTTTTGTTTTTCTGTCTTCTCCATTTACAGGACAGCAGTAAGTGGACATCAGGCTCTCACTAATCCTAGTATTCATCTTGATAGTCTTCATTAAATGCATTTGTAAAGACTTAATTCCAAGGAAGGTCTTGCTCTGAGATTCTAGACAGACACTGGCTTTTAGATGATACTCTTAAATCTACTTTTGGGTTCTAGCATCAACTTCTTTGTTTGTAACACAGATGGCTATTTCTCAACTCACAGTCATTTTTTCTTAAGTTTCATATTAGGGTATCAGGAAAAATAGGCAGATCTACATTGACTAAAACATTCGATTGATGCTGTGATATATAGAAATAGTTAAGAGATGTTGTTTTTTGCTACTAACCTTGCCATTTACCAAGTGTGCAACCGTCTCTAGAAACTACACTTTCTTGATTAAAGAATAGAGGTTCAGGAAATATAACAGATAACTAGTTACTCATCAAAGGTTATTACCTTTTCAGCAAAGTATGTGATTGCTTTAAAGTAACTGAACAATCACAAGAAGACATTTCAAGTTTATTCTCTAGAGCTCCAGGACTAGATATTGACAGATGAGATGTGTCTCATTTCCATTCCATGGATACCATTTCCATCCTCTGTTTTCATAGATGCATGCTGTTGAAATGTCCTAAGTGCCTAGGGAAGAGTAGAATCTCAAGATGGGCAGAGCCTGAGTCTCTGTATCATCACTAGAATGCTGTCCAATAACAAGTAATACAAATGACAAAGGGTTCAGTTAACAAACAGATATTTATTTTATCATCCCACTAAAATCTGAGGTTTTATGATAGCATTCAATCTCAGGTCCCAACACCCTATCCAAAGTTACAGAATAGAGGCTCCAAAATACAACTAAAATCTTCCTTCAAACCCAGTTCTCTTCAGGTGGCAATTTTCTTTCTCAGAATGTGAAAGACTGCAGGGTTTAAACTCAGGCCAGAGTCTCCACTCTATCCTCAAGGTGAACTTTGGGATGGAATAGAATTTTCCCTGAATCACTCAGGAAATTGAGTGTGATAAGTACAGCAAGGAAAAGCAAGTGCTAAGCAGAGTAATAAAGGATTAGTGGAAAGGGTGAGTATTGCCAACAGTGAGAGAAACCTCAACATGTATGACAATTTCTCTCTCCCCACACAGCAAACTTAACACATAACTTCTCAGAGACATTTTACTGTTCTTTTAATAAACCTGAGCTCTCTCTTCTACAGGAGTGCCTGGTTTGAAAGGTAAGAAATCCCTAAGTACAGATCCAAGCGTTAGATATTAAAAGTCAACTGTTGAAGTTAAGAAAAAAAAAAGAATTCTTGTATAGTGCCTCCCTGTGAAAAGCCTTTGTACTTCCCATTGTTGTGGTGATGCTCATTCAGGCAAATATAAGAAATTTGAAGCCATTGTAGAATAGCCAGAGGAAGTTGCCAATGGAAATTTTGTCTGAGATTAAAGGCATGTTTGAGCAAACGCTTAGCATTTCATTGCACACACATCCTGTCAGAGCCTGGCATTGGAAGGTGGTAGGAAGAGTCTTTATGACTGCCTTTCACATGCTTAGCTTAGTTTTGTACAATCAGCGGAACACTGAGTTTGAAATATAAACAGATGTAATATCCAGAAATTCACCAAAAGCACTGGTCTTTGGAACCCGAGGAATACTCAGAGTCATCTATGCTGGCTTTTGGTCAAAGATGGGACTCTGATAAGGGACAATAACAAATAGGAAAACTCAGTGCACTGTTATTAATTATTGGGTTTGTGCCCAATAATTAATGCATGCTGTCTTGTCAATTTAGCTGGAAAAAAAAGTTGCTGTTCATCTGAAGCCTGAGATTCTATCCACCCTGTCTGTAAGACATCTATTCCAGCCCTACAGACAAAAACCAGACAGCTGTTCAAAACTAACATATTCAAATATTTAAAAAGCAGAGACATGGAGAACAATGGGATGGGGCAATAAGAAAGACAGAAGCTCTCATCCTCCCAGGGCAGCCCTTATATGGATAGTCATATGCCCACTGGTATATCAAACAACATCCTTTTTCGCAAATCAGATTTCCAGAATTTACCTATCAGATGAGACACTTTTGCGGGAAGCGGAATGGGAAGGAAGAGAGTAGGAAAATTGCAATTATTTGGGTATATATTATACCCTAAAAATGCTTTGGTTAAAAATGCAACAACACTCCTTCTTACCATCTGTGTGCTCTTCAGAAATCCATTGACCTCTCTGTCTTGACTTCCCTTTTATGATTGGCATGTAGCTAATGTTTGTTATGTTCCTAAAGCACTACCTGGAACCAAATGGGAAGGTGTCTCTCCCAACTCAGGCCAAAATGTAGGAAGCCTGAACTGAAGTTTGCAGTCAGATGGCCCCCGCTGGAGAAAGATAGTTGGTGACGTGCAAGGGATACGAGTGTAGAATGAAAAGGCAAGTATAAAGTAGAACAAGAACCAGAGGAGGCTCCAGAATTTAGACCCCCATAGGGTTGGAAGACACAATGGGATCCTTAGCCAGGGCCTATACCAACCGCTTTCCCCTACTCTGATTAAGAAGTTAATCGCAAGAGCCGAAGCAAGCTAGGCCTGCTTTGGGAACAAAATCGTCTGTGATGCAAGGGATCGAGGCAGTACGAGGCAGGGAGCCGAGCAGGTTATTAGAGACTCCAGGTGTTCACAGAGCCTGGCAATCACAGGCCAGAGAACTTCTAACACTTTTGACAATTGCCATTTGATTTAATTTTTCGCAGTCAGCACTGCTCAGCAGTAAATAGACTTAGGAAGCTCACAGAAAACTCTGTGATATTCTGGTAGCCACTGTGGCATGATGAACAACTGAATAACTCTATCAAATAGGGGCAGGCCAAGGGAGGGAGGAAGACAGCTGTGAGGGAAACTGCATGGCCCCATTGTTCCCACAGGACAATGGCCAGCACTGAGAGCTCAGGGCCCTGGTTCCCAGTGTGGAAGTTTATTCCAGGTCAATTTTGTTCAGAGGCATCTGCCCTATAGGGAAGGCAAGAGTATTCAGATTCTAGTCCAAGTGCACTAAGCAAGGTTAAGTACTTATATTTATTAAACAGTTGCAGTATTTAAAGAGCTGTGTTGGGTCTTCTCTGGGTTGTTTCATTTAGTTTTCTGAATAATCCTATTCTGTATTTTGTGTTTCTGTAATAATATCTGAGACTGAGTGCTTTATAAAAAACATTTAAAATTTTAGGCTGGAAGTCCAAGATTAAGGTGCTACATCTTATGTGGTTCTTCCTATTGTGCCCTGACATGGTGGAGAGCAGAAAGGCAGGAGGCAATGAAGCCACTCCTGCACATTCAATTACAAATGCCACCATTCCATTCATGACGACGAAGCCCTCGGAAAACCCCACTTTCAATACTGCTGTATTTAGAATTGAATTTCTATGCACAAATTTGAGGGGACACATTTAGAACATAGCATCTGTAGGTTCAGAACGATTATAATATTGATTACTTGTATTAAGAAATAGAGGCTCCCAAGTGTCAAATAACTTGCCCAGGAAACCACTAGTGGCCCATTAGAAACTCACTCCAAATAACACCACGCTGCCGCCAGGAACATACGTGTTGGAAGCAAACATTTAGTTGGCGCCATTTGACTACAAACAATAGATTGTGTGGCTTATAATAATTTAAAGCATAAGAATAGTTAAGTCACCTTCTTTCAATAAGGTCTGTGGCCAAAGTCTCTAAAGGATTTTTTTTTCCTTTGTGTGTTTATGTGTGGGTGTCTTTTCTTTCTTTCTTTCTTTCTTTCTTTCTTTCTTCCTTCCTTCCTTCCTTCCTTCCTTCCTTCCTTCCTTCCTTCCTTTCTTTCTTTCTTTCTTTCTTTCTTTCTTTCTTTCTTCTTTCTTTCTTTCTTTTTCTTTCTTTCTTTTTGTATCTCCTTTATTGTTGAAAGATACTGCCACAGTTGCACAAATTACAGCCACCGCTCAATTTCTCTTTTCTTGCAGTTCAAGACTTCAGAATATATTTCCATATCTTCTGTTTTTCATCTCTCCCTCTAGAGTTTCATCCACCAGACGTTTTTCTACCACTGCACTGGCCGGATCCTTTGAAGATCACCAGTGACGTTCACATTGCCTACACCCTCAGTTAATTCTCAGCTTGATCTCTAGTTGGCCCATCAGCAGCATGAAAAACACAGCACAGGGTCCTTCTTAGAGAAACCCTTTCTGGTTTTGCTCCAAGGATTGCACTTGCTCTTAAGCCTTTTTTACCTTCTGGTCTCTCCATTTCTGTACTCATATCTTGTGTGCCGTAGAAGTCATGAATTAAAGTTCTTTTTTTTCCTATACTTGCTACATGATCTAAGTAATATTATTTGATAGTCATCATAACACAAGTTATAAACCTATGCCTTGATGTTTCCATCTTTAGAACCAAAAGAGCATCTATAAAGCTCAAAGGATAGCTGCCTTTTAAAGGACATTTGTGTTTAGAGGCCCTCAAAGCCCAATAATTCCATTCTAAACATTTGCTCTTACTTCATACTCCTCAGCTCTAATTTGTCCTCAGTTTTATCCTTTCCTGTAAATGAGAATTCTATTCTTCTAGCCTCTCAGATTCAACCATTGGTGTCATCCTTCAGGTCTATCTTTTTTAACCTCCCTACATCCAGACCATCTGGAAATCCTTCCATATTTATCTTCAAAATAAATCTATAATTGAGGCATTTACCACCTTCTCTTCTGCTCTTCTGGGTCTCAGTTCTGTTCCAAACTACCGAGCACTTCATTGCTACCCCTTTAACTAGTTGAAAGTCTCTTCTTTTACTTTCCTCCAGTTAAGACATCAGAGTTCATTTTTGAAATTGGCTTATTTTCTACCTTTGTCTAGACATCCTCTTCACTACCGTTTCTATAGTTCCAAGTTTAGCAGCTGGTATAATTATCAAGTGAAATGACTGCACACTCCAAGCAGAAAGGCGGTGGGGTAGTTGCAGAACTAAACAAAAGTATGTACTACCCATCTTATGTTGTATTTCACCAGAGAAGTCTCCAGCAAATTTTCTCTTCCATACCACTGTGCAGAAATGAGGGATCAGACCACCTCCAGAGCTGTATCAGTCAAACAGAAATCCAATTGCCACAGCTGTCTTTGACCAATCATGATTCATTTCAAGGGACAGTGGGGGAACAACGCACCTGGTGCCTTCACAGTGCTGAGTTCTGTTAATGAAGAACGATGCTGCAAAGGTGGTAGGTGTCCTCAGTAGGTAATGGGCAAGACCTGTTCTAAGAACTCAAGTTTCATACTTGCTGGGCAGTGAGACCCAAGGCTGTCACCCTAAGTAGCTTGAAGTGTGGAAGGAGAGGAGGCTAAGAAAGACTGAGCAAGTGGTCCAAAGCCACACAACAGTTAGTAGTGAATCTGTTCATCAAACTCAAGTTATTATCTGGTTCTAATTCTATCCCTCTCAGATTTGGACCTCAATCACTTTGTACCTGTAAATTTCTGTTTCCTCAATCTGTAAGAGACATTCTTTAGTGATGTAAGGTAATATAAGTACTTGTGGCAGAAAGGACCTTGCAAAATACAATCAGTGAATCTTTGGGCAGCTTCACAATTGTGTATTATTGAGCACTGACTTTTGCTGAGCAGAGCTTTCTGGGTCTTGGGGTGAAAAGAATGTTCCTCCATCTGAGTCACTTATCTTTCTTTAAAATCTTCAAACTACATAAAAATATGAAAGTCCGGACTTGGAGGATAAACGTCTCAGTTTGAATCCAAACCCTAGGAAAATGGGTTTTGGTAGATCATTTGGGTGATTTGTGTTGGAAATAATCATATTTATACCCATCTCATGAGGCAATTAAGATTATTAAAGAAAGGGCATGCATATATGTATATCATCAAACACATGAAAAATGACTATAGTGAAGTAGTCATCTCCAGTGCCCACATAGTCCTACTGTATTCTACTCTTTGAAGGGGAGAAAGGGCCATTTAACTTTAGTTCCCTTTAACCACTGCCATGTTGTGTTCTCTGCCACAAGGAGCCAAATCTTACCAAATGTTATTCTTTCTACAGATGAAAATGTGCATCCCTTTGGGAAACTTGATCCAACTCATTAGAAGTAGAAGCCTCCTTAGAGATGCTGGGTTCATGCCAACTTGGAAAGGAAGAAGCTAGACACTAGGAGGGAATCAGGAGCCAAAAGCTTGCAGTTTCCCTAAATTAGCTGAATTCCTCACCCAGCAAAAACACTCATATCTGGCCCTGTGTGTGGGCATCAAATTGGAGGACTCCTTATCTGCCTTCCCCAGCTCCTGGCACACAGCACAGGCCCCAATTCCATTTTAAACAGCAGCTAGAGTTTAGCAAGTCATCTCGGGGGATCATTCACATATCAACAAATTCACATTCTAAAATGTTAATGAAAATCTTTTGTGTGAAGCACTGTTCTAAGTTCTGGGGATAGAACCAGGGAAAAGATAGTCAAAGTCCCTGTTTTTGTGAAACTTATGTAGCAATACATTTTAGAACAAGTAAAGGAATAAAGTAGCTACATTTATGTATAAGTGCTACGAAGAAAATTAAATAGGGTAACGTGATAATGTGACAGTACAGAGATTGGGCAAAGGTAAATAAGGCCATTCTGGAAAACCTTTCTAAGGTTTTGAGCAGAAATAGGAAAATATAAGGGGTAGAATTTTTACTATTATTTCATATACAGACAGATTTTAGGGTACATAGTTATGTAGGACTACCATAGTGCCCACATACGCTGAACAAAGCAATCTCTTAAAAATTGTTTTTAATTTGTTTTGTTATTTTATATGTACATATATTTCGCATGTGCATATGTATGTGAACTATGTGCATGCCCAGTGTGCTGCAAAGGTCAAATGAGAGCAACAGATCCCTTTGGACTGTGAGCTGCCATGTACATGATCAGAATCAAACCTGGATCCTCTACAGAAGCAACAAATGCTTTTAACCATAAAGCCAACTCTCCTGCCCTACAGCAATCTTAACAACAGAAAGAGTTATGATTGTTGCATGACCTCTAAACATGATTTTCAAAATGCTACTCATACTGTCACTTATAAATCTACAGAGTAATGAACTTCCTTTGGTAGTTATTGGGTGATAACAACGAAATGTGAGTAGAAGAGGCGATGTGAACTCTGTGCCAAGTTTAAGAGCTTATCTTTGTAATCCCAAGTCTTTGTTTTTTATCTCAGTAGGAGCTGAGATTGGAGGACTTTGGTTGTTATTTTCACTTAAATAATCCAACATTCTGTCTTGGGGTGGGGGTGGGGGATAAACAATTAATGCATATAAGAGCATAATTCAGGGCTGGCAAGATGATTCAGTGAGTAAAGCATTTGCCACACAACCCCAATGACCTGAGTTCGATCCTCAGAACCCACGTAGAAATGGAAGGAAAGAAATGACTCCATGAGTTGTAATCTCTGACCTCTACCAAAATGCCATGACATGTGTGCCACCCACATCATACACTCACATACATGCAAGCGTATATGCACTGATAATAAAGTATAAAAATCAAACCAGAAGAGCCTTGTTGATTACTTTTCTAACCCAATAGAGTGGTGCTCATCATTCTCCAAAGTGGCTTCATGCTGAAGTAAGATGGTTCTTTTGAATATTTCTTACAAAGATCCCAAATGCTGCTGAAGATAAACTCGTTAAGCCTGATAAATACAGATGCTATCAACTCTAGATTCTCCTGGCTGGACATTGACGGCTGAAAGTGTGTAATGAGGAACAAGGAAAGACAGCCTTCAATGGAATATGAAGTAAATTATCCAAAAAAGAAAAAATACACAGGCTAATGAGTTTGTGTTGTTATCTTTCCAGACTCTGGTTCCAATTCTTTCTTAGGACCCAGCTGTTTCCTTTGCCTTGAATAGTCAATATAAGACATGTATATATCCTAACACCTGTCTGTTTTTTTGGTTTTTTTTTTTTTTTGCTTTAAGGTCTCTACTGGCTATCTATACCTTCCGTCTAGTGAGTCATAGTGATGAGAATTTTAAACAAACATTGGACACTGTGATAATGTATCGGTGTCAATTTCCTGAGTACATGGGGAATGGTTTTGATGCATCTGATCATCCTAATGACTGTAAGCAGGCACATCAACCTTCTGCTTTAAGATTAAAAGACAGATGCAATTGTAAGAATTTGGGGGCAGCATTCAAACATATAGTATCCCTCAGAGATATCTTGCTCTAAAGACTAGACATTACCTTAGACAGGATATCCCACAGAGCATGGTGGAAAGTAGGATGCTTTCTTTTTGTTCAGAACCAAGGAAGAGTACACAGAGGAGCAAAAGGCTTTTCTGTGGCATCTAGCCTAGTGACAATCCCAGGCTTCCCTGCTTGGGTTTAGTAACCACCTGCTGGCCTGACATTTGGACCAAAGAACTTGTGCTATTATCTTGATCATTGATGTGTGACATTACCTACTGCTGGAAATGTTTGTTCTCGTGTTTAATGTAAAGTGTGTGTTCCTTGTACACACTTTCAGTTAGAGGATGAGGTAAGGCTACCTTCCAGGTACATCTATTCCATCACTTACCCATCCATCCACAGAACCAGTAATGCATTACTTAACAGTAATGAGTTTTATATTCCAAAATATCTAGAAGAAAGGGTTTTTAATTCTCTCACCACAAATAAATGATAAACATATGAAGAACTGAATATGCCAATTACTCAGATTTAATCATTACATAAAATGTCCATGTATCAAATTATCACTTGTACCCAAAGAATATATGCAATCTTTATACAGCAATTAAAAATAATAGAATGGAGACTGGGAAGATGAGTTGGTTAAGATCACTTGCAGTAGAATGAGGATCTGAATTTGAATCCCCAGCACATACATAAAAACCCGGGAGTGGCTTTGTATATGCCTGTAACTCCAGTACTGCTGGGGAAGGGGCAGAGAAAGGAGAGCTGGGGCTGTGGTTTGCTGGCTATCAGTCTAGTTCTAGTTTCAGTGAGAGATCCTTGTCTCAAGGGCATAAGGTAGAGACTAATAGAGTGGGACAACCTAGCATCCTCCTTTAGGCAGGATATCCCACAGAGCAAGGTGGAAGTGGGATGTTTTCTTTATTCTCAGATCAAGAAAAATCTCAGAGGGAAGAAAGAGACATTATTCTATTGCTTCTAGTCCGATGCTTCTATGTATGTATACACACACATTCACATATACCACACACGTATACTACATAGAAACACACACACACACACACACATACACACACACACTCATCCACATATAATAATAGCAATAATTCCAATGTTAATCACATATTATGGGTTAGACTTTAAGCTGTAGATATGCAGAGTCTATAGATGTAAAAATAAAATAGGGTTTCTGCGTTTCAGTAGTTGTAGGTCCTAGAGGAGTTGAGAGTAGATTTTGGAATTTTTTCTTCTTCAACATAATAACCTGTTTATTCTAAAATGATTTAAACATTGATTAAAATAACACATGCGATACTCTGCAATATTTTCTCTTTATCCATTATTATTTTCCTACCCTTCTGCTTTTGGCATATTTGTGTCTTTATAATTTCTTGTGCACAATGCATAATCAAGGTTGCCTAAGAATCCAATATGAATATCTCTGGAGTGTGGCTGGTTCTGCTCTGCTATAATATAATCACCACTGTGACTTGGTTCACGTCCCTGCACTCTGCACTTGCTTTCTGTGTATCCCATCTGTTCCTTGTTCTTTTCCCCCTGCTTTCTCTGAATTACTTGAATATATGCTTTTATTTCATTATATTTCCAGCATTGGCCTATTCAGTGTATTTGTGGTTTGGGGCTGTTTTAGGTTTTGCTCTCAGGTTTACAATACATAGCATTAACTCATCACCGCTTACCTCCACCCAGTGTTATCCTATTTCATGGCTGGTGAGAGCTGTATAGCATGTACATCTTTCCCCTTGCTTCTCATCTCCTCAGTTATTACTCTCTGTCAACTTTCTTATACACATGCTATAAATCTTATAATTCATTATTAATATCTTTGCTTTTAACAGCTAATTAACTTTTAAAGTGATTATAAATGAGGGAAAAGGCACCCATTTATTTTAATGTTTACTATTTCTGGTGGCATCTATTCCTTTTTTGTAGATAGAAATTTTTTTTCCTACGTTCACGATTTGTGAGATATTTGTGTGGTTTTCTTCATGTTTACTCAGAATTAATTGAGCTTTATGATTCTGTGACTGTATAGTTATCATCAGATATGAGGCTGCGGGGGGGGCACTGTTTCCTCAACGCTTTTCTTGTTTTCTTGGTCTTTCTGGTATTCAAGACATATACAACTTAGGTTATTTTGCATTAACCCACATGCACCAAGTTTCTCTTGTAATCTATTAAAAAATATCTGAGTTCCCCAAGCCTGGAGATCCTAAACTGTGGATCTTCAAAGGTCTCTCCATGATGACTCCTGTGGGGATTTTGGGGAAAAGGAAATGAATGAATACCTGAAGCTCATTTTACCTGCTGTTCTGTGAGTGTAACAATATTGTATGTTTGGTCCCGGTCTTTTGTCATTTGCCATTATCTGGAAAACTGGAGCAGTAGGGTAAAAAATCTCAGATTAGTTACAACCTAATAGAGTCTTTTATAGTACAGTCCAGGCCAATTATAACTATTCTGACTCCCACTGACCATGATCAACTCAATGGTGTTCCTCAGCTCTGATTCCAGGCACTGAGATGTGAGAGGAAGCATTTGGGGTCTTTAAAAAGAAGAAGAAGAGATGGGCAGAGAGCAGTGTAGGTTCTGGACCTGTTTCTCCTGAGTGTGTTTGTCTGAGCAGCCATTTGTTCTCAAGTCAGAGATCAATCATGAATTCTGAAAGCAGAGCAGGTACGAACTGAAAGACTGCCTCCATCAACCTAGGAGCTTCTTACATTAGACTTGGCTTTTCCTGAGACAAGCTTTTTGTCGTTTTCACCAGTTTAGTCAGCACATTATTTGGAGACATAAACATCCTGCCTACCCACAGGATGCAAGAGAAGGACAGAGATGGAGATGCAGAGAAACTGTAATAGAAAAGGAATGGGGAGATAGAAGGAAATGGGGCTGCATGAGAAGAGAGTTTAGACATCCTGAGGATCAGGCATGGACTAAACACTCTTCCACCCTCAAAGACTAAAAAGATGAACCAATCGGCGGAGACTAGGAGTCAAGGATAAAACTGGCCAACAGTAAACATTACTGATGCTGAAAAGGTGACTCAACGGCTAAGAACAAATACTGCTCCCACAGAGGATTTGAATTCAGTTGATATCAACTGCAGATAGCTTCTTAGACAGGGAATGACCCTGTGTCCATTTCCCCTTCTCAGTGCTGGGACCTCATCTGGCTTAAATCTGTTCAGGTCTTGTATATGCTGACAAATTGAGTTCATAAGTGCATTATTACAGTTGTGTCTGGAAGAAACTGTCTCCTTGGGGGTCATTCATCATCTCTGGCTCTTAGAGTCTTTCTGCTTCCTCTTCCACATAGACTCTTGAGCCTCAAAAGGCAGGGTTTGTTAGTGGAGGTTTGAATGAAAATGCTCACCATTGGCTCATAGGGAGTGGCACTATCAGGAGGTATGGCTTTGCGGAAGAAGTGTGGCCTTATTGGAGATGTGTCACTCGGGGAAGTCTTTGAAGCTTCAATAGCTCAAGCCAGAGCTAGTGGCTCACTCTCCCGCTGCTGCCTGCCGAACCAGATATAGACTCCTGGCTTGGCTGCTTCTCCAGCACCATGTCTGCCTGCATGTTGCCATGCTTCTTACCACAATGATGATGGACTAAACCTCTGAATTATAAACTACCTCCAATTAAATGTTATCCTGTATAAGAGTTGCTATAGTCATTGTGTCTCTTCACAGCAATAAAACCATAACTAAGACATCCTGTTTGGGACTAGGTATGCCAAAGTCTCTCATTCCCTGCACATTGTCCAGTTATGGGTCTCTGTGTTTATTCCCATGTACTGCAAGAAGAAGCATCTCTGATGTGGGCTTTGTGAGACACTAATCTACAGGTATAGCGATATGACATTGAGAGTAATTTTATTACTACGTTCCTTTAGCAGAATAATAGTATTAGGTTTGCTCCTAGACCCATGAACTATCTATTCTCTGGTTCTTAGCCATTTTAGCAGTGTCAAATATGAGTAAACAATAAAAATAAAAATGAGCATAAACATTACTTTGTGGGAGTTTGAAGGGCTTATTCTGTGCCTTCAGCCTCACTAAGTCCCAGTCTTCAATTGTTAGTTTAGTTTATTGTTGATGCTTCTATGTCTTCAGTTCCAGTGTCTTAGGAGAGCCTTGGGGGATGCTGTCCATGAGTTCTAGAGACAGCAGCACCATCCACAGCCTCACCGCATCCTGTGCTAACCCCCTCTCACCTAATAGCTTCAAGTAAGGTTGCCTTTTCTACCATTATCATCTTCTAATTCTTTTACCACCCTATTTAACATTCTTCCTGGGCTGACTCTGGATAAAATTATCAAGGTATTATGGAGCAGGGTTCCTTAAATGTTTTCTACCCATAACCTCTTTTTGTCCAAGAAACATTTACGCAGCCCCAGGAATATAGGTATAGAAAATAAGCATATAAATCAAACAATTGCTGTTAATAAGCCGTAATTAAATTTATTTTAAAACAATTCTTTGGTACACATATCATTTTACCATTCATTAAAAATGAAAGCAAATTTGCATACTAATGAGATGGATGTATTTATTTCTTTTTACATAAATAATTAAAACTTGGCTGGGTGTTTGATATGTAGAACAAAGCACTTCAGCAGTGTTCAAGACTCACTGGTATTTTTATTTTTATAAGGATCAGTGATTAAAACATTTTTTCTACATGTGTATGTAGTACAGAGTGGCAGGGGCGTGTTTAGTGCCATTTCAAATATTGTTGCTAATTCTGTCTCAATTTCAAGTTAAATTTCATTTTATAATGAAACTCAAGTGTAGACAGAAATATTAATAACTTGGATACATTCATTCAGGGACCAGGACACAATCACAGTGTGTAAGCCTGAGTCATTGCAGAGAGTCAAGTCTCATGGACTGACCCAGAGCACATGACCTTTAGGTAATTTATTGAGGAAAAGCACCACCCACCGATATGAAGGTCTTAACTGCTTAATGAATAGGACTTCCATAGTGCACCAACCCCAACTTCAGCTGGCCGACATGGTAACATTTTACTGGTGAAGTCAAGAGCCTGGGCAAGGTATTCTTTGACCAGTGCTTAGGTTAAAGGAGGAGACCACGGGAGGCTACTCCATATTAGCATTAATACAATCGGGTGCTTTCAACACAAAGCTCTCACTGGGCAAAGTCAAATCTGAACAATTGTTCCATCCATGGGTACTTGAGTAGACAATTACCAGTGCTCCAAACTGTCATTCTTTCTACATCCAAGAAGGCTGTAGCCATCTACACCCAGAAAGCTGGTTCTAACTTCTAAGGAAGGTGACTTCCTGGCTGTAGCGCTAGATGCCAGATATAGCGGCTGTTTGAAGATCATATTACTGCACAGAAGTGAATGTAGCTTTATAATATTTGAGAATAAATTTAAATATTCCATTATACTCAAGTCTGTAACTTAAATAGCATGCTAAAATTCAAACCCAAAGATGTACTAATTTGATACTTAAAAACTAAAGAATGATGGTAGGAAAATATTAGGTTTTTTTTCTCTAAATAATTACGTTTCTATAAAAGCAGAAAATGTTTACATACAACAAAAAATTTGCAATTTACACTGTGCATTATTTTCATATCTGACCAATCAGTTTGTTGGAATAATGGCATATACAGTGTAAAGTATATATACTGTGTGTTTGAAACCAAGATGGAAGAAAAATTGCCATGCAGTACTGGTGAGCAATGTCAGAAATACCTTTGGATTTGTCATGCATGTGATTTTGAATTAATTTTGGATTTTTCATGTCAAGAACCTTTGTTCTGTTGCAAAATATTTTGTGATTCTGCATTCAATAACCCACAGTTTATAATGCTGCACTTCAGAGAATAACATTTCTGGCTACCAATCACTGTGGCTGGCACAGCACTTAGCATGGTCAGAATTTTCCTGGATGGGTATATGGATGGACAGGCAGGTGGACAGATGGATAAATAAAGTTATTACCTTAGTTTGACAATCAGAATTGGTTAGAATCCTAGTTCCACTGTAGGGATGTGACAGCCAGCCCTAACCTGATGGCACTGTCCTGTTCCCCACCAGTAAATAAACTTTACTATCCCAGTCATTAGCATGCTCAGACCTGAGTAATTATTTACATAGGTCCCCTGCGATGGCTAGACAGGCATCTCCTAAAGGCCATTGACCTTTGCCCTGGGATGCCTGGGAGATCCTAGTCACCTGCAGGTTAGATAAGAAGGGGATAACATTCCTAGTATATTAACAGTTTGCTTTTGCTTCTGTAACATTCACTCATCACTGTAGAAAATGGTCTTTTATTACTATATAGTGGGAAAAAAAGAAAACAACTGAGAGAAATAAAACAATTTTCTTACCCAGCTGTGAATTAATCCATGGATAGTTGTAATTCACATATTTCTGATGACTGCCTTAAACCAAACAAAACCAAACAAACAAACAAACAAAAAAATCCTTACCCCCTTCTGGATAACATGCTGTTTGGCTCTAAGACTGCCTTCCTTCTGCTAGCAGAAAGAATAATTTGATTTAATCTACATTTGAATTGAGTCTAAGTCTTCCCCAGTGGATTCCAATGCCACAACACCACCACTTACTCCCTCTGTAATCCTGGGTAGATGATAACATTTTTACACAGCAGTCTCCTATCAGAAGAGTATTACTAGAATAAGGAAAGAAGAATAGTCAATAAGCATTAGCTCTTCCAGTACCATTGCTGGAGCTAGCTTGCTGGCTTCTGAAGGCCTTCCTTAAAGATGCTTTTGCCAATAATAGCAGCAGAGGAGGTAGAGAAGAGTTAGGAAAGTAGGAGAAATATACAAGGCTGTGAGGAAGTCAGGGTGAGACAAATGACTCTCTTGTCATCAGAGCACCAAGGTAAGTGGACAGAACTGTGGGGTTCTCAGCCAGAAATACTTTAGGGAAGTGGGAGACATATGCATTTCACTTCCTCTCCCTGTAACCCTGAGAAAGTGGCTTTGGAAGTGACTTAGTTCCATTCTGATGTTTCGTTTTGGTTTTGGGTTTTTTTGCAATTTTTTAAAATTATTTTTCTTCTTTCATATAATAGTTATCAACACCCCTCCTACCCTCCCTCCATTCCTGCCAGCTCTCCCCATCTTCCCTCTCCTCCTATTACATACCCCCCCACTCCCCCTCCCTCAGCTTCTCCCCATAGAAGATAGCAGTCCTCCCAGGGTTACTGCTCAAACAGGGCACAACAAATGGGACAAGGCCGGGCCCTAGTCCCTATATCTAAAGTGGACTAGGAACCCAGATGGAGGAAATGGGTCCCAAGGGCAGGCAAAAGTGTCAGAGAACCCCCACATACTGTCTCGTGTGTAGGTTCTCTGCAAGAACACCAAGTCAGACTACCACATGACATATCTAGGAGACCCTACAGGTTCTTTGTCTGCAGCTTCAGACTCCTAGGGGCCTCAAAAGTGCTGGTCCATTGACCCTGTGGGACTTTGCTCTCCTAATATCCTACCCCTCTGATGCTTTGACAAGGGAACCAGTAAAAAGTAGTTTACCCTAAATTATCTGATTCTAAATGACTGTAGTCCATGGGGTGAGCAAATGAAATTCCTTCAATTCTAGTTCCTATGAGAAAATAGGCACCACCACCATCACCACCACCACCACCAACAACAACAACAGCAGCAGCAAAACAGATAACATACTGGCATTTCAAAAAGAAAAGATCTAATGTAAGGATCCAGTTACCTAAGTATGGCTGAGTCTGAATAAGAAAAAAAATTGGCATGAAACAAAGATGAGTCACTGTAGGGGACAGCCATCTCCTGGAGGGCTGACAGAAGAGATGTTCCTATTCTGAGCCCAGGAGAAAGCTTCTTCTTGGCTCCAGGCAGTGGTGGAGCCAAGAAGAGGACTAAGCAGTGTCTCCTACTGAGACTCAGATCACCAAAAAGAGAGCGACTAGGATCAAAGAGATGTAGCCCTTTCCAGAAATACCAACAAAAAAGGCAGAAAAAGGAGAAGATATCTTAGGCCTGCCTCATCTCACAATGTCTCCTCACTGGCAGAGCTGAACAAGAGAGTCCAGGTGGCAGAGAAGCTCAGAGAATGTGATTTACCCAGGCTTCCTATTCAGACATCACGGAGAAAAACACAGATGAGAAAAGAAAATAAGCTTCAAGGAAGGAGATGATGGTGATGAGGAAGATGAGAGGACCATGAGAACCACAGAGACAGCAATGATAATGTCAACTACGGGGAAAGTAAATGCAATGGGGCTGATGAGACTTCTGGGTGGGTAAAGATGATTGTCACTAAACCTGATGACCTGAGTTCAGTTCTTGGCACCCACATGATGGAAGGAGAGAACTAAATCCCAACAGTTGTCCTCTGACCTCCACATTTGTGCTATGCTACACACACACACACACACACACACACACACACTCCTTTCTCTTTCCCCTACACTAACCTCAAAAACTGTAAGATTCTTCCACTTCTGCCAGGATTGCATTTTCTGGGAAATAACAGTAAAGATCTCTACTTGTGACTTCCTAGAGAAGTCCAGGAGCAAAAAGAACCCCTGTGTGCCTGTGTGCATCCACAAACTCTTGCCCAGAGCTCTACACATGGGGTAGTGTGAGAATGAAGGGGAAGGATTAACAGGAGATGAGAAGAGGCATGACTATTTTAAACCTTCTTCCCTGTCTAATCTCTTATTGACTGAGAAACATCACAAGGAAGTGTCTGGGGGGAATTAACACTAATCCCTTTCAAGTCTTCAGTGGCTTCCCTCACCACTCCCTCATCTGCTGGATACTTCTCATGGTGTATGTCAGTCAGAGAGCATCCTGGGTAATCAATTCAGATGCTAACACCCCACCTTAAGAAATGCATTAGCGTTGCCCCCACAAACGAATCCTTAAAAAGTACAAGCACTTGTCCAGCGGTTCCCAGAATAATTAAGAGGAAGATGTATGTAGGGCATACAGACACGGCATGGGCTTCATCTACAAAGGAAAGAAGAGAGAAAAATGAAGGGAACTTAGAGAAGAGGAAAGGAAATAGAAATAAATTTTCTCTTAAAACTAAATGATCCGCCTACAAGCTGGGCCAGACAAGGCCCCCAGAAACTTGCTTACTTAGAGTACACATTGACATTTGTGGAATGATGTGACAAATCACGTGGTTCAAGGTCAACTTCCTGCTGACTAGAACAAAGTCTGGCCCGTGTTTCTCTGGGCCATATTGCCAACATGCAACTGGAAACAGGCAATATTCTGGAAATGCTTGTCAAGTGATTCATTTTTATGCTTTCTATGTTAAAGTTTGACTAAGCCATAGCCTCCAAAGTCATGGTCATTGTTGGGTCCACAAAATAGCTCAAGTTAACACTGAGAGTGGCATGTGGCTAATTTAAAGTTAAAGCAGTTTATTTCCCATGGGATACATACTGACATGCCAGGGATGACCAATTAAAAAAAAAATGTCAGCCCCAAATGTGGGTGCATGGGTTTTTTGTTTTTTTTTTAAGCGAGACAGACAGCAATCGCTAGGGAGATTTTTCAGCTTCATGAGGGCCTGAACATGGGTCCTTATTGGATTGGCTCATTACATCTGACAGGGAAGTGAGGGGTTCTTGCAAAAGTGGGGCACGTGAGAGATGTGCAGAAAGCTCTAATTGGCCAGCAGCTGGCTTCAAGGCTTTCCGAGAGTTACCGGAGATTCCTGAAGAGCTGAGATCAGGACCCACCCATCACGAGGAGGTGCCCTGGTGGTCCTCTTATCCAGCACACGTTCATTCAAGCTACTTTTTAGATATCTACTGAATGTTGCTTACCTTGTGTTCAGCACTGTGGTAACAAATAGTGGAGTAATAGCGAATCAGCTGTTATGTCACATTCCTCATGGAAATCCATAAATTCTAAAAGGTGTTGGTAGCCATAATATTACATTAGATCTTACAAGCTAGGCACTTCACCTGGTATCATGAGACATAAAAACAGTTGGTAGTGCCTGCTGTAGAAGCGTGAGACACCTTCAGTTCCTCAGGACCCATGTGAAAGGTAGACATGGTGGCGCACATCTGTATCTCTGATGATGGAGTAGGGAAGCAGAGACCGGCAGATAGCCACCTTTCTGACCAACCTAAATAACCAATCAATGAGCTTTAGGTTCACTGACTTTTATGTACATATGGATGCACACCTACACACATACATGGGCACACACAGACACTTAAAAAACAGCAACATGTTTTAGAGCAAGACACAAGAGCTGTTAGCTAAAACTAGACAAGGGGGCTTTAAAGGGCATTGAAGGGAAGAGCTGGACAAAGTATACATCAGAGTAACATGTTGGAGGACGTGTAGGGGACTCAGAATGATAGGATCAGGCACACGTGTCAAGCCATCAAGTCCCATGTGTGCAGAGGGGTGTGTTTGTTTTGACGTAAGCCTAGAGGAGCTAGAAGAGTAAACAGAGTAAGATTCCAATTTTTATCGAGATTACGACATAATTTCACCATTGAGTATATGAAGACATTTCACAGACGTTTAAGAAGGAAAGGAATAATCTAATTGTATTTATATTTGAAAGGTTTTATTCCTAGTATGCGGAATACATTAAAGGATGTAAAGCTAGTTACAATGGACAATGATCCAGATGAGAGATGAAGGTGACCCGATTGTGGGAAGAGTTGGGGGTGAGAAGAAGATGTGAGTGAGGGGATGTGGTGAGGAGAAAGAGAGACATTTCGGGGGAAGGGCTACTTAGCAGGATCTAAATGACAGCTAGGTACAGGGGAAGTCAGGAAAGACTTTCTTTCTGACATCTATCATCTGACCTGGCAGATAACAGCACTAGGTGCTAAATGAGTAGCAATTTAAAGGAAGACAAATACAAAGGAGTTGAAATATCCAAGGAAAATCCTAGAAGCCAACTACTACAGACCAGGACCCTAGAGGCATCAGCTTCTGGGGGTGTCAAGACGAGATCACTGGGTGAGATTCTACAGGATGTGGAGCCTGCAGCCATGTTTCTTGACTCTCCCCCTCCCAGGTCATATTCTTTCTACCAGAAACATGCATATGGCTGAGATCTACAGAAGCAGACACTGCAACAGCTTGGTAAGAGGGGGATTCCTTAATATTACATTTGGGCAACAGGAAAGCTTTCTGTTCTTTCCACTGTGGTTCCTAGAGTTTGCTATCATTGTGCTGTCTGTGTATTCTTGCTTTTCCTGCCTCTCAGCTTCCTTTCACATTTAGTAGAAATCTTTCTGAAAATATAAGCCAGTTTCGATTGTGTTCAAAGAATATAGGCAAAGGGAATTTTGTCAAACTTGAGTCTTTAGAAGGGAAGTCTTAGCCTTCTTGAATCTTTGAAGGGAAGCTGCAGCCTTCAGGGGTTTGGAAGTAGTTTCACATTGGTGCAGTCATTAGATACGTGTCTCCTAAAAGATCTGTGTTCTGTTAGTACCCAGACCATAGTGCTTTGGGATTGTTCTAGAAACTTTAAGAGGTGGGGCTTAGTGAGAGGTTTTAGATCATTGAAGGTAAGCTCTTGGAGGGCATTGTAGGATCTGAGTCTCTCCTCTCTCTCTCTCTGATTGAAAGGCCCTTTGAGGGCATTGTAGGATCCAAGTCTTTCCTCTCTCTCTCCTCTTCCCCCCACCCCCCCCCCCGATTGAAAGGCCAGAGGGAACAGGTGTCTGGAATACAGCAGAAATCCTGATGGTTTTTTGGCATGCTATAGAGAGTTCTGACAAACTCTTAGTGCTTAGCTCTTTCTGCTTGCCAGTGAGGCTAAGTTACAGTGCATAAGCTCTTTAACTACTTTCTTTTTCCATCGACTTTTCCCTCACTCTCTACAAAACTGAGCAGGATAAAGCCACAGCTGCACCTCCCTCTGAGCACCTTTCAGAGATTTAATGAATGACTACAGAGAGAGTAACTTGGGGCCTCTAGCCAATTCCTTTCTCCTGCCAGTTTTCAGTTCCTTTCCCTACTTCCCACAGGAAGAGGGGAATAGGTTTCAATCAGCCCCTAGGTAGGACAGCTGGAGAGATGACAAGATGGCTAGGAAGGATATATATCCAGCACAGAGTTCCTCTTGTGTGGAGATAGTTACCATGACAGGAGATGTAGCAGTAAGCTGCTGAGTGGTTCAGCCAAGAAGACAAGGAGGCATAATCATAATCTGCCAGACCTCAGCAGAGGGAACCACCATCATGGCAAGTGCCATACTGGGCAATGCAACCCTGAGTGTCCCAGCTCAGATGTTTTTTACTGATACAGAAGTCCTCAGATGTTCTACTAATAGCAAGTGCACATCATGACCAATCAAACATCCCCCACATAAATCCAACACCTGCAGACACTACAAAATGCCAAGGCTCAGGCAGCCCTTTTCCCAAGAGTGCACAAAACAATTATTTTATACACAATTAAAAATAAACATCCACAACAAGAAGCAAAATAGATCATTGAAACTCTCAAATAAAGTGTTTTTAAACACAAACACTGTCATATCAATGTCATGTTCCTTTGTCTTTGGGTCAGAACACTGCCATATATAAGCCAGCATGTGGCATTCTCCTGTGGGCCCAGGACCAATATTGTCCAAAGAGGATGAGGTCCAAGAAGTTAATCAGCTGAGGGGGAGAAGTCAGATCCTATTTTTCAGCGTGAGGGAGGGAGCAAGTTGACCCAGGAGCTGTTTGCATCTGTGTGACCAATGTAGAGAGTCAGACTAAGACGAAAGCAGGTAACACAGGTTCAACTGTGAGAGCAGGAGAGGCCTGTATTCCCAATCACACTGGGAGCCCACCTATAAATGAAGCACACTCTGAAAATGCCGTATTTATGCCTCTTTGGCTGGTATATCACTAAACCAGGAGACGTTGGGTATTTTATGATTTGACATCTTAGCCATCCTTCCTAAACTACTAAGAAAACTTGCTTTTCTCCTCTATCCTAGAATCAGCATGGTCCCAAATAAGGACATCCTTGTGCTAGGTCCTTTTGTACTCTCTGCAAGGCTGAACACCCTTTCCCAATTATCATTTTTCTTGTGTCTCTAGTTCATTATCAGTAATATGGAAGAGTAAAATATTCACCTCATATCACATGCTAAGCCCAGAACGAGGGCTCAGTGGATACTGGAGGTGATGGTTGTCATTGTAAAGAACAGCATGGATATTGATATTTAGGGAAAGTGACCAGTCATAGTGGCCCTGATGCAGCCTTCTTTCTTAGGTACGTTGGAGAGGGTATATCCAGTTGAGACAAGCATCTGCATCATCCTTGGACTCAGGAGTGAATGTTCTATCTATGGTCTCAAAACAAAGAGATGCAGGAGGAGGAATCGTGTCTCTTTATTCTGCCTCATCATTGAGTGGGGCTATCACACCATCTGCTTCATCATGGTTTCCAGACTTCAGCCTGGGATTTATAGTCTCAGCTTCCAAGACTGTGAAGCCATAGATAAGATTCAGACTCAGCTGCATCACCTGATTTCCAGGGTCTGCAGCCTTCAGACAGAAGATGTTAAGACTTCTCAATGTTCGTGTGACGCAATTCTTTTTAATAACCTTCTTTCCCTCTCTCTGTCTCTGTCTCTCTCTGTCTCTCTGTCTCTGTCTCTGTCTCTCTCTGTCTCTCTCTCTCTGTCTCTCTCTGTCTCTCTCTCTCTCTCACACACACACACACACACACCATGGGTTTAACCAGCTGTGAATCAGAAGTACCTGGGAGGGAATTGAGTCTGCGCTCACTGTTTTACATGTTTTACATCATGTCCATTGCATTAGGTAACTATAAATAACATGGGAATGCTCTCAAGTATATAGGAGGACTTTTCGGGTGGTGTGTAACTCTCATGCCAGTGACTTGGGTATCCTGAGGTTTTAGACTCTGTAGAAAACAATGGCTGTGTGTCCTGCTGATTCTGTCCTGGAGAACCCACACGAACACATTGTTATCACCTCTATTCTAATTCTGGAAAAACAGTCCTGAAGTTGGCCTGCTCTCGTTATAATTTAAAAACAAAATGTCCCTTCCAGGTTCCTGTGTTGGGGGAGTAGTCCCAGCTTTGTCTGTTCACACCCTGATCCTTTAAGACAGCTCTATCCTCGTTCCTGTGACTTGTCCACCTTCCACAAACAATGACCAGTAAAACCAAGAACCAAGAACAGGTCACTTTCATTGGTAACAATGAAACCCAGAGGAAACAGGTTAGCTCATTGATTACCCTAAAACTTCCCTTCCTGCCTCACTTCAGGTTTGCTCTATTATGTATTTCAGTCTTACCCAATCTTCAGAATTGTGACTTTGGTCTGCTGTGTTACTATCAATGTAATAACATCGCATACTGGCTTTGGATTTGAATTTAGGGATTTTCCTTGGATTTGCTTTGTTGAGTCTTCTTCTCTGTGAGCTTCTCAGATGAGCACCATTCAGTCTGTCTGTCAGTCCATAATCATCCAGATTATATCACACTAGTTTTGACTGACATCTGGCAAAGTCTCCCAACCTAGGTTCACAGTGGGACCATGTGTTTGTCCCTAGATTTGTAGGACAGTTATGAAGTTATCTGACCTGGTATAAAGAATGGGCTAGTTTTTGTGTGTGTGAATATATGTACGTGTGTATGAGTGTATGTGTGTGCAAGTGTGTGTATGTGTGTGTGGGAAAATGACAGAGACAGACATAGAGAGAAAGAGAGAATGAGAGGTATAGAGAGACAGAGAGATACAGAAAGAGAAAGAGGAGAGTGTCTTACTGCTATGATGAGATAACCTGACATAAAAAACTTAACGAAGATAATATGCATTTGGCTCACAGTTTCAAAGGGTCCATCCACAGTTGGTAAAAGTTCTGTGGGCCTTATGATTCTGTAAGCCCTTAGAAAAAAATAGGGGCAAACATCTCTAATATTTATTTCATGCAATCACCAACCTCAAATATAATTCCAACTCTCTACACAGTAAAATAGTTATCAACCTGACACACTCCCTCATCAGCCATGCTAGGTAGACAGAAACCAAGGAGATACAACTAGTCTTCTTGCATAATACAGTTTGTCTCTGATAATCTGCTTGTCGTGACTGACTTTCTCCTTCCCGCTGCATTAATCAGAACCCCTCTTATTACACAATCCCTAGATCCCTAGGCTTGCTCCAGCCTGCTGGCTGCTGAATTAACTTGTCATGTCTGTCCTGCCACTGGGACCTGTGAGGTGTCAGAGCTGAAATGCCAAAGGGAAGGAAAGTAGTCTGCTTGCATCCTGTCATGTCCCATCTGCAGCGCCATGTTGAGCTCATTAAGTTGAAGACTGGAAGGTGCTAGGGACAGATACAGGGAGATTGGACCTAGTTCTGAGCTTAAAATCATAAGGACAAGTGTTTGTAGGACATTTTTACATCTCCTAAATGACTTCCTCACACCCCTATCCATGAAGCAGGCCATGGGAAGATGATTATTTCTACAGTTAGTTGCCATGTTGCAAGAAATCCTGAATGCTGAATCAGGAACAATCCTGCAATGCTAACCAGTGTGTAAATCTTTGCAGATACACTTAAGTTTCCCAATCCTCAGTTCTTTCAACTCAAAAAACAGACATAAAACCAGTGTTTAAAGATACTTGATCAGAAGTATGCAATTTAAAAATACTTTATAAATTCTAAAGGACAATCTGTACTGATCCATAATAGTACATTATAACAACTGTATTATGAAACTGGCTCAATTTGAAATGATGTAGCATTCATGACACCAGGAAGGGTATCCTGGAGCTGATGCCCTGGCTTCCACTCTCTGTTCCTGCTGTATCTCACTCTGTGGCCTGAAGAAAGTTGCATGGATCTATTGTTTCAGCTGTAAAATGGAAAGTAAGGAAAGCTGCCCTGAAAGTTGAGTTACATAGCACAGGTAAAGCACATAGTAGGGGGCATAATGTGTGTTCAGTCTACAGTTGTCACCATCATTATCATTATCATCATCATCATCACTGTCATCTGAGAGGCAGATTCTGTAATTCCTACTTAAGAACTGCAGGAAGTCCTTTGTCAGTATGATGTCCTCAACTCCGACCCCAGGTCACATAAGGTCAGGGCCAAGATCACTAGATATCCTGTCCATCTCTATTACTGGAAGTGGAGTTCAGGAAGGGAACTGAGCCTTCCATCCTTCACAGCCTCTTTGGAACCTCATACTGGGGCAGGTAAGATTAACTCAGCTGGTGAAGTGCGTACTTATTGAGAATAGAGTACTCAATTTGATCCTTAGAATCCATATGAGAATCTGGGCATGGAGTCATGCTTAAAATTCCAGTGCCAAGACAGGCAGACTGGTCTAATCAAACAGTCTTGCCTAATTAGTGAGTCCCAGACCCCAGTCAGAGAACTTGTTTCACTAGATAGGTTACATAGCTTCTATAAAACTATGGAATGATACCTAAGGTTGACCACTGACTCCTGCATTTACTCACACATATGTGCACATGCACCCACTCACTCACATGCCACATGCATGAATACACACACAGACACACACCACATGCATGAACACACACACACACACACACACACACACACACACACCAAGAACCTCACAGTGATGAACATAAGAAAATGTTGTTACTGTTTGCCATAGAACAATGACAACAGCTTATATCTATGGTTTATGCTGAGCTAAGTACTTTGCATGTTAGAGTGCCTCATTTAGTTTTCAAAAAACAAAGCAAGAAAATGACACTTAAGAACTTTAAACAGACAAATCTCACACAGCTAAGAAAAAGAAAAGTGAAAGAACTAGTATTAAGTCCAATAAAGTTCCCAATAAAATGTAAATTGTGGGAAAACAGGAACTATTTTATTTGCCACTGTAACTGCAGAACATGAGAACCTCATAGCCTACAGCATTTGCATCATACATTTCTTTTGACATTTTATTTATTTATTTTAAATTTTTCTTCTCTCATAAAATACAACACAATACCCTTCTTCCCCTCCCTCCAGCCCTCCCAGCTCTCCCTGTCTCCCCTTTACCTAAGACCTAACCCCCATCTTCTCACCCCCTACTCCTGCCTCTTCCTGAGAAAGAGCAATCTTCCCAGGGTTACTGCTAAAACATGGCACAACACGATGGAACAAGGTCAGACACAATTCCCTACTTCAGGGTTGGACTAGGTAACCTAGCAGGGGAGAAGGGTCTTAAGGAAAGGCAAAAGGTTCAGAGACACCCACCACTACTCCAGTCTGTATGAGTTTTACAAAAGCACCAGGTCATATTTGAGGAACCCAGCGGGTTCCATGTCTACTGCTCTGCACTTTGGCCTTTGGCCTCTGCATCTGCTCCCATCAGCTGCCACGGAAGCCTCTCTGATGAAGACTGGGCTAGGCACCAAGCTATGAGGAGAGCAGGATAACTTTAGAAGTCCTCTCCTAGCTATCCAGTCTGTAGCTCCTGTCCTGCCCTGGAGTGTGAGTCATGGCTCCCTCCTATAGCATGGTGTTCTGCCCTTCCATTGTCCAGCAGATCTTGAAGGGAGGATAGGTTATAGGTTGAAGGTTTTGTAGCTGGGATGGTGTCCCAGTCCCACCACTGGAAGCCTTTCCTGGTTACAGGAGGTGACCCATTTAGGTTCCCTATCCCCCATTACCAAAAGGTCTTTGCTAGAGTCTCCTTCACTAGTTCTCACAATTCTCCCCTAAATGTCCTTCAATTCTGCTCATCTCTCCATACATCCTCTCCCTCTATCCCTCTCCACCCTCCTGGTCCCTTCTCTTCTCTTTCCTATTCTCCCTCATCTCACCTGTACCATCTGTTCTATTTCCTCTTTACCAGGGAGATCCCTGTGTCTCCATAGGGACCCTCTTTGTTGCATAGTCTCTCTGGGCCTGTGGGTTGCAGCACCTTTGTCCTTTGCTTAACACTTAATAAAATATTGAACACAAAAATAGAGAAATGACATCAGCAAGATCATAGAATAGGAAATGCCAAATACCAAATGTCTCCCTATACTCACCAAAGAAAAAGGACAATAATGCATAATAAAAGGAGCTTAGGAAAGTTCCACAGTCTGCATAACTGCAACAGCACAGTGAGTTTATTAAAGGCAGACAACTGTACAAAAATAGAATGGTTTGTGAGACTGACATACCTGTAATTATTGCAGAGAATCAGAAGCAAGAAAGGCAGGGGCTGTCAGCATTGATATTGGGGCAGTGATGCTCCAGCTGGCGGTCCTACTACTCAGAGAATACTGGAATCTTTCGCCACTGGGATAACCAAAAGATCCCCCAATAGACACATGATAAGTTTCAAAGATACAGACTGAAAGTGAACGGAAAAATATTTGTCCCCATCAAATAGAAACCAAGAGAGTGAGAGTAGTTATTTTTATAGCAGACAAAATGAACAAATCAAAAAGTACAAAAGAATAGATAAGGAATTTCATTCTACAGTAACATTTGTCTGGACAATGTAACAATTGTAAATGCATATGCAGCCAAGATAGGAAGACCTAAATATACAAAGCAGAGACAGATCTGAAGAGAGAGATAAACAGCAAAATACTAATAATGGGGACTTTAATATTCCACTACCAACAAAGGATGTGTGGTCCAGACAGAACATCAATAAGGAAATGCTGGACTTTAGATGTAGCATACCAAATAGACTTAACAGATCCAATAGACCTGATGGACACACACAGAGCAGCACTGTGATGCGTTCTTTCTGGGTGTTTATGGAATACTTGTAAGACAGAGCATATCTTAGGCCACACAATGAGCTGTAGCAAATTTAGGAAGACAAATAAAAATCATCTTTCCTTTCTCACTGCAAAGGTATACAACTCAAAATCAATAACAGCAAGAAAATTGAAATTTTTTTTTACAAATGTAAAGTTGAAGAACTGTGCTTCTAAACAACCAATAGGCAAAAAGGAAATTCATAACTATTGTGCGTCAAAAGAAATACAATGAAAGCACAGCATTGCAAATAGCAATAACAAAGATGAATACAGAAATAAATATGGTAAAACTAGAAGAAAAATGGAAAATATATATTCGAATTTTCAAAAGGAATACAGTGCAAAACTCTTAGAAAGACTAATCTTTTTTAAAGACAGAAAGGAAAGACTCAAATAGAATAAGAAAGAGAATACAAATTATAGCCAATGCCACACAAATACAGAGAACAATGAGACTGCTATGAAGAATCTAAACCAGCAATTTAAATAACCCAGAAGAGGAGGACAAATTTCCAGAACTTATAATCCTTCCAACTGAATCACTAGAAAACAGAAAATTTGAGCAGATCGATAAAAGACTAAGAAACTTAAATCAATCTAAATAAACAAAAACTGCTCATCAGAGAAAATGTCAGCATCTGTGAGATTCGTGGGACAGTTCAAACAAATATAGAGAGAACTACTAACAATTCTCAAACTCTTATTTTAAGAAGATTTATTTTTAATTGTATGTATTTATGTGTGTGTAGGAGCAGGAGTATGTACATCTGAGTGCATGAGTCCATGGCGTCCAGAAGAGGACGTCAGATCCCCTGGAGCTGAAGTTATAGGCAAGCTGTAAACTGCCAGTTGTGGTGCTTGGCACTGGACTAGGATCCTCTAAAGAGAAGTACATGCACTTAACCACTGAGCCATCTACAAACTTTTCTTTAACAATGTGAATGATGCCAGCCTTGTCTACATGGTGAGTTCCAGAACAGTCAGGACTACATAGAGAGACCATGTCTCAAGAAAGTGTGAATAGTGTCCAACCTACTCAATGCCAGAGCCCGTGGTGGCCTTACAAGGCTCTCGAAGAATTAAGTTATGAATTTAGAAGAAAGTGAGATCACAGAGCATTTCCAACCTCATTCCATTTCTGAGTGGTGATAACACAACACTTCAAGACATTCAGGCATCAGTTATGCCTTGTGAGAGGGAATTATTGACATCTAAAGTCAGTCAATGTCTATGAATCAGGTGTGTCAAATAAGACTCCATGAAATGACATTTCTCAGAAGGATTGTCATCAACAATTCTCAGTGAATAACTTTACAGGTCCTTCAAAAATTCCTGGTAGACAAAAAGATTATAAGAAAAGTAGTGATTCCGTTATTTTTCAAAACGAAAAACAAGCATACCCTCAGGTTGAAAATAACCAAATTTGAATTTTAAACATCAACTAATGATCTATGCTTAAGAGGTTGGGTCCTAAGGATGGACTACAATTTAAAAGTAGCAGGACCTTTAGGAAGTGGGAGAATCAGGATCCTTTTATGAATCAGAGTCCTCTAGAAGAACAGAATGGTTAGAGAGAATTTGTATTATAAAAGTGATTCATTGGATTGACTTTCACAATAGGGGCTAGATAGTCCACCAATGGCCGTTTGCATACTGGAGGGGCTGAGACTCTATAGCAACTCAATCCACAGTGGTGGATAGCTCAACAGCTCTGATGCACATCTGCATATCTGATGCAGCTCTGAAGGATGGGAGGATGCCTGGAGAGCCACCAATTTTCACTCTATATTAAAAAGTCTAAGGAGCTGGGTTCTGAGGTTCTGGGTTCTGAAGCAACAGCAGTAGCATAGCAACACTCACCAGCAAGAAGCAGGGTGGGCAAGCAAGCAACACTCTGTCCTTAGTTTTGTCCTTAGTGCTTTGTCCTTAGAGCTCTTTATATTGTTTCCTCCATCTTTACTCTGCCCTTTCTGAGGGGAAATCATCTGCAGATTTGCCCAGAGGTATGTCACTTAGTTGATTCTACATGCAGTTGGGTTGACAATCAGGATCAACCATCACAAGCCTCAAAAAGCCCCGTAGAACCTCTTTTCTCTTCTCTCCAGACCTTTCCTCTCTGTCTCTCACATCTTGGACCTGAACTGAGCAGCCCATCTGCTCTCTGCCATTATCACCCAGTACCCCACCAGCAACATGTTCCTGTGAACCCAGGCTGCACCCCATGAAGGATAAGACAAAATAAGCCTTTCATATTTATAGGTTAATTTTCTAAATACTTTGTTCTATGAAAGGAAGCTGATGAATACAATGTCCTTTTCAGTCTCCTAGCAACAAACCTTAGATGATCTGCCAATATTCACAACCTGGTACTACAATCGGAAGCCACTGGCTCTGTCTCTTTCCTAGTTTTCCTACTTCCCTGGCTCCTTCCCTTAGCTGGACCACTCAGATTGACATTTTGGTTAATTGTACTGTGTTATTAAATTTCAATTTATTCTTTCTTGATCTGACTCGCTTCTGTGCCAAGTTCAGGTTCCCAGAAATTTTGTGGCTTCCAATAACAATGTTCACAACAGCAGCATCTTAACGGATTCATAAAGGAACTGTAGCACATTGAGATGGAAATAAGATGATTGCATTTTCCAGTAACTCCCCTCCAGCTCTGTTACATATATTTTAACGAAAATTTTACTGAAATGCGCACATGTATAGAAGCTTGCCCAAACTACAAGGGTATATATAAGCTTAGAAAATTACCACAAGGTGAAAGACATTTGTAGAGAGTCCATTGCCAGAAAAAGACACCTGATCCCTAGCCTGCTCTCCAAAGGTAAACATTGTCCTGATGTCTGCCATCAGAAACTAGAACAAAAGCATGTGGCTTGCATTCACTTGTTTGTGAATACTTTACTAAGCATCCTGACATACCATCTTCAACTTGTGTACAGAAGACATTCACTTGTTTTTGTGACTTCTGGGCTTTTTATTTTAGTAATAATGTGAGTATACACCTGTTCATTCTCTTATTGGTGGGTATTTGGACTTCCGGCTTGAGGCTGTAATACTACTGTTATAAAATTCCTCCACATCGGGCCTGGAGTCATAGCTCAGTGCTTAAGAGCACTCGAGGCTTTGCAGAGGACCCAAATTTGGTTCCCAGAATCCACATAGCGGCTCACTATCATCTGTAACAACAGTTCCAGGGGATCCAATCCCCTCTTATGGATTCTATGAGTACTTCACACACATGGTGCATATGCATGAAAGCAAAACACTCAAAATAAAAATTTACAAGCACCTCATACATTATTTGCTTCTTATATGCATACACATTCTTGTAGAATACATACCTAGGAATGGAACCATGTGATCAAAAGTTTTACACACACTGTCTTAGTGCTGCACAATCCTTCCAATTGGCCATATTACTTAAACTCCCCCATCAGTGCATGTAAGTACCAATCTCACTGATGCTATGTTAAACTGTAGTATTGGCAGACTTTTTAATTAAGTCACTCTTGTGGCAGTGTGTAGTTATCTCATGTCTTTAATTATGTTATTTAATTTGCAGCTCCCTGATGAGTAAGGAGGCTAACTAAGCTTCTTTATGCTATCTGGAGTTATTATATATCTTCATTTTTTTAAAAAAAAGTCTGTTCAAGGCTTTTGCTCAGTTTTCCTCTTTTCTTTTGCTCATTGAAGATAATGACATCAGAGTACATGAAAGTGTTTATCTATGTATATGTGTGTATATATTAAACATGGAATCATATACTTTGAATGAGTTTCTGTTGCATGTAATAATTATTGTCTCTATTTGTTTCCTTCACTAAATAGAAATTTCTCAGTTTAATATAATCCTGCCTGGCCAAGTCCCAGTTTATTTTGTGCCCTAGTAGGTCTTTGTTTTTCTCATTTAAATTTAAAATCTTGTGATTGATTTCTGTGAATAACGTGACATTTGGGCTATCATTAATTTTTTCCACTTGATATTCAGTGACTTAGAACAGATTATTAGGCAATCTTTCTCTCAGTGCATGTAATGTCATCTTTATCAATGTGATGCTGTCGTAAGAAGGACCAAATGTGACCCTTAACATCCAGAGTCATGAGGCTGACGCTCCTACCCCTCACTAAAACCATCCCTTGCTCTTTCATAACTTTCTGATTTCTCCATTCCACATATTGCCCCATCTAATTTCAAATTCAAAGAGGAATGGGAGGGCTCAGTGGTAAGAATGTTCACTGTGCAAGCATGAGCACCTGGGTTAGAATTCCTAACAGCCTGTAAAAAGCTGGGCATGACTGTGCATGACTTTAACTACAGCCCTGGGAATTGAGACAGGTGAAATCGAGCACTGGCTCTAGCCAGTCAGGATGAAACAGAACTTCCAGTTCAGCAAGAGACCTGTCTCAAGGGAATAAGACAGAAAAGGCTACAGAGGAAGACACCCAATGTCCCCTCTGGCCTTCACATGTGTGTGATGGGCATATACTTGCCCAGTCGTGTGTATGCTTCACACACACATATTACACATACCATAACACATAAACACATTGAAATGAGTGAAGGAATGAAATAAATAAATAAATTCTGTCTCCTCATACCCACTCTTCCCAAGGGTTAAAACATAACTGCTCTTATCACTCAGTCACCTAGTCCAGATCAGAGGAATGGGAGAAAATGAAAGTTTTCAGAAAACCCTAGCATGGGCTACATTAGTCTGCTGGAGTGCCATAGCAACATGGCCTGCGCTGGGTGCCTCACAGTTTGGGGCTAAGAAGTCCAAGGTCAAAGCACCAATTAGTCAATTCCTGGTAATGATATCTTTGTTGTTTCTCTTGCTTAATGATCACTTTTCCATGGCAAAGAGAAAAGTTCACTATCTGATGTCTCCTCTTCTAAGGATGCTAATCTCATTGGATCAGGGACCATCCTTATGATCTCAGCCCACCTTCGTCACCTCCGTTGGGGTTCTGTCCCAGTGATATACCCATGAGTCAGCACATGTTTGCTAGGGCTGGAAATCTGCTGTACAGAATCTGGCAGTATAAAGCTCATTGCTTGGTTCTTCTTCAACAAGTTTCTCTTGCTTTTCTTAGTCTTTCAAAAGAGCATAAATGTTTAAGGTAAATTTTATAATTTTCACACACACACACACACACACACACACACACACACAACCTAATAGTACGGATCAGGATTATATTGAACATCCAGATCGAATTTAGAGATAACTGAGATTTTAACAGTATTTAGTTTTCCAATTCATAAATATCTTCTATTTGCTTTTGGTATTTGTTATGAGAAAATAAAAACCCATGCATGTTAGATTTATTATTTTATATTTAACCCACTAATGATATTGTAAATTTTACTCTTTAACTTTTTATTTTATATTTGTTTTACCAGTTTGATTTTTGCATATTGATGTTGTGTTTATTAATCTTCTATATTACTAATTAATTCTTATAGTCCCAGTCTTGGATGGATATATATATATATATATATATATATATATATATATATATATATAGTGTTATATTATAATATTGAATGTGTTGTGTGTTAGCCAGAGCTCCTTCCTGGAGCTTGCCCAGTCCCCATGCTCCTAACAGTCCTTCCCTCTGTCACCATGTACCACCTTCTGAGCCCTGTACCTGCCCCCAGACAGGTACACTGTCCTGCATCAGCAGCAGGACTATGTCATCAGTCCCATATAACCCCGGTGGACTCTCTCTCTTTTGCCTCTTTCTCTCTGTCTCTCTGTTCTCTGCCCTTCTTCCTCTGTCTCTCTCTTTGCCTCCTCTTCTCTTTATCTCCTTCTCTGCACCCCTCTCTCTGCCCCATGCTCTCTCAGCAGGCCTCTCACCAGGCTGTCTCCCCCTTCCCTCCCTCTTTTTCTCTTCTTCTCTTCTTGGTCTCTCACCCCCCTGCCCCATCTCCCTCTCCCTCTCTCTCTTCCTCACCTTCCCTCTCCCCCTCCCCCTCTCCTTCTCTCCCCCTTTCTCTCTGTCTACAGGGTCTTGTTCTACCTGATTCAGTGACTCAGTGTCCCTCACCCACAACTAATAAACCTTTACTAAAACTCGCGAGCGTCCCCGTGTCTAAGCTCCTTGCATCGCCGTCTGCATGTATAAAGAATTATTACAGAATGTTTGCTTGTATATTATGAGTTAGGATTTGTTGGCACATAAACTATTGATACCTAATGTAGTTTATGGATGTGTTAATTTTTATGTCACTGTGAAATACTCTTTATCCCTAATAATGCTATCAAAATTTCAATATTCTCATACTGTGGAATTTGGTGGTTTAGTGTTTCATTTCTTTGAATACTTTGTTTAAAATATGTAACTTAAAGTTGCTTTTGCCTTTTATCTGATTTTGGTGTCCTTATATTTATGGGGGTATTTAATCAATTTTCATTAATGTAATTACTGCCATCCATGGGGTTATAGCTAGAATCTTGCCATTTGCGTTTTTTTCCCTTCACTTTTAATTTGCTTTCCTTAATTTATAATATATATATATTCTGCATATGTGTTTTGGTTGCTAACTGGATGTTTCTGTGGGTTGCCTAGCTGTGGGACTACAGGGTAGGGGGGTATCTCTGACTCTTTTACCTGCTCTTGGGACATTTTTCCTCCTGCTGGATTATCTCTTCTATGCTCGATTCGATGGTTTGTGCCTAGTCTTATTGTATCTTATTGTATCTGTTGTGAGTGTTCAGTTTATGTCTCTGGGAGGCCTGCTCTTTTCTGAGGTGAAATGGAGGAGAAGTGGATCTATGGGAGATGGGAAGTGGGGAAGACTGGGAGGAGTGGAAGGAAGGGAAACTGAGGTTGGGATGTATTGTATGCAAAACAAGAAAATACTAATTAAATTTGAAAATTAAAAAAAAAACACATGTGCCACGTGTTTCTCTATTAACTTGCACACTGTGTACTATTTTACTATTATTTTACTGGCTACGAAGGGACTAAAAATATGTCAATGGATAACTAAAGTCAAGAACCTTTTATATCATTTCCTGTACAATACAAAGATAACATCTCTTAAATCCGTTTTTCCCACTTGCATTTTTCATTTTTGTCATTACCTTTTGCATAGAATGGCAGCCCTACGTGTTTTGCTTTGTGTAGTAATCTTCGATTCTTTTTTAAACTTTACCGTAAATTTACTTTTTCTGTTGCTCTTTTCTTCACTGATTCTATGACTCCTCTCTTCTCCGAGAAAGAGTCAGCCCTTGGTATTCCCCTCATCATCGGCACGGTGGTGATAAACTCTTATCTTTGTGCTGTTTGAAGTCGCTTCTATTTTCTTCCACTTTAGCTCCGAGTGGAATTTTAAGCTGACAATGGACTCCAGCACTCTGAAGTACCCGCCTTTCGCCTTCCGGAATCTCATTTCTATTGAAACACAACTTTTCACATCGCTGCTCATTGCATGCCATCTGTCCTTTGCTCTGGCTGCCTTAAAAGTTTTATGAGTCTTTAGTCTTCACCTGGCTTCTAGTGCTGCATGCGGGCTCTCTCTGTGTGCCCACCTAGGAAGCTGCTGGCATCTCGCACGTGTGATTTGAGCTGATCTCGCATCAGCTTGATACAAACTCTCTGCTACTGTGTCCAGTGCTCATTCTGCCTTATTCTTTCTCAGTTCTCCTCTGTGATTTTCCTTGGATTTCTTAGGATTCATTTTTTTCTCCTCCAGAGTGATATGTTTCTCATTTTTGTCCCCATTATTTTTTCTCATACTTGATGGATACCAAATCAGTGTTCTAGTTTGTTATGGCGCCCCCCTCTCTCTCTCTCTCTCTCTCTCTCTCTCTCTCTCTCTCTCTGTCTTTCTGTGTGTGTGCATGTGTGTGTGGTGTTTCTATCTAACCTGCAGTTAAACAGAGCACCTGAATTCTAAAATGTATTTAACTATATTGGCCAATGGTACCTTTTTCAATTTCTAGGTCTTTAATAAAATTTCCAAGTTTGTTCAATTATTTTAATATATTAATATTTTTAAAATGTACATTTAGAAGGTTACTGCTGTAGGTATCTTTTCACCACTGGGTTTTCACTTGTTCTATTTATTTTTCAGGTGTATTTGTCTTATGTGTATGAGTGTTTTGCCTGCAAGCGTCTATGTACAATGTGCATTCTTGTTGCCCACTGAGTGCAGAAGAAGGCATCAGTTCCCTGGAACTGGAGTTACAGATGCCACCATGTGGCACACAATAACAACAAATGTTCCTAACTACTGGGCCATCTCTCCAAAAATATTTTTGAAAGTTAATGATGGCTAATGACTATTCTTTTCTATAATGCTTTAGAAAATACTGTTTCCCTCAGGGGGGAAAATCACTTCTAAAGGTAGGAAAGACAGAGGTAGGTCACCTAAGCTCTCGTTTTGCAAAAGATTTGGTGAAGGATACTCTATTTCTGGTTTTATCTTGAAGACTTCCCATTGGAATCTTGGAGTATTTACCAATATATCTTCTCCTTTGTCAAAACTAGCTTCCAAGTAGTTTCCCTTTCCAATCTTTGTGACTGGAGGAAGCTCTGCTCCTCCAGGGCCATCTGTCTGGCCCTTAATCCACACCTTCTACTCATCTTCTCAGAGTCTCAGTCCTTATTTTAGAATCAGCAACTGTCTTAAAAGGAAAATACAGCACTCAAACTCACTTCCACTTCTGTATTTCCTGTGAATTTTGTTTTTTAAATTTTTTTTGTAGCCTATCTTCTTGTTCTTTGGGTAATGAGAGCTCCTCTCAACAAGGTAATCTGTCTTTGCAAAAGTGGGATGGCCAATTGGATCACAGGAAGCATTTTTCCCCTTTGTAAAGGTTGTCTAACAACACACTGGCACCAACTCATGGCAGTTTTATCTCATTGCATTTACGTACATTGTCTTGTTGCATTGGAAGCTTCTCTTTGTTAAAGAGAAGCCTAAATTACCAGTGAAATGGGACTAGAAGGGATGCTTTACTCTCCTTTCTCTCTTCAAGTGCCTGGTGTTAGACTAGAGGAGAAATAATAGGGGTAAGTATATTTTGATTTCAGTTACATGAAGTTTGAGTGAGTTAGCAGGTATTTTTGTGTTGATAGTCTCTGATCCTGAAACAGCCACCTGCTGTGGAAAGGCTAGGCAAGAGATGGAGACAGAGGGGTGGGAAGTTTCATTCTATATGGGTTTCCATCCATATATAGAACCGATATGTATGGGTTCAGTTTTCAAATTCCTCTTTGAAACAAATTACTTTTTTCTCTAAACAGATTGGTCACAATCCTGAACCTGCTACTCTCTTCGTTCTTGAGTCAGTCACTTGCCTGAGAGCATCAGACAAGATCCCAAGGGATGCTGCTCAGGAAGGGTACACATCTCAGAGATCACATTTACCCTGAGGGACAAAGAGTGTTGAAGCTCTCTATTTGTTGTGTGAATGCAGCTGTGACATCTTAAGTTACAATGCAGAGATTCTTTGGGCCACACAGTCTACTCTAGCTCTCTCTTTTACATAAAGGAGAGTAGGAAAGGACCCCATTTGCAGCATGATGTAACAACAAAAAGCTTTTGTCAGACAGATTAGATAGTATTTAATCCTCAATGGTGCATTAATGATTTAATGTATGTAAAGGGATAGTGAATACATATTTAAAAGACTGACTGAGAAGATGGCTCAGTTGGTAAAGTGCCGACATTGCAAGGATGCCCTGTATTAATCCATGATGATAGAAATCAAAACAGTAGTTACCTTTTGAATGCTGATGCTGTCCCAGGGAAAGGGAAGGGGGTATTCCTCTGGGTGTTGATCAAGTTCTGTATTTTGAACACTGTCATAGCTGCGCTGCAGAGTTCAGAATACATTAGCTACTTTTCTCCTCGTAGTGATAAAACATCTGGCAAGAACCAACTTAAGGGGTCAGGGAGCTTATTGTAGTATTTAGCATAAGAGGAAACAGTCCATCAAGGTGGAAAAATCATTGTGGATGGAGCTTAAGGTGGCTGCTCACGTTGCATTCACCATCAGGAAGCAGGAGACACAATGTCAGTGCTCAGATCATTTTCTCTTTTTCGTTGAGTCCAGGACCCCATCCCATGAAGTGATGCTGCCCATAGGGAAGGCAGATCTTCTCACCTTAGTTAGCCTACCCTAGATAATCCCTCACAGGCATACCCAGAGGCTAGCCAAATGCAGATAGTGCATCACAGGTATGCCTGGAGGCATGTTGCATAAGTGATTCTATGTCCAGCTAAGATGACAACCAATATTAACATCACACACAGATGAATACTAGGATCTTCACTGTAAGTCAGACTTCAATTTTCAAAAGAGAAAAGGCCCAGCCTGGCCTTTCCTATCCATTTTCCTATAGTACGGTCTATTCCTAGTCAAACCACAAGAACATTTTTATGTTATAGATAATATCTCTTGATCTATTTGCAGTATTAAATTTTTCGCATCTATTATTTGATTCATCCATTGAGTCTGTTTATGGACTCTTTTGTCATACAGAAAGTTTCATATATATAATCTTGTCTAGTCTTTTTTTATTACATCTCAGTCTTGACCTATGGGTTAGCAAGGTCACCAGATGGAACACATAATGCTCTGGGTACGTTGTAAGACTTTTATTCATTCATTCTTCATATGATTAAATATTTCATCTATATGAAATTCATTTTTAAAAATGTATCTATTTGCGGAACCTGTGTTAGAACATGTGAAGGTCAGAGGCAACTTTTGGGAGTCAGTTCTCTTCTCCACTCTGTAAGTTTCCAGGAATCATTGAGGTCATCAGGCTTGGCAGCAAGTGCCTTTACCTGCTGAGCCATTTCACTGGCCCATGCACTCACGTTTATATGTGTGCTATGGACTGAATTACATCTCACCCCCAATTTCATATTCTGAAGACCAGCCTCTACCACAACTGGATCTGGATATTAGACCTACAAGGATGTACTTAAGGATAAATGAGGCCATAAGGGTAGACTATTTATGCTAGAGAATCAATGTTCTCATAAAGAAGGGTATCAGAGGGCTTTCTCTGCCCACCACATATGGACACATTGAGAAGATGGCCCTCTACAACCACAAGGATCATTCTTCTTCTGCCAGTACCACGGGAACCTATTTTTGTTTTCTTCCTGGTGTATCAATTTCCTTATAATGTTTTCTATTCTATCACTTGAATTGCTCAACTAAGGTGGGACCAATATGTGAATTCTCTGTTCTATTTTATTAATAAGTGTGACATCTTTATATAAATTTCAACATCATACAAAATTTTAAAAAATTCCCAAGAATATCCAAAAGAAATAGAAGGAAAGGGGAAGAAATTAATGGAGGGAAGAGAGGAGACAGAATGGAGAAGCTAACAGATCATGAAATTATATGATAAAATCCTTGAAGTCAAGTTACTACTAGAGTGTTGCCAATGAGGATGCCTAGAATGTGTCCATTTATAAATTCTCTCACATATAAATTCTCTCATATAGTGTTTGTAAGAAGCAATTCATGCATCGTTTGTTAGAATTAGTAATATATATTTCTTTTAATCCAGCCATTTCAATTAAGAGTGTTACCTTCTATAGAAATAAAAACACACCTGCTTGAGAACCTGAGTACTGGTGTGTTTATTTCAAAATCACTCTGCCAAGGAATTAAAAATAAGGTAATATCAACCAGCAGCCATGAGACATGGCTGAGTCAACTGTAGAAGTCACGCCATAGAATATTATGTTACCCATTATTGAAAGTGAATTAGAGCAATTTGAAGACTTTGAAAGATATACAAAATATCATATTGTAAGATCATTAGAATATATAAAAGATTGTATAACCCCATTACTATTTGTTAACCAATCCCAGTATACTGTTGATATGTGTTTGTATACACATATCTGTGTAAGATCATATAGATACTAAGAGGAACATGAAAAACTTCAGTGTAGATTGTTAATATAAATATGATGTGTGTTAGTGTTCTTATTCAGCACGAACAGAGATGGAAGGGTACCCTGGCATTCAGGAGACAAGGAACCACATAGCTCTGACATGGGGAAGGTATCCACGTGGAAGTGTTTACAGCTCTGAGAGGAAAGAACCCTAGCCCAGGGACCCACAACTCTGAGATGGGAAAGGCATCCCCAGCTGAGCTGGTATGTTACAGGGTAACAACTCTGTGCTGCTCACTCCAAAGGGAGAAATTTCCCCAGTGTTGCAGCTCTGAGGGGAAATATCACTGGACTAAACTGTTCTTCACTGCTTCTCCTTCTTTTCATGGCTGCCTCCACTTGAGAGGAAGGCAGCAGCTGAAACTGTGCTCCTACTGAGTAGAATGTTGCTCTTTATATAGTGTCCCTTGGGAAGTGGGTGCAGAGCCTTCCAGGGTGGCCTGTGATTGGTGGGATTCTTTTCACCCTTATTTGAATAGTCTTAGGAGGGTTGAGGGTCCCAGCTTGGGGCCATGTTCATTAGTTGGGACCACTTCTGTGCCACTCTGCCAAGTTGGGAGACCCTGCTGCTAGCCAGGAGTGGGGCCTCTGGTAGTTCTGGGTGGGCTTTCCTGTGGGGGGGGTGACTCTCAAGACCTGGAACTCCCTGGCCTTGCAGAGCCAGACTCCCACAAAGTGGAACTGTGTTGGTTCCCCCAGTGGTCCTTGGCACTATTTGGGGCTCATGGTGGGCACAAGGGTCCCCAGCAATGTAGCTTGGGAGCCATCGGCAACAGGCAGCAGGAGGGCCCAGGCTGCTGGGAAAGGTCAGGTTTGCTCCACAGCAGAAGCACAGATGGCAGTGCAGTGGCAGCTGGGGGTGGGGAAGTGAGGCAAGGCCCCCTGGAGCACACACACTGAGGGAAGAGAGAGCAGGTGGGGACCTATAATGTAAGCAGTAGGCTGAAACAATTTTTTTTTTTAGCCAAAGTCCTTTAAACAAAAACAAGAACATAGTTATAGTTACATATTCATGTCAAACCTGAATGTATATGTCTGTGGTGAAATATATACATTTTTTTAAAAAATTTTGAAATAAAATGAGAGTAATTTAAAATTAATCAAGAGTTTCAATAAAAACTTTTCAATAAAAGCTTCAGCCTGAGGAAGGCTGAAGCAATAGAGAAAACATCAGAGACACGGGAGGAAAAAGATGACTACTAAAATCCAAAGCTGATTTCTATAAAAGACTAATAAATCAAATAAACTGCTAGCAGAATTGAGCAAGGAAAAGGAATAGAAGCTACGCACCCAGATACGCAGACATACAGACATGAAGAGGTGTCTTCTGGTCCTGGAATCTAAGTATTGAGGCTCGAACTCTGCTCCATGGACAATTTACACAGCCATGGAATCTTGCTCTGCTGAATCTACAACCCCACATGTCTACGTAACTATTGATTGTATCACAAGGGTTCCACAGTCGAAACATCTAGACCAAAGCAGACATCTGCACTGCAAGCCGGTGAGAGACAGATGAATTTTCCTAACATTTTTCCAGGTTGAGCCTTATGCTGAAACTTGAGGCCTGCGCTCGCTGAATGCTCTCACCAGCTGACTCCGCGGTATAATCATGGCCATCACTTTGCCTACACTTTTCAGATGAGGAAATTTCAACACAGAGAACGGAAATAGTAGGACCAGTGTCATGTTGCTGGTGAAACATAAACTAGAATTTCCTCAGGTGCTTGGTGCCTTGATTTCCTGTGTACAGAAAGCAGTGCGTGAGTGACCTTTATCTAGAGAGAGGACTTCGAAGCAGAGACAAGGGCGTTTGAGTGTATGCCAAGGGGTCTGGAGAATGGTCAGCTATCACTCATGGCATGGCAGCTGACTCCAGAGTTAAAAAGGCCATGGTCTGAGTCAGCTGCTTTAGAAAATGATGTGACAATTGTCAGTTTTAACAAAATGCAGGAAGTTGAGCTGAACTTAAACATCCTGTAAACAAATATTTTTATTTTAAGTCTGCCTTCTGTGTAATCTAGAACGTAATTATTCTTTAAAATACTGTTCATCTGAAATGCAAATTATCTGGGCAATCTACATTTTATCTAGCAACTCTATCTCAATTTTTATCATCTGAGAAGATGAATTAAAGCATCCACCTAACAGTGAGCCTTTTTGTTGGCTCCAGATACCCTTCACTTACTTCTCTCTTGGTAACAGAATCATTATGCTTAGCCATGCATAAAGCTATCCAGCTAGCAGCTATAGTGCCTGATCTTCCTTGCAGGAAGGGATGGTCAAGGCAGTGTCTGTCTGATGAAAATGCAAGAGATCCAAGACCTTGCCTTAAAAATGAAAAGAAAAGTCTCTCCTTTTTTCCCCTCCATCCTATTTCTTGAAGGGTCAGTGTGATAACTGGAATTTGAACTACCACCCTAGACCATAAGGATCAGTCCCCATTCTTCCAGGGTTGATAGACACAAAAGCTGAAAGATTAGGCAGCTTAGTGGTGGTCTCATGGTGGTCCTTACCTTGGCTGTAGAATGGAATCTCCTTCTTATATCTTGAATGATTAAATGAGACTTTGTCTGGATGGTTTTTTAAAAAAAAACAAAACTAAAAACAAAAAAGCTTTTTATTTAAAAAATTTTTTTAATTTTTTTTTTTTTGAGACAGTTTCTCTGTGTAGCCTTTGCTATCCTGGAAGTCGCTCTATAGACCAGACCAGCCTTGAATTCAGAGATCCTCCTGCCTCTGCCTCTTGAGTACAGGATTAAAGGTGTGTGCCGCCATGCCCTGCTTGCTGTGTTTTAAAGCTTTCTCTGGTTGCACTGTATAGCCAAAGCAGAGAACAACTGGTTTTTGTCTCATGTGCCGGTGTGTAGGTCAGAGGTCAAAGTCGGTTTCTTTCTCAATTGCTTTTTTTTTCAATCTTATTTTCTGAGACAACTCTCCTACTGAACTTAGAGCTAAGCTAGACTGGCTAGTCAATGAGCCTATGAGTCCTCTCATCTCTAACTCCCACCTGTGCCTCCTTGCCTGGCTTGTATTTGCTTGCTGGGCATGCAAACTGAGGTCCCCAGGTTTGTATAGACAGCACTTTACATACTAAACAATCCGCCCAGCCCATGAACAATTATTTTAAGTTCTCATAAGTGCTTCTCAAACACACCTATTAAATGGAAAAGCTTCTGACATTTGGTTGTTTCCCAAGCACTTCAAGTGACTTGTGACTATTTTAGTTCACCTGGGAAATACAGCTATGTCTAGGTCATGAGCATTAGAACTACTTGGAAAACTATCTTTTAAAAAAAATTCTTGCCAGTTTTTACTGAGCTATATTTTACATATCATAAAATTTGCCCATTTTAAGTATACGACTCAATGCTATTTATTAACTTAGTGATTGGCACCATAAATCAGTTTTAGAACAGTTAGGTTCTTCCCCAGTAAAATTCTTAACACTCATTCACAGTATAACTGCCATGACTTACCCCCAACTCCCACCCCAGGCAGACACAAATTGACTTTCTGTTTCTGTGAATTGGTTTGTTCTAGATACTGTATGTGAATGAACCCACATACTATGTGGTCTCCTGGATCTGTCTTCTTCACTTAGGGCACCACATGCCAGGAGTTCATTCCTTTTTTCTGAGTAGTGTGTGGGAGGTTTGTGAAAACCCAGAACTCGTCTTGAGCTCCTCCCCTGAGATTCTTTTTCAGTTGAGTTGAAATTCTATCAAGTACTCAGGTCATACTGCCTGCCACTGATCCTCACATCACACCCTGGACTTGACACAGACGTAAAAGGGCAAACCCACAACTGATGCACTAAAAATTGGTACAGAGGCTAATTTTACTGATTTGTGACCCAACATTCTAGGAGGTCAAATCCCAGCACTGTCAATTACTGGCTATGTGGCTGTGTAAAATCATGTATTCTCTCTGCTTCTGCTTTTTTTTTTTTTCATCTGTAACACGGAAGCACAACAGTATGGAAATTCCTAAAAGCAATCAGCATAGATTACCACATGACTCAGCCTTTCTACTTAAGGCAGGAGCTTGAACAGTCACCTGCATGTCCACACTCAGAATTATCCACAGCAGTCCAAAGTATGGCGTATACATAGAGTAGATCTCAGCCTTGAAAGGGAGGGAAATTTGACACATACGGCAACATAGATGAACTCTGAATATATTAAGCTTAGTGAAATGAGCCAGTCAAAAGGGCAGGAGTTCTGTAATACCTTTTATATGATGAATAACCAAATTTATAGAGTCAGAGAGGAGAATGACAGTTGGCAGAGGCTATCAGGTGAGGAAATGTGGTATATATCATTTAATGTACAATGTCAGACTGGGAAGATGAGAAAGCTCTGTGATGCCTGATGATTATTTATAACATTATGAATGTACTTTATGCAATGGACATTTACACCTAAAATGGTAAATTTTTGTTATGCTGTGCATATTTAGCCTTAAAAATGGGAAAAAATATTGTCTATTATGATGATTGATCTTAATTGGCAACCTGATGAGATTTAGAATTATCTAGGAAACACACCTCTGGGCATGTCCATGAGGCCATTTCTAGAGAAGATTAACTGATGTGTGATGACCTGCCCTCAAATAGATAATGCCTTTCCATAGATTATCCAGATACAAAGAGATCAGAGGAGACTGTGCCTATGCCTGCCATCATGTTTCTATATTACTAAGATCTTCTGTTGACAGCAGACCCCAGCTTCTTCTGCCTTCCAACATGAATTCAGCAGCAGCTCAAAAGCATCTCAACTCTGCAAGGAGCTCCCAGTCTTTGAACAGTGAATTGAGATGCTGGAGCATCCAGGTTGTTGGCCTGAGCAGCTACCAAGTACTCTGCCTCTCCAGTGTGCAGACAGCTATTATTGGACTACCCAGCCCCATTGCCTGAAAGCCAGTTTTTGTCCCCATATCCTATATATACACATACATATGAGGACACACACACACACACATATATATATATATATATATATACACACACACAGACACAGACACATACACACATATATACACATATACATATATTTTATCAGTTCTGCTCCTGTAGAAAAGCCTGATTAACACACTTTGTAATCTACCTTTGTTTCTATAAGAAATAAATAAGCTAATAGTTATGAAATTACTAACGTACTCCCTAGACACAATGAGTATGCCATTAATAATACCCATTTCATAAATAAAGACCTCACATATTTAAAAATATTAACATGTAAAATGCAGAGTATCAAACTATAGTATCAATACATCTAAATTTTGCTGAAACGATTTTCTGGTCCCTGTGTGCTCAAGTATGAACAAGGAGGAAAGTCATCAAGTACAATAAAACATTAATCTGGCTAGGTCTGGATGAAGAGATTGTTAAATGTGAGGTCTGTTTACCTTGATATATTCCAGGGTTTTCCAGTTCTTACAAGAGTAGTCAAGCTGTTTTTATAAACATCACCACTGGTAATTTTAAGTGTTTATGGGACGTTACAGGCTCAATATCCTGTTTATACTTCTGCGTTGTCTGGAGGTAGCTTTCTCCCTCCAGATAAAAACTACCCCAGACCGCCTCTACATGCTGATTGGTTATAGAAGACCACCTCTGTATGATGATTATGTTCTCCAGAAACATTCCTCAAGATGAGTCTCTCTGCTAAGATCATCCCTTGGAACATTTGTTTCACACTTGCATTTAGAAGCGTAAAAAGCGCAGGAAGACTGGGACTAGAATTGCATGGAGACAGGAGTCCTTTAGGACAGTCAGCTGCTGTCAGGTGTAGACTGACATGCACTCCTGAGTGTTCTTTGCTACTCCCTAGCCCTGCGATATCAGGGTTTATGTGGAATACGCTGAGACTGCACTCTGAGCTCCCTTCTGCCAATCACTCCCTCTCCTGCATTTTGCTGTCTGTGTAACTGGAGGATCTCAGATGGGAAGCAAAGCTCCAGAGAATGTCACGGAAGGTCCACCACAGTGAATCTGCCCCAGGTGTTCTAGGCCTGTCAACTGTCCCCATGAATGAGCTTCCATAGTGGGCTTGTACTGTAACCTCTGCCTAGGTGTGCTCTTTCTATTCTGCCTTTGTCAGAATACTAAATATTTTTCAAGGAGCAAGTAAATGGACCATCTTCAGCAGCCTCTTCTGGCTCTTCAGGCAGGGTATAGCTCCCTGTTCCCTAAGTTTTGGGGTAGTTGGACACTCCATAGCTGATTCTCTCTTGCTGTATTTCCCTATCCAGCAGAAAGAGGAGTTTTCTGAGGGTGAGATGTAATTTGCTCACAATTTGGCCACAATTAATGCATATTAAATCAAGGTCATTTGACCTTGGCTGAGACATATCCATGTGGCATCCATAAGCTCATGTGTTGGAGAGACAACTCTAATTTATGTTGTGTAGTTACTGAGACCACATACCTGACAAGCAGCAGCTAAAGGAGAGGAGGATTTAGCTCATGATTTGAGTGTATAAATCTATTGTAGTAGAGAAGGAATGGCTGTGGGTGGCTCAATGGCGGCAGACGCATGTGGATGCAACACTATTTCTTCGGGTGGAACGGGAAGCAGAATCAGGCCATCAGCTTCAAAGCCTTCCTCCCACTGACCTCCTAACCTCTATTATACCTTACCTCTCAAAGGTCTACAACTTTCCAAAACAGTGCCACCAGCTGATGACATCACAAACCCTAGCACTTTATATGGTTGGTAGCAGATATAAAGAGCCAGTAGGTAGGTCACTGGAGGGGAGAAAAAGGGGCAACAAAACCACTTATCCAGAAAGCTACCAAATTATCCTGAAGGATAGTGATAATAATCATTTCCTGACTCCTAATTAGTCAACCAGTGCCCTGGTCCCAGCTTTGTTACATTGTGCTCAGAATGGAAACGTTAAACTGCATTTACCTGAATAATTGAATGGCTCATCGCCAGGAAGGAAGACAACGCCACATTCAATGGTTGGAAGAGGAACAATTCAGTGCCCCATATTGTTTAGAAGAGGACTGATTGAATGTGTCATTGCCAGAGAGAGGGACAATTGAGCATGAAACTATTTGGAGGAGAAGTAATTAGATATCCCATTGTTTAGGGGTGGACCTATTTACAATCCCATTTCTTAGGAGAGAAACATTTAAAGACAAACTTTAACAGTTTAGCATCTTCTTTGGTAAAAGAGTTAGTTCCCAAGTCTTATATTTATTTTGAAGAGAGGACACATTTATCTAGAAAATCAATATTTATACTTTTTGTAGCATCCTGATATATTACCTTCACTTCAAAATATATTTAATTTCCATTATGTTTGCAGTTGATTTGGGGGATATTTTCCATTTATGTGATGCTACTAGTGAGGAGATGCAGTCCTAAACTCAGATGCAGCAGCAAGAGTTTGCATTATTGCCTTCACTGGAAAATGTTCCCACTTCCTCCACGTTCTATGTCAGTCACAGTCTTTTCATGTGGAAAGATAAGCTTCTCCAGCAAGCCTCTAACTCGCAGGTGTTCTGCAAACATGAAAATTAAATATGTGTATTGGCATGCAAGAATATAACTCTTTTAGACTAGGCATTCATTCATCGGGGTATCCTGAATGGAGTTTTGACTTAAATAGTTTGTGCCCATAAGTCTGCAATACATCTCAGGTTAAATCATACAGCTCTGTTGCTTTGTACAATGTCCCTGAAGATTAAGTGGTGCCATCTGTTCAGTCACTGGAACATGGCTTCAAAGCATTCATTTCCTTGGAATTGTCTGCCCCAACTCAGGTGCTGAGATAAGTCTCTTAATGGTGACACTGCACTTTAGAGAGGATTTTAAATAAACCCTCCCACATTTCCTCATTTCCATTTTAACATCTGCAGCAGGTTCCAAAACCAACCACCCAGTTAACCACAGCCCCCCATAATTGGTCTTGGGTAACCCAATCTCATATCCTCTGAGCTTTGTCACATAACTCAACTGACCAATGGGACTAAAAGCATAAAACAAATGTGTTTGATTGGGGGAGGCTTTTACAAAAGAGTTGTTTGTTGGGGATTTGTATTGTATATCCCAGAAACTGCTATTTATTATACAGAGAAACCTGGCCTGCGGTGCTAAATAACAGGACACTACTCAGTGGCCTGCACTGTCCCGCCTGGCAGACTGACTATCTGCCTACCTTCCAATGTTTAAGGTCTGGGTATACTTAGCCCTGGTCAATCTGTTCACCACCAACAAGCCCATGAGCAAAACCATCAGAGATTAGCCAAGCTGACCCAAACCAAAAGTATTAGCTGACCAAAGAGTTAGAAGAAAGTCAAACAGCTGTTGAAACCAACTAGCATTTTTGACATGGATTATTTATTACCCAACATCATCTAACAGGTACCGAAATTGAAACACGAAAGCAGAGTGCTGCTGCCACAAAAATCTAAACCATGTGCACTGACACTGATACCAGGGAATGGAGCTCAGGGAAGAGTCCAGGAGAACGTCACCGATGACTTACAGATGCGCTAAACCAAAGAGAAGACTGCAGTAGTGAGAAAACAGCAAGGAGTGGAAAATGCCCAGCTTTGAGAACTAGGTGAACCAGTCCGTATTGCCACTTGATCTGTGGTAAACTGGGTGATACTGATGCCGCTAAACGTTTTGACTTTGGAACACCATTTCCAAGTGTCATGGTGAAGGAATCACTTACCTTCTAGATGACTTTTGTTTTGTCTTGACCAAATATCTGAGACAAACAACTTGAAGGAGGAACAGTCTGCTTATTTTGGCTCATGGTTTCAGAGTGTCACCAGTGAGTTCTTAACCTCATAGAGGACTGGAAGAAGAGGAAGAAAGAAGGGAGGGCAGGAAGGAGGAGAAGAGAGAGAAGAGCCCAGGATAAGATACAGCTTTTGAGGTCTTCAAAGATCCATCACTAAGTGGCATAATGTCCTCAGCTGGACCCCGCAGCCCAAAGTACTCCAACTTCCCCAAGGGACACTGTCATTTCAGGATTTCATACTGAATCCATAACAGCATACATAGGTACTTGTGATAAGATACAGAGAAAACTAAAGATAGCTTAAAATAATCCTTCAGGTCACAAGCAAAATTTAAGAAGGAAGAGAGAAGTGAGGATTGGTGAATGGAAACATAAATTCATTTCTTTTTTTAAAGGTTTCAGATTTATTTTATGTGTATGAGTGGTTTTCCTGAATATATATCTCTATACTATGTGTATCCTTGGTTCCCGTGGAGGTCAGAAGAGGGTGTTGAATCCCTTGAAGCTGGAGTTATAGATAGTTGTGAGCCACCACATGGATGCTAAGAATCAAACCCAAGTCCTCTGCAAAAGCAACAAGTGCTGTTAGCCACTGGGCCACCTCTCAAGCCCCATAAATTCATTTCTTAATCCCAGATCTTGCTCCTGTAAAAGATTCTCAGAGTAAGAGTCTCAAGAGTCTGTTAAATCAAACATGTGGTCCTATGATATTTCATACGACCTCTGAAAGACTAACTGAACTGCCTATCAGTAATCCTTACCTAGAGGACAAAGCTCACAAAAATCTTAGAGTGGTGACTAGAGAGCCGGCTCAGCAGTTAAGAGCACTGGCTGCTCTTCCAGAGGAACCAGGTTCAAGTCCCAGCACCCACATGGCAGCTCACAACCCTAAGTAACTCCAGACCTAGGGATCTGGCCCTCTCTTCTGGTCTCCACAGGCACCAGGCATGCTTGTGACACACAGATATACATACAGACAAAACACACATACACATGAAATAAAATGGGAGAAGAAAAAGCTTACAGTGATTGTTCCAGAGAAGAAACAAGTTCTTAATGAAATTGAGTGAATCCATGACTGGATACACAGAAAGCCCGTGAAGTGTGGAGGAACTTGTTAGTTAGACAGCCTCCCACACCCCCCATTTTAACCCCCCTTTTTCTTGAATTGCAAAAAAACTTTGGCATCTCCAACTTCACAGCAGTACAAATCAGACAGAAAATGGTACCCAGATGTTAAGACTAGAGATATTTCTTATGAAAGGGGCATATTTTGTTAAAGAACAGAATAACAGACTCCTGAAAATAATGGACACTGTCCTTAACTGTCTGGCAATGAATTGTTGAGCGCAAATGGATCTGATACCTCTTTTTAAGTTCAAGGTCTCCAGAGAAGAACGCTCAAGTTCAAAGAGCCATATTCAAGAGTCTCATACACATCTGGGCCCAGTGTAGATAAGGGAATCCCAGACTTTAGTGTGATGCCATTATTAGATATTTAGGATTTAGAGTTAGGATAAGAAACATATTTCAAATGCAGTAGAATATAAACAGTTTTGCAGAAGACATACCATGGTACATCACAGACATAGTCAAAGCTACTTCCTAAAAAACCTAAAAAACTGGGCCATACCTTCTCTTGAAACTTGCCATTGTCCAAATAAGTCTAGGCTAGCTCTCATGTAAAAAAGGCAAGCTGAGCTAGCCTATCTGGATAAGAGCATCTCTATTTGCCCCCAGTCAGCAAACTATCAGACGTCTGAATGAAGTACTTCAAGCTAGTTAGATTTCAGATACAAACCAATGATAAACAACCGAATAACAGAATGCAAACACATAGAAGCCTAGATAAGAGTCTCTGAGTCCATCTAGACCTAGAGATCCACTAACCAGGAATGTAAATTAAAAAACTAACATGTCTCGAATTAGCTATTATTAACTACCTTATCGGACAGGTACCAGTAAACCATGGATATCAATTCTGATTTGGAAACCTTAAGACTTGTCAGTTCTATCTGCTCATCTATGGTGTGTGATTGTGTGTGTGTCTGGGTGTGTGATTGTGTGTGTGTCTGTGCGAGTGTGTGTGTGTGTGTGTGTGTGTGTGTGGCTGGCTGTGTCTGGGTGTGTGTGTGTGTGTGTGTGTGTGTGTGTGTGTCTGTGTCTGTGTGAGTGTGTGTGTGTGTGTGTGTGTTCTTCCATTAAAAATAACTTTCCTTCTTTACTTACTCTGGAGAAAATATTCCGTCTTCTCTAACTAAACCACAAACGCCTTTGAGAGGAAAAGTGAGAGAGTAGTAAGTAGCACCTACTTTGGAGTCAGAATATCTGGGTTCAAATCACAATACCACAACAATTTTTGTGCCTATATGCTAGTTGCTCTTTCCACCACTATGGGTATGACTGGCATTTACTGTAAAGAGAATCATATAATAGATGCCCTTTTGTGTCTGGTGTCCCAGTGTCATAAAATATGGCTAAGATATGGATGGCACTCACCTAAAGAGGAGAATCACACAAGTCAACAAATGTTACCTGCATATGTGCCTGGCATATATTCAGAGTGAGTGACAAGTGTTTCTATTACTCAATGCCTAAGATGACTCTCAGCCAATGATGGACACCCCTCACTACCTATCCATTGAGTGGTGATGCATATAAGTAATCATTAATAAAAGATATGGGGAATTCCAGAACATTAATTAGACTATGAAGCAATGAAGCAGATGAAATAGATTCATAAAGTTGTTAGTGTAAGCATTTTTAGTCTTTCATTGTGCCAGCCAGAAGTGCCACCTGCCCTACAAATTTCTATACTGAAAATTTAGTAGCTGAACTGTTCTGACATGAAATAAAATCTCCTTCTTTGCCCAGAGAAAACAAGTTGCACATGTTGTGCCAGCTCAGAGACAGGCTACAAGGACAAGAGCAGGTCCCCAATATCCATTTCCCATGTAGTCTGAGAGCTTAGCTTTTTCCAACACATTTGATTTCATCAAATCCTTGGTAATCCCTGGGTAATTGAATAGCACGTGGTATTGGAAGGCAGAACCACAGTGGTGTCGTCGCCTATTCCTCATATTACCGTGGGAGAGATGCAGGGAGACATAAGGGAAAATATCGTGCCAGCAGAGGCTGGGAGGGAGTGGATGCAGCAGAAAGCAAGGAATTATCAAGGATTGCTGACAACCACCAGAAGCTAGATGGAGGCAAGGAAGGATCCTCCTCTGGAGCCTCCAGAGAAAGGGAGATTAGCCCTCCCAACAGCTTGATTTCAGATAGGGAGACTATGAACCAACCGTTAGACAAGAAGTCTGTATATTTTCAGGCCGCCTGATTTGTAATATTCATGCCAGCAGCCATGTGAAACAAGTACAGTCACAGTTGAGGATGTCCTCAAACAGTGACCCCAAGGGGATATCTGAGGGAAGAGAATTCCAAGACAGGAGGTGAAAACTGCTACGATCCTGAGATGGCAGTGTGCAGGGCCTATTCCAGTGTGGCCGGAACAAAGTCAGCAAAGGGAACTGCAGGTGAATTCAGATTCAGAAAAGAGTGCAGAGGGGCTGGGTCTTTCTGGATTTGGTCATTGTATAGATGTTGGCTTTTACTTAAGTGAAAAGGGGAGACTTTGTGGTTTTAGTAGAAGGGATGATTTCTCCCACTTGAATTTTAATAGTACATTAAACTCTATCTTCTTTGCAAGCACAGTGGTAGAGGTAAAGTAACCAGTTAGAACAAGAAGTCCATAAGAGAGAGAAGGATGACATAGCCCAGGATGTTTAAGGGTATGTATCATGCAGGCACTGCCGACAGTATTTACATCCAGTAGACCACACATAGGTCCCTTGGCCATCAGTGGCTATGCTTCCAGCACTGTGGCCATGCCTGGCATTTACTATACAGAGAATCATGCAGTATATGCCCTTTGTGTCTGGTGTCTTTTCCTCAGCATCATACTTGCCATATTCCTCCTCATTAGTGTGTATACCCATAGTTATATTGTTGCTAAGTAGTACCACTGCATAGAGAACATAACTTACATAGCTCATCAACAGTTGACAGACAATTGGGTTGTCTTAAATCCTGAGCCATTTATGAATGGAGCTTCCAGGAATACTAATTCACAAGTGCTTGTGCGCATATATGTTTTCATGTCTCTTGGGGGTAATTTCTGGAAGTAGGCTGACTGGGTGGTATGGCAAATATATGTTTATTTTTAAAGAACCCATAAGTTTTTCAAAGTGATTGTGCCATGTTAGAGCCCTGCCAACCACAACAGCATATGAGTTCCAGTGCAATCCTGTCCCTGCCCACACACAGTGTTGTCAACCTTCTGTATTTGGGACATTACTGAGTATGTAATGGTATATTCTTACGGTTTTAATTTTCCTTCTCATCACTAGCAGTGGTGAACATATTTTCAATGTCTGTTGGCTATCCAATATTTGAGGAGTGTCTTCTCAAATATTTGACCTATTTTATTCTTATAGGTACACAAACCATACAATAAATAACGTATTGATGTGTAGTTTGAAAAGTGATTACAACTACACACACACTTATGGAGCCATCACAATCTTCCATCAAAGAGTTTTCCTTCCAAGCATGTTGGTCTTTGTTCTGCCAGGCACTTAAATTTGTAGATTGCTGCTTGGTCCTGTTGAGGTTTGTTTTGAAGCTTTCATATGGGCTACTTTGCCCCAGCTGCCATTTGTATAATTCCTGTGTTCAACAAGGACTCTCCTAATCAGGCAGATCAGAACCTCACGCTTTCATCTTCACATAGGATCTGGGAGTTATGCATCTTTCCAGCTTCCTGATGCTTCTTTATATAACCTGGTTATGCGCTGTGCATTTGTGTAATGCAATGATGCTGCTGCATTCAGCTACCAGCTCAAGGGAACCCATGTGAAGATTGTTGGATCTCTGTCTATTGTTGGAGCTGTCTATTCACGGCTCCCTCCTCCCTGGTTCTCTGCTCTATAATTTGCTTTTCTTCTAACTTCTCAGACCCTGTTCTTTGTTTTAACATAGCAAGACTGCCAGGCCTTCCTGAGATTCTGAATGAACCAGTATCTAAGATTTAGGGCCACCATTCAGCTCTTACTTTTTTTTTTCTTCTTTGAAATAGTCTCACTCCGTAGACTAGGCTAGCCTGGGACTTACTATGTATTTAAGCTTGCCATGGACTTGCAATAATCCTCCTGATTCAGCCTCTCAAGTAATAGATTTACAAGTATCAGCCTCCATAAATGACATCAGGTTTCAAGAACTGAATCATCTAGAAATTGATTTTATCCATGCATTTATTCCATTTTCCAGCTAATTGGTGCAGGAAGCTAGTCTAGTCCCAGCTAACTGACCATGGCTATGCTTAAAATTGTTCTTTAAGATCATTATGAAAATAGAGTTCAATATTTCTTATTTATTCTCTTCTAGCCAATGCATTTTTCATTGAGCTAGGTGCCATATCTTTTGATGCGTATTCCCACTTAGGTACAGTAGATTCCTGGGTTACTGGCAGATGGTTCCAGATTCATCTTGCTCAGATGTGGAGTCAGGCATTCCTCCAGAAACTGCTGTTTTCTTGCATTTATGAAAGTTATTTTGAGACCACACCGTGGTTGTGAGGGCACATCACTGCTGCAGAACTAATCACTGTATCTAGACCTCCCTAGTTTATCAGAGGACCAGGTTAGGAAATGAGGTCTTATTTTGAATGAAGAAATTCTTATTTAAAATTCACTTTTGAATGAATCCCAAGTTTAGTTCAGGATTTGTACTTAACCTCTTTAATATGACCTCTCCATATTCTTTCTCTAACAGTAGCTGTTCCATATAAGAATATGTACTTCTCAACCTGGTAAGGACTTACCTATTCACTTCATAGCAGTCACACAAAGCTCTTGCTGTCACCAACCACCCACACCAGATCAGGGTTAATTGCTGCAGGTGTTTAAAATTGATTGAGATATTTTGATCCAGTGCATATCTCACTGGTAACGTAGTCCAATTATTGTGTTTTAAGATGCTTTGAATAGCCCTCTATTTGCCTAAGTCATAATACCATTCATATAATCAAGTTCATATTTCTCACTCTGATTTCAGCATTTAGAAATGATAGTCCATAAATTTGATTTTGCTTGGTAATTATGTAGGACATGTTCCTGGTTGCAGAGTCAAGTATATAAATCAAGATATATTCAGAGATATTTAGCTTCTTGTCTTCTTTCTTCAATGACAGTAGTAGAGTATAACCCTTTTTGTTTCTGTTTTTGGTTCACCTTCCTATCATAAATATAAACATACAACAATATGTAGATGTAGATATAGATGAGTCACTATATATATATACATATATATACATATACACATATAATTTATATATACATATATATAGTCACCTTCATTTTTGTGATTATATATGCTTTTCTTCACTTTCCTAAATATACAAGATAATCTGACCATTATTTCACAATTGCTTATAACATATATCTTGCTATACCTGTGAATACAAACACACACGCACGTGCACGCACGCACACACACACACACACACACACACACACACACACAATTCTGTTGGTCTACACTTAAAGTTTTCCACTCCTCTCTGAACATTTCTTTTTTTTTGCCAAAATATGCTTTTAGATTCTCCTTTAAGTTTTATGGAAACATGGAGTCTATCAACAAAGGACTCTCCAAAGACCAGTTTGGAGGTAACAGATGGAGATAAATACATCTTGTTTGTGTCTTATTTCAATTTAACAAGTGTTATTGATCCCATGCTATGTTGAAAGCAATGTGCTTTGTGTCATGGGGACACCAAGGTAAAAGGGAACCATCCTGCCTAAAGGGCCCCATTGGACAAAAAAGCAATATACAATTAATTGGGTAATAAAAAGGAGAATGAGATCGGTGTTGTAGGAGAATTACAAATGAGAATCTGAAGAAATGCATGCACTGACTTATAGGAGATAAGAGACAGGTGTGATACACAACAGAAGACTGATTCTTGATTTTTAAAAACTGCAAAAGGAACAGGGAGACGGCTCAATCCATGAAGATCTTGCCTTAAAGTATGAGGACCTGGGTCCAAGTCCCACAACATCTGTAACAAAAGCCAGCTCTGCAATCTCAGCACTAGGGCGGCAAAGACAAGAAGGTCAATGTGGCTCACTGGTGGGTTCTCTTGAGTCTGCTTGCTGAGTTCCAGGCCAGTGAGAAACTGTGGCAAAAATAAACAAACAGGAAATATAAAATAACACCTGAGGTTGCTTCCTGTTGCCCTCCCTCATATAAACACAACAGTAGTGGAGACAAGAACAAGATCCACAAAAATGGTTACCTCACACGGGTAGAGGATGAGAATCCCAGGTAAGTTCCAGAGCATAATCACAAATAATGCTCAAGTGAGGAAGAGGTTGGGAATGAGAAGCCAGCAGGAAGTACTGAAAAGTGCTGGCTTCTCACAATGATTAAAAACACAGACTTGGAAATCAGACTACAAGGCCCCTCCCTGGACCTCTGTCTTACACTGTGACCCTTGGCAAGTTTGTACAAGTTTAATGCATGCTTCCCCTGGAGCAGTTTCCTGTGCAGCTGAGTCCTGAGATAGAACTCTACAGGGTCTGGAGTTGATGATGACTTCTTCTTGAAACTCTTCATCATGGTCAGAGTCAATCTCTCCATTTCCCAAGGCATTCTTCTTGTTCCCTTTTCTTAATGCTGACTGTCTTTCTTCAGAGGTCATAGAAGAGACTCAGCTCTTGATATAGAATCATTGTACCCCAGGTTTCTGTCTCCATGGGTGGGGCAGTGTTGGCCTGAATACTAACCATCTTCTCTTTTCCTTTAGATATTTCAAGACAATTGTCTTAAGCTAAGAACTCTGATTTACAGTACAGCATCTCTGCTAACTCATGATGTAAATCAGAGGACTTCTCTGACCCATACTTCTTTCCCAGCACACCATACTCTTTGTCCTTATCTCAGGTCCCTCAAGCATTTGGATTCAAGATGGCTCTTCATCTCTCCTCAGTAACAAGAATGGTAGCTAATAGTTTGACATATGTGCAACAAATACTTACGGACAGCTTATCTTTCTGAAGGGCAGTGTTTAAATTTCTGAAAATAGAGTGAACCAGAATGAAGTTCTTGTGGTTCATGGGGGTGTATTCCCAACCTGCTGCCCACTGTTGTGCAGATCAGACTGCAGAATCCACGGTATGGCACTCTCAGATGAGTATTTTGTTAAGCCTAGTATTACACATGAAAAGATTATCAGGTAGATTAACTTGGTATCTAGGTTTGCATCCTATTCCAATTCTGGCTAGTTGTTTAGCATTAAGAAAGTTTCTTATAAGCATTCCCTGGAAAAAATGGGGAGGTTGTCATTGCTAATTCATAGTGTTGCTTGAAGGAAAAAATGAAGAGAGAAAGATCTTATCTAGAAAGAAAGTGAAACAATACTACCTGGCATATTAAGAGCTTGTCATAATATGAGTCATAAATAATGTAAGTTTCCAGTTTTAGCCTGTGGTGTAATATTCATTTGTCTACCCACTTGGACCATGAGGTGATTAATTTCTCTTTTTTTCCCCCTTTTATTGAAAATAGATTATTTTTATCATACAATATATCCTGATTATAGTTTCCTTCTACTCCTCTTAGTTCCTTCCCATCTTTCCTCTCCTCTGGTTCCACTCCTTTTCTGTCTCGAATTAGCAAAGAACAGGCTTCTAAGATATAACAGATATGATTAATCTCAATTGTCAACTTGATGAAACCTAGAATCATTTGTTAAACAGACCTCGGGGCCTGCCTCCCTGTAGTTGGGATTATCTTGATTAGATTAATTAGGTGGCAAGACCCACCATTGCTTGGACCGGAATCCTGGATTGTATAAAAAGGAAAAAGATAGCTGAGCACAAAGCACTCATTGATCTCTGCTTTACAGTTATGGGTTTGATGTGACTGACTGCTTTAAGCTCCCATTATCTTGTCTCCCCTGCCATGATGGACTTGTGTGGGGCTGTCCTGAAGCTAAGAGTAGGTTAAAGTATGCATTGTACCCCAGAATTCTCACCCTGAGAACAGCAGGAGTTTGGTTGCTCCCCACTTTCTTAGCCCTGGCAAAACCCAGCTAAATTCTAAATACTGCCTGCTTCACAGAGGGTCATTAGCAAAGGATTGTGGCCTGGTTGGTGCTTATCTGAATGCTATAGCTGGAAGCCTAGGGCTGAGCCCATTTTCTGATAAGGTGTCCTCCTCTTTTCCTTGGGAGACCACACCTTATGTAAGAGAGAGTCTTTTCCAGGATCTTGACTCTTAGACATGAGCTCCACATGCAAATGAAGCTACTCCAGTATCCTTGTCTTAACCAATGGCCCCCATCCCTGGGTACCAAGGACACGCCCCTTCCTTTTTCCTATAAATGAAACCACACTTGCTTCAGTAAACTAAGATGTTCCATTGATAACACTTTCCTGAGAATTCTGTACATTCTTGTTGACTCACAGATCTCTGATCTAAGACCAACTGAATGAGTGCCCTGTAGACTGGCTCACTCAGTGCAACTTCCTGCCCCGGAGCCCGCTGGTGGCCAGTGGGACCAGGAAGCCGCCAAGACTTGTACCTTTAAACTATAAACTAAAATTAATCCTTTTTCCTTGGAGTTTATTTTGTGAAGGTATTTTATGAAAGCAACAGACAAAGAAATTAAGACAGGCCATTGCACAGTAAGAGTCCAGGTATCTCGGTTTTGTTATTTCATCTCAATATTATTATGTGGAAAATAAGACCGATAATACTTTATAGCTAAATTATAGTACTAAAGAAAATGCTCATGTAAAATTATTATCAGTTTCTAAGGCATGGTACATGATCAATAAATGTCTAATGTTGTAATTATCATTCTTATTAATAAGATTGTTCTTGGTACTGTAATGGGTAGGAACATTCTGGTAGTGAAGAGAATATTCTAAAAATATTTTGTTAAGGGGCTGGGAGAATGGCTCAGCCAGTAAAGTGCATGCCACAAAAGCAGGAGGACCTGAATTTAATCCCTAGCACCTAGGTAAAAAGCCAGCCGAGGTACTGCCCTCCTATAATTCCAGCAACAGGATGCTGCCTGGGACTTACTGGCCAGCCAGTCTTGCCAAATCAGTGAGCTCCAGGTTCAGTTAGTGACCCTATTTCAAAAACTAAGGTGGAAAAGCAAGTGAGGAAGATATTCAATGTTTAACTCTGGCCTCCATGTGCACATACATGTACACACACATACATGCATGCACACACACATATATGAGCTCGTACGTATACACTAACAAACAATACAACTCAAATGGAAATAAAAGATAAAGTTTACTCAAGAGAAGCATCCCCTGTTATTCATGGGACCCAGGGATCACTGTGGCCTCCCTCTGTTCGCAGCTTATCACTTGCTCTGGTTTTAACACTGAGCAGCAAGAGCTCACCTCTGCTAAATACTTAAACTGCTTTCTAAGGATCTCTTAAAACCCTCCTTGAAATCTCATTAGCAGATGCAGACTCACATGGGGCTGGCCAAGGGAAAGCTTGCATATATGACCAGAGGTCATTAGCTCCCACCTGGTCCTAATTGTAGGCAAAGCATGAGCCATGGTTAAGTTTCTCAGGGACCACTCCATAAGGTATCTGTGAATCTCTTCTTCCCCTCCTCCCATCCATCCTGTTTAGATCTGCCCTTGTGCTGCAACCTCCAGCAGCCTGATCTGGGAGAACACCGTGGTCACCTACCATCAGACCCTTCCTCCATGTATCCTTATTGGTCCTTATAACCAGGGATCTGTCCCCTGCTCAAACATCCAGTATAGCTCCCTGTGGCCTCTTCCACTAACTCTGAGATCTTCCCTTTGGCCCTTTCTACCACCTTCCTCACTCGATCCTTGTGCTTTCTTCACGCTGAGTAACTGTACAGAATAAAAGAGTCAGGATGATCTGTCTCAAACCAAAAGTTTGCACTCTGCTCCTTCATGCTTCCAAGGTTTGTGAACTCAATTCTTATCCTCTCCACCAGTCCTGCTTACTCCAAAACTGTCCCTACAGGAATCTGAGGAGAAAGAACTAACAATACGAAGCCCATAGAAGAAAGGTTTGTCTTATTTTTCTTCCTAAATAGCTCTGGATGAGATCAGATGCATTACTCCATGGTTCACCTGTCTCCCCCTCCATGTTCAAAATATTGCTATGGTGTCTATAATCCTATGCATGGATAGAGGCAGGTAAGTCTCAGTGTGAGTGCGCCACCCTGCGTACAGTATGTTCAGTAGGAAATGTACCTCTATTAAGTAACATAATTATCATAGAACTCATACTTAAGTTCTTCCATGATTTCCACTTAAAATATATATAATGACTTTCTCAGCTGGGCATTGTAGGAAGCTGAGGCAAGAGGATCACTTTGAAACTAAATCCAGCCGAAGATACAAAGTTAGTAGAACCAAGTAGAGGCAGGATATGAGATGGTGCCTCAAAGAAACAAGCAAACGACCTTTGAATTTCACTTCCTAAATCTACAATCCTTCTTAAAATGATCAGTTACTTTACAATAAGAAGACTGAGGTTACATTATAATTTCAGGATCCCTGAGCTCCAGAACTCTGAACAAATGAGAGCTTTGGTTTCTTAAACAATAAAATGGAGATAGCAGTACCTCCATTGCAGGACTGTCTGAAGTTTAATGATAATTCCAATAAAGCTCCTAGAATAGCACCTGGTCCTTTAATGATGTTCAGTGTGGGGGAGCTAGTGCTCATGGTGATTGTAACAATACAGAAGAGAGAAATGGAAGAAAGGAACTATAAAATCCTAGAATCAGAGCTTAGGACTTTTCTGTTTTAAATTTCCAGGCTGTGGACAGTGTGTAGCACAGAGGAGCGGCGACATCTTTGTCTTCCTAGCACCTTAGAGCATGTATTGTCACACTACCCTCTGCAGGCCAACCTAGCCTATCATCTATTTTTGTTAATAAAGTATTATTACAACACAGCCATGTATATTCATGTATGTATGGTTCATGTCTCCTTTCATACTATAGCGGTAGAATGGGTGTTCACAAGAGAGACCAATGGCCAAAAACAAAACAAAATGAAAAAAATATTTGCCATAAGAACCTCAAAGAAAATGTTTGCAGATCTCTAAATTATGGTTTGGACTGGAAAACACTAAGCACAATCTCACAAACATATTCTGTGATTTTTTTTCTTAATTCTCCCTTGTTACCTTCTCTCACTGAACTCACTCAGCACAGGCTTCATGGATTATTTTCTCTCATCTTTCCTTGTTGTGGAGCAATTTCCTCTGAGTTGAAACACTCACCCTCTAGGAAAGAGCAGAAAGGCTCACAATACTCAGAAAGTAAACACATTTCCTGTGTTATGGAAAGCTGAAACTTGGAAGGTTCACAGTGGCCCCACCCTAAGCCCATAGAAGCAAAAAACAACTGTTGTAGGGAGAGACTGCCATGCAGAGCTGCCTGGAGGAGAGTCTCTGATGCTTGGAGCTGCTCGAATGCAATTCAGAGAGCTCCAGGCATACTGGCTGTACCATCACCACCATGGTGGTGGGCTGAAAGTGATGTGACTCAAAAGTCTGTAGTTGTAGATTCACCAGATGCCAAATGTTGATTCAGGACAAAGGCAGTTTATTCTTTGGCTGGTTGATTGGTCCTTAGTACTAGAGCCCTGGAGTGTTTTGGCCTCCTTATAATCTAAAATGTTTAAACCTCATGGTGGACTGACCCACCTCCAACTGGCTCCCTCTGAACTAAGAGCTGGTTGAACTCAACTGACTCTTCTGGTTCAACTCATTGGCTGCTCTGGCTCAAACTCTTCTCTAAGCTGCTGGTTCAAACTGATCTTCTGATCTGGCTTACTGTTTTCTCACTGCACTCTTCTGACTTGACTTACTCTGGCTGACTCTCTGACTGCCTCAGACTGAACTATTCTGCTAGGCTTCAAACTAACTCATTCTTCCTGTCTGATACTGACTTCTGATTAACTATCTTTGTGACTCTGCCTCAAATTCCTCAGACTCCCCAGTCAGACCACCTGCTTTACACTGTCCCAGTCAGCTTCTCCACCTTATTCTCTGCCAGACCACTTCATTGTCTCTGTGTCTTGTCACCTGTCTGCCTGTTTCAGACTGCTTGCCTCATACTCCCTGTGGTAACTGCCTCTGCTGTAACTGACTCTGTAATTGACTCTTTCATACTACCTCTGTAACTGACTGACTCTGCTCTGACCTGAGAGCCTGCCTGTTCTGTCTTGAGAGTTGGACATGTCCTTACTCTGCTAATTCTTCCTCTGTTTTGCTTGTCCTTCACTGAATCATCTCAGACTTCACTTCTTGTATGACATTGACTTCTGAGCTCTGCTTCCTGTGTCTGCTTCTACACTGTTTCTGTCTTATGGATTAAAAGTGTAGACTACCCTGCCTTCTGAATACTGGGATTAAAGTTATTTACTAACATTCCTAACATTCTTTCTACATTCCATCCAGACCACACAGGCCTCTAAATGTAGATAGACCCCTGAAATATAAACCCTTCCTAGCTTTCACACAGACCCATTCCTCTAAAAAAATTCTTCCCTGCTCTTTCAAATAACCCTTCTCCTGTATTCCTATAAGCAACCCAAAGAAACTCATTGGCCGACCAGTTTGGACTTTGGTCTTCCATGGATTCTTCTTTCTGGTAAGTAGATGTGTGTGTGCCATATCCTCCTAGGAAAGCCTTCCATGACACTCCTTCCCATTCCAAATGATGCACTATGCTGTTGATGTGCACCAGTTCACATGTGGTCATTTTCCAGATGTTCCACGATTGCTTGTAGTAAGGGCTTCTGCAGAAGAGTACTCCAGTACTTGTTTGATGCTGTTGCCAAGGGAAACATATATGTGCTTTCTGACATCCTGATTGAGAGACTCCACGTTGGATCAATGACTCCAAGGCCAAACTCACATTCACAGGCAGAAGCAGGAGCAGACCCAGAGCTGGAGTCCGTCTCTTGTTACTGACGTCTCCATTCTTTATGGCATCTCCATACCTGGTTAGTTTCCTTTAGTTATCACCTTGTTCCCCGGGAGCTATAAAATATTGTTTGTATCTTCACTAGATATTGTAATGAAGTTATCTTTTAAAATGAATCTCAAAACTATAGCAGTGAATAAACCAAATAACTAAGTCCTGACTCGACTTTAATTCGGAGGGATGAATAATTACCTTCTAAATTAGCTTCCAAATCAACTGTGGTAGCGTTAGCATGTGATCCCACTACTTGGAAACCAAAGTGGGAGAATTTCAAATTCTAGCCTGGTCTGAGCAACATAGGAATATGGTCTAAAAAAGTGCTTGAGCCTCTCGGACTCAGAATTCCTATAGTCCAAACATTCAAAGTGACCATATGAACCTATTTTTCATTAATATAATAAAATCTCCAGGGTAAGATAACTAACATTATTTTTTAAAGAGGTCAATTTTAGTTCACATTTTGAAAGGATCAAGGGCATAATACTGACATAGACTCAGTTATGGTAGTGATGTTCTTCCTCCTAGCAGAGTTCTGAGATAGCACATGACAAGAGAGAGGAAACATGTGTATCTGTATCTTTCTGGTCTGTTTGACTCTTCATCTAAAGTCACCTGGACTGAATCATAAGGATCCACCTTAATGACCTTATCTAACCTTAATCATTCCCCAAAGCTGGATCTCTAAACAGTAGGATTGATTTTTCATCCTCTGAATACCGTTATCATTTAACTTTGGGTATTTAATTCCTCATGAGTTTTGGGAAGGCTTGGAAGCAAACTACATTGAACCCATAGCAATGATGCTACCTGATAGTATAGATGTTGTGCTTAACAAGCAGATGACAGGTCCATGAACCAGCTATGTGACACTAATAATCATGTGTGCTCTATTTACTAAGAAATAAAATTATCATTCCTATTTGTCTGGGCCATATCTATGTCCTAGCCATATCTTCAAAGGAGTCAAGGAACAGCTTATGTTGTGAGAGAAATTCTCCTAGAAGGAATAAGAGAAGAAGGGGTACTTGCCAGGCAGGAGCAATTGGTGCTCACCATAGCAAGTTACTACTATTAAAAATTCTATGAGAAAAGATCCCATTTCTAGAGAATAGGATGCACATCACATTATTGTTTATGAGAATCAAAGGGTACACAGTACAAAACTCTTTTTATCTTTGTTCTCAGAAGGACTGGGATATACTTTTCACAGGATTCTTCTTTCCATTGAAAAGGCTTGAAACTTCTAAGAGTCCTCCTGGGTCACCTCTCGATAGTCTGGTGAGACTGGCACATGCTGAGGATGAGATAGGAGTTATATAAAAGATTGCAGTACTCTCAACATCACAGTTCCCATGCAGCAGGCATTCTGCTAATTACTTTCTTTGTGTGGTTTTATTTTATTCTCATCTAAACCGTCTGGGGTAGATACAATCATCTTTAGATCTTTTCTGGAGCACATTATGAAATACTCATTCTCAAATTTGTACCAATGGGATGCTTGTACTTAGAGAGTGAGGGTCACCTTAACTTTTGAACCCTGAACTATCAGCAGGGTTCTATGAGCAGTCCTCGTCAGCAGCATTGTATAGATGACAAGATCAGGGTCTGTCTGTAGCTTATCCCATCGTTCTTGTTGTGTCTCTGTTGTTGTGATAAATACCATGACCAAAAGCTTGTAGTCCATCTTTGGGGGACACCAAGGCAGGAACCCCAGGAAGAAACCTAGAGGCGTGAACTGAAGGAGAGGAATGAAGTTTATTGGCTTGTTTTCTGTGGGCTGCTCAACTTGCTTTCTTATGTAACCCAGGACCACCTGCCCAGTGGACTGGACTCTTCCACATCAATCATTAATCAAGACAAGGCCCCACAGACGTGCCTACAGACCAACCTTATGAAAACAATTCCTCAATTGAGATTGCCTTTCCCCAGGTAACTGTAGTTTGCATCAAGTTGACAAAAACTAACGGCACAACAGTTATACTCCCCAAGCCTGCTTTAGCTGAGATTAAAACCCTGTTGCTTGACTCTGAAGAACTGTGTGCTTTGAGTGTAAATGATGTAGGTGCCATGGAAACAGTGTGAGGGTATCCTATGGTATCTGCCCAAACACTTGGACAAGTGTTGTTGTTGAATGAGTTCAACAAACTGATGAATAAGCTGTCTTGGAAAACTAGGACTTCACTTCACTGAGTACTTACCCATGACATGTTACATGCTGAACACTTCTGGTAGAGCAGCTGCTTCAATTGCACTCCATTGTTGACTATTAATCCTACTCAGCTCAGCTCTCTCATTGTTCCATTCCTTTCTTCAGAGGAACTTTCTGTCTCTCTGGTCAGAACACACATGCACATCTCTATAGATCTACTGACTCCGACTTCCAAGTAACTAAAGCCTAAAAATGTTTCTTATCCAGTACCTCCTATTGTAAGAGTAAGAGACTGACTCCTGACTAGATATTGTGTTCAGCATGTCTTGATTTAGATTTCCTACATGATAGGTATTGAGAAAACTAAGCAACAGATTATTTCCCTCACCCAGGTGAACTGTACCAGATAAGTTGTATAATTGTGCCTGTGATCTAACTAATCTTAAGTATCTGAATATGAAAAAAAAGCTGTGCCTGCTCTTTGAGAAATAGTAAAAGGTTTAAATCATGTTTGATGTTTGATTGGCAAGTAGTCACTGAACTATGGTAAGTCGCCGAACTCTGCCAAGGGCACAAGGTTATTTGTGCTTCATTGTAAAGTTACTACCTCTCCTCTGACTTACTTTTTGGTTCAGTTAATGCCCACCAATGGATCCACCTTGCCATAAAGTTGGAGAATTATTATTATTATTATTATTTTCCCAAATCTTCTCACCCTCTTGATTTAGCTTTTACCTCTCTTGTTATTAGAAGCAGAACTCTGCCTTGATACTCAACAACTTAAGTCTCTGCTTTCCATCTCTATTTAGTAAATAGATCTGTCTTGTCCTAAAGCTCACATGTCTTTGACTTAACCCCTCCCCTCCCCTGGGTAGACTGTGTAATACAAGGAACATGAACTTGGGAGAAGCACTAAGTCTGCTCCCAAAGTTGGAACACTCTTTTGTCCTGTGCACCCACTGCTGGTAGCAGTGAACACATAGGAAATGCTCCAGGGAATATTCTGACAGCTTTCCATAGATTGACTAATTGAAGCCTCACAGAAACTCCAAGGTGTGATCAGGATAACTGTCTTAGTTTCTTTTCCCATTGCCGTGATAAACTACTCCGACAAATCACCTTAAGAAGAAAGGGTTTATTTTACCTCAGTTTCATGTTATAGTCAATCAAAACAGAGAAATCACAGCAGCACAGACTGAGGGAGCTATTCACTCTACATCTACAAACTGAGCACGATAGTAATTAATGTATGCATGCTACTACTCAGCTCAATTTCTCCACTCTTCTGTAGTCCAGGATCCCCTGCCTAGGGAAAAAAAACGCCACCTCTAGTGGGCAGCCATTTTCCCACCTCAATCAAAATAAGCAGTCAAGATACTCAAAGGTCCAATCTTCCAGGGGATTACAGATTTTGTCAAGTGGACAATCACCACAGTGATTTTCCAGCCCTATCATTGAGGGTATGTAAGAACCCCACAAGTTCAGGTGCTGAGAGACTGTTCTCTTGATTGATTGGGATACTCTGGAACTTCCTACAGGGAATTGTTGAAAGTGGTAATAACGGCAAAAATTAAAATATATCCTTATTTAAAAGCAATAAGGGATATCCCCAAGGGTCTACAAAGAGCAAATTCAATGATGAGGCTGGGATGAAATCCTGATTGGTGTTAGAACAAAGTGTGGGCTTTAGGAGTTGACTCTGGGGTTCTGATAGCCATTCAGCCTTAGGACCTGAGGCATCTGACCTGCTTAAGGCAGGGCCCTGGGTGCTCTCTCACTGAAGACACAGAGGTTAGAGAAATAATCCTTAATTTCTGTTTCCAAGTAAAACTAATAATTAGTGACACATTCCTAGCACAGAATCCACAAAAACTCAGAACAAACTATTAAAGAATAAGAAATTTTCTAAGAATTAGAAATGGTACGAAATACAGTCTAGAAGATACCCTTGGGGTGTCTGCCAATTTCTGGTAGCCAACAGCCTAACTTTCAACAACGTTTACAGCAAAATATAGAAAACATCAAAGACATAGAAGGAAAGTTGAGTCAGGAACCTATCAATGAAGACTAGATATTCAAATGACATTCGGGACAAAATATAAAATCATAAACTTGATCTCCAGAAAGCAAGGGTGGGATGTTTACTTATCTCTGGGAAAAACAGATTAAATCCTCCCAGAAATCTCCCCCATGCACCCATCTGGACCAAATATTCACACAAGTTGTACATTTCAAAAAAATATTCCAAACCAAAATTGTAATTGAAAGCATTCCAATATTGTACAGAATGTAATAAAATCCCCTTTGAGGAATATGCTTTAACTCGGATCTCTGAGGAGCAACAGTGAAAAGGTACACCTCACAATAACACATTACATACCATGTAGAAATAAATCACTATGATCAAGATAAAAAATAACAACACAAGCCTGGACTGCAAAATTAGCATTCACCACCCCCTCCAAGTGCTGGGATTGAACACAGAGCGTCATACAAACTGTGTAAGTGTCATTAATGAGTGACACTCCAGCTCCAAACTAGACTCCTTTTTCAATTTTCTATAAATTTAATTATTGTTTTCATGGTGACATTATTTAATACTTTTGTGTTTAGTAAAGTATTTAAAAGATATTTAAAACTGATACCTGCTTAAAATTGGTTGCATACATGATTTTCAAGTGTAGTATTACATACAATTTCCATATAAGAATAATGAATTCAAAGCAAAAAGAATTTTAGCTATCAAATATTGAATATATTTCTATCTTCATTCTATGTATTTATTCTTCTCTCATATACTTCTTGACTTCAGTTTCCCCTCCACCCACTGCCCCCAGTTCCCCCTGCTACCTCCCCTCTTCCCTAGATCCAGTCCGCCTCCATTTCCCTTCAGAAAAGAGCAGGTCTCCCCAGGATATCAACCAAACATGGCACGACAATATACAATAAGACTAGGCACAAATCCTCATATCAAGGCTGGACAAGGCAAGCAGTGGAACAAAGAAGTCTCAAGAGCAGGCAAAAGAGTCAGAGAAACACCCACTCCCACTCTTAGGAGTCGCACAGAAACAGCAAGCTAACAACTATAACATATATGCAGAAGACTTAGCACAGAGCCGTGCAGGCTCTGGGATTGCCGCCTCAGTCTCTGTGAGTCCCTATAAGCCCTGCTTAGTTGATCCTGTGGGCCCACTGTGTTCTCCTGGTGTTCTTGACCCTTCTGGTTCCTATAGTCTTTCCTCCCCTCTCCCATGGGATTCCCCTAGCTTGGAGAGGAAGGACCCAATGGAGATCTCCAATTTAGCCTCTCTCTCTACCTAATGTCAAACTAGACCCTTACTGATGAACAGTATTGGAGTTATCATGAAAGAATAAAGAGTTGGTAAAAGTAACATATTAAAGGAAGTAAAATTGATATTGGAAGTATGAGAAAAATTAAAAATGATGAGGAAATTTTGAAACGCAACCAAGTAGAAAATTTATACGCAATAATAAATTTAAATAAACAGATTATGTTGAAATACGAAATTCTATTTGATAAAATAAAAGATATGTTTCATTACTTACCAAGTTGGAGCTCAAGAAACTGGAAGATAGAGACTATAAATAAGACCTCAATAATCATAAAGAACAGAGTAAAATGGGGGCTGTGGTTTGAGCATAGACTGCCTCCCCACAAAGACTCGTGCCTTAAGGGCTTGGTTGCCAATGTTAGCAGCATTCAAAACTGGGATTGGAGGAAGAGACTGAATGGTAAAGGCTGTTCCTTCAAAAATGGATTAACTCATCAATGGGCTTAAAATGTTATTGTTGAGAGACAGCTAAAGTGTTAGTTGGGGGCCTGGGGCTGGAGGAGGTTGCTGTGGGTGTGACGATGAAGGATACATGCTGTGTTCACTCCTTCCTCTCTGCAGTGCTGTTTCCCGGCTTCTAGGAAGTGAGCAGCTCACTACACACCTCTTCACCACTGTGTTCTGTCTCATCACAGGCACGGAAATGAGTCCTAACAAATCTTTCTTCCTTCATGTTGCTCTCCAGGTTTTTGTCAGAGGAACAACAACAACAAAAGACTAATGTAATAGTCTAACAAACCATCCATTGGTGACCAAAAGGTAACAGTAGAAAGATTGCAAGAAGGGGACGACTTTCTTAATGATCATTTTCTGATTTTTTTTTTTAAAAAAAAAAACACTGCTAAGCATTTTTTCCACAAGTGCAGGAATCTAATGAATCCCAGAAAATAAAATTGCTGATTACTGTCACGGAGTATAGATTGATGGCTGGCTTCCCTTCCATTAAGTACAATAAGAAGACTGTAAAATAGTACATTTAAAGTATAAAAGGAACTATTTCAAGCTAAAATGCATGGATGTATATGTCCTTCTTTCAGAAACAAGAGTGACTTGCCTGATACTGCAGGGCAAACCAGGAAGTAGAGACTGGACAGACAGGTGCTAATTTGTAATGATACCCTGCTCTACTCACAGATTGGTATGTAGCCCATTCTTCTTCAGAGAGACTTTCTCTGGCAGCTGATGGGAATAAATGCAGAAGCCCTGGACCAAACATCATGAAGAGCTAGGGAAACCCCAAGGAAGAGGGAGAGGAGGGATTTCTTGGACCAGAGGGGAGGAGGACACCAGGAGAACAAGCCCCATGGAATCAACTGACCAGCACTCTTAGGGGATCTTAGAGACTAAAAAGGCAAACTTGGACCCTGCAGGGTCCCCTAAATATAGCTTATGGTTGTCTGGCTTGGTGTTCTTTCAAAACTCCTACGAGTTGGAGTGTGGATGCTCTCTGACCCTTTGAACTGCCCTTGGGACCGTTTTCCTCCTGCTGGGTTGTCTAATCAATCTTTGACGTACGTATCAGTTCCAGCCTTGTTTCGTCTCCTTATGCACTATTTGAACATAATCCTGGCAGGACTGCTGTTTTCTGGGGAGAAGCTGGAGTGGGGGTGGGGTGTAGATCTGGGAGAGAGGGGAGATAGAGGGCGATAGGAGGAGAGGAGAGAAGGGAGGGAGGGGAGGAAGAGTGTCAGGATATATGGTACAAAAAAGAAAAAAAATTGTAATAAAAAAAGAAACAAAGGTAAAACAAATGTGTTTTAAACAAATGAGCAACAATATTGAATAAGCAAAGAACTTCATATAGCTTGTGTTTCAAATATAATAAAAACAAGGCTCATAAAAGAGACAAAGGAGGAACTGTGAGGGTTTTTAAAGGGATGAATCTAATCATTCTTGGAATGTAAAAGCATTTAAACTACACTTTTAATGCAAATTCTAAAAAGATTTAAAAGTACGGGTATATTTTTATTGAAGAGTAACCAGCATGGAAAACATCTTATTATCATTTTATTATTCAAGAAAATAAACTCTCAATTTGTTTAAACTAAAATGTTTATGTTTACAATTCCAGGATATTAGAAATACTGAAACTTACAACTTTAACCCATGCAGTAAGAAAAAGTAAGGTACCAAAAAAAAAAAAAAACCCTCAAGTCAAAGATAGTAAAAAGAGAGACAAAATTGATAGAGTCATACATATTTGAAACAAAGAAAAATAGAATATGAATTTGTTTTTACCTCTTTGGAAAAATTACAAAGGACCTGTTGATCAACTGAGTTGGCAGAAGAGAAAATCATCGCTAGTGGGTGCTATAGCCTTGTGTGAGAAAGTGTGGAGTCCAAATTAACACTGTCCTGTGGTTTGCAAAATCCATGTGGGAAGAATGTGGGGGAAAGTTGGTCCAGGGGAGGTGTTGTCTAAAAACCCTTCCTGCTGGCAAAGCCCACATTTCTGAGTCATCACAGGGCCAGGGTAGAGGAAAGCACCTAACACCACAAGAGAGCTTGCAATGGAAAGGCACCAGCTTCGTGATGACGAGATGTCAGTGAGTCCTATCAGACACAGCACATGTCAGAATCACACGTCGGAAACATGGACAATAGTGGAACAGCTCTGTTCCGTAGACACGGTAACCAAGTTTCAGTGAGATCTAGCTATCTCTGGAAGCATCTGACACATTGCATGATACCCCAGCTCTTGACATGTTTAAAACCAGGATAGACTAGAAAAAAGGCTTATAACTTAAATATGCTTCTTAAAAAATACTCAGAGTTGAAGAAATAAATCTGGCAATATGATAACAGTATGAAAAGAAATTGTCCACAGAGTTGAAGAAGAACCAGCAAAGTTAACAAAACCTCAGTACATAAGCTAAATGACAAATCTGTAATTACACTTTAGTTTTACCACACAACTGCCTAGCCTTGCTTGGACAAAGCATTTTCTTTTTCAGAGCCTTAGATTTTTGCATTTGTAAAATGGACTTTTAATTTATAAGGTGACTGTGGAATCGAAGTGAATAATATTCATAAAATTTAACACAAGGTTGGTCTCAACTTTGTCCTTTTTTCACGTTTCTGCTTAGTGTTTTGCCTCGTGTAGCAGTTTATATCTGACTTTTTCTTAGTAAGCAAGATCTAACAGAAAGTATAAATACAGAAGGGTCTAGGGAGATACAGTTTTATACAATACAAATAATCCCAAGTATACATAGTATACTGGAAGTAGAAATCCAGATGAAAATGAAAGCAAGGGGAATAAACAAGATAGGAAACGAGTTAAATGAGGGAGAAGTTTCAGTGCCAATACTCTAAAAAGAAACCCTGAGGGCTGGAGAGATAGTTCAGTGGTTAAGAGCACTGACTGCTTTTCCAGAGGATCCAGGTTCAATTCCCAGCACCCAAACAGTGGCTCACAACCATGTGTATCTCCAGTTCCAGGGTGTCTAACTCCTTCTTCTGCCAGCTGCCGGCATTGCACAGACACACATGCATGCACGATTCCCATACTCATAAAATAATATAAATAATTTTTAAAAGGAAGAAACCCTCAAAATGTACCCTAAATTTGAAGATAAGGTTTTTGTAATTCACCTGTATGGACTGAGATAACTGCAGACAGTGCTTTATGGTCCTTAATAGATTAAAAAAAAAAATTTGTCCTTTGCAGGTCACGTGGCCCCTGTTGCAACTACTCAGCCTGCTATCACATATAAAAACAAACATGACAAATTATAAATGGGTAACTGTGGCTCCATATCAATAAAACTTTATTTGTAAAACAGGTAGTAGGCTAGATTTAGTCCTCGTCCTCAGTTTACCAGGCCCTAAGATGGGCTACCTTTTTCTTTTTCTCTTGTGTCCTTTAGTTCCTGTGGTCATTTAGGCTATCATAACACATAGATAACCTCAGTGTACACATCTGTCTCCCCAACTAGACCGTGACTGTCTCCAGTCACGACCTGACGACTCCCATTTGCCCCTCTAGTATAATTAGCAAAGATGCGGCATGGGATAAGAATGCTATAGAAATTTGTTTTGGAAATAGATGCCCAGGCAAAGAGGGGTCCAGTTGAATCTATTCCTCTTCTCAGCAATTTACTGGATGGATAGAACTTGTCAGGAACAGCATTGAGGACTTTTCAGGCAAGGCCATGAGAAATCTCCCTACTGCTAATGTCTCTTGATAGACTGTGTGGAAGTCCTGAGAGATATGTGAAAAATCAGGCTGTTCTTCAACAAAGGACATATAGAGTGCTTCGGACTAAATACGTGATGCAGCATCAGGCTAACACTTGCTTCCAGCAATCCTCATCCAGGCAACAGACACATAACAAACCAACTTGTTCTCTGCATCCCAGCTGAATTCAGGATATGATGATAGTTGGTGCCATGCGGGGAAGAGCCATCCAGGAAAGCGCCATCTGAATTCCTGATTGGTGATGTGATGCTGTTGCATCGTAAGGTTGGGACACTTGAAGAAATGACTGCACCATGGAGACAATGAGCTACATCCAACTTTTTGGGTACCACTGTCAGAGTGTTCTCTCTTCATGCAGTCTACAGAATTGCCTTGCCTTTCCTATCTTTCTCAGAGGTCTGTCCGAGCTCCCATTCACCTTTGAAAACCCACCTCTATGACTTTGATTAGTCCCTGATGCCTCTCAAAGATTCTTCAGGGTTCAGATTGTGGCCAATGCTTCTTTTCTGTGTATTTCCTGAACTCTCTGGGAATTATCCAGAATATATAAGTCTATGGCTGCTATCCAAGACTGTCCATATCTTACCTGGCTCCTATTTCTTTATGTTTCTATAATTTGTGGGAGGTTAGACATTGGAGTCACCCCGTAAAGCAATTCCAAGGTTATACATAGGATATTTGAGTATTTACTCTGATCAGATCTGAATTTCTCTTCAGAAACTTGTTAGAAATAAGGGCTTGGCCTAACAACTGGCCATCACGAGAACACAGTCAGGAGACACCAAAGTTATGAGGCTTCTACAGTCTCTGCCTGTTATAGTAGTAGGGGTACTTGCATCCTCACAAACAGCTGGAAAGCCTGTGAGTCTAGGCTCCAGTGAATGGAGAAAGAACCTGACTTGTCCTGCTTTTCAATAGTGTGAACTTCAAACAGGAAAAGGCATTTTGAACTTAATTACCAAGCAAACTGAGTCTATTTGCAAGGCATCCAAAGGATTCTTGGGGGTGTGTAGGACCTAAAGACCTTAGGAAGTGGATGTCAGGTGTGGTGCTTCCCATCAGGAGTTGGGCCCACATGCCCAGCTCATTGGTTGCCAGGCAACCTGAAAAGGCTTCCAGGCACCTGGGCCATTTAGTTCTTGACTGCACAGGAAGCATTGCACCCATCTCCTTCCATGCCCACGGAACTTTAACCTCTCTTATTTTGCCCCAGTGGCTAACACAACCCTACACAACAGTGCCTTTTGCACTGCCAGGCCCATCCCTCATGAGCTTTGCCCCACAGAGAACAAGCAGGCTCTGAGCAGAGGAGAATGTCTTGTACTCTCAGTCTGCATCCTTGAGTAGCCCTTCACTGGTCCCCAGCAGGTGTCCCCCGGTCCTTTCACTTTGCTTTTCAGAGGAACTATAATCAGCAGTGTTTCAATTAGGATCTCCCTCGGGATACTTCAGTTTTCTTCCACACCAAGGAGTTTGTGGATTCCCTCTTCATGCATCATGCTGCTTAGATTTCTTAATTCCCAAAAATCTGTTGTCTTGAAGCTTAATATCCTTGTAGGGATGAGGTCTGTTTCTTTCCTCCTCCATAGTGGGCTATGGAGCTACATCCAAGCAGCGAGCACAGCTCTGACCCTTATTTACTGTCACAGATCCCCTCTTATGGGTGGGTAAGCTGTTCCTGCACACAGTGTCTTCCTGGATGAATGGCTTTCCTGACACTGAAAGGTGCCCTCTGCATGGATTAAAAAGTACTCCCCCGGGCAGTAGTAGGTTTGCAAAGCTGGCTGCTGGATTGGCTCTGAATTGGGCTAGGTAACCAGCATGAGCCTTGAATAGATTTAGTGGTAGTTTCTTATTCATTCACTCACTTGTTACATAAAAATTACCTGTGCTTGTAAAATATGCAATGGAAATTTAAGTGCGGGTGTTTTCCAATTGCATGGAGATTATTGTCATCCTGGGAGACCAATAAGTGATGACGATGAATGACTAGGGGATGCGGTAGAAATTGCTTTAAACGAGGCAGGGCATCTAAGCGGCCATGTCAGTCTTAGGGAACTAGAGGCAGGTTTCTAACAAAGTCCAAATCAAGACTTGAAAGGTAAATTAGAGTTTTCAGGCCAAGGAGACTTAGAATAGGCTGAAACAGTGTGACAGGAGAGCGAGAATTCTGGACAACAGAGATACCTGAAGGCAAGAGATGAGCAATTCATCACAACTACAGTGTCAAGGAGTGGGCAAGATAGGGGAGGTGAGAGACTGAGGAGAAATGAGAACCAAACATGGGTCAGTGTGAAGGACCAGAGCATGCAAGAACTATCAGCCAGCCTAAGTCATTGGTCCAGGCTAAGGACATAGCACTCACTCGGCCCCTCTGTCCCTAATGTCTCTGATAGTGTAGAGTTTATCACTCACTGGTGCTTCTTGCTCCGTGACACTGAAGAACCCCCAGTAGCCTTCACAACTGTGAAAAATGGCTCCGGCAGTGGAGGCTATACAAACCTAAGACACATGCCAGTTCTGATTGCTGCCCACAAACCTTCTGACAGAAGAAAAGTAATTGTGGCAGGACAGAATAGTTTCAGCTGAGAAACAGATGAGAGACACAGCCTCAGTGAGCCAGGATCTGGGGATTCTGGACTGTCAAAGAAGAGTCTAGAATGATGGAGTAGATGTTGACTTCAAATTCCTATTGTTATTGATACCCTTACTGATACATGTTTGAGCATGGCCCTATGTCCACCTGAAGTAGATGTCACTGTTAGTACTCACCACAGGTAAAGGGTATGACTTTCTATGTCGTAAAGCTTTTTTTTAGTAGAGTATCTCTCCTAAGCTTCTTGTTGGACTATTGAGCAGAGAAAGAAAGAAAGAAAGAAAGAAAGAAAGAAAGAAAGAAAGAAAGAAAGAAAGAAAGAAAGAAAGAAAGAAAGAAAGAAAGAAAGCAGGCACATTTATCACAAATTTCTCTAAAATTTGGTGCAGGGAAGAAGAATATAACTCTCTTAAAGTCAGAAGAAATAGGAATTTGTAGAATTTGGAGCTGAGAACAGGGTTGAAATAAGGGACTACGTTAGGAAAAACATAAATTACAGTGCAAGAAGACATTAGAAGTTGGGATTAACTTATCAAAAAACCTATTACAGATTGGAGCAAGTTATCAGATGGCATGGATTATAATGTTGGTCATAACAACCTATATTTTCAAACATTCACTATGTTCCAGGCATAACATTTTATAGCAGGTAGATGGAAGCATGAATGAATGGTTAGGTTGGTAGATAATGGGTGGAGATACAAGTAGATAGTAGAGCCGATCTGTCTCTCTGTTCCCATTGCTGAGATAATAAAATCTGAAGACTCAAAAATCATTAGTGTGGTACATTCAATGCTCATAAGAAATGTCTATGCATGAAAGGAAGGTGAGCAGGTACCAGGCACCAGATTTCAAAGGTATCCTAAATGAGACGTGCATAATGACAACCCCAGTAGTCTTGCTAACATAAATGGGGGAAATATCACCGTATCTTGTCCCAAGATGAAGAGCTACAGGCTGCATAACCACGTAACAACTCTCCAAGAATTAACTCCCTGATAGGTTATACAGTCCCAAATGGTTAGCACTAAACACATGTACACAAGACCAACACTAAAAAGACTCAGTATGTATGTATGAATATATACATATATAATGATATATATATATGTTACTTATGTATACACATATGAATCTATGTTAAAGAAGAAGTCTTGAATTTAAGAGGGAATTGGGGTACACAGGAGGAGTTGGAGAGGACAAAGGAGAAAGAAAGTTAAAAGAGATTAAAGTTAAAATATAGTATTTGTGCATGAAATTCTTTAAAAAATTAAAACAAAGTTTTAGTGTAGAAAGCACAGTCTGGGACAGTGGTGGTGCATGCCTTTAGTCCCAGCACTTGGGAGGCACAGGCAGGTAGATCTCTCTGAGTTGGAGAACAGCCTGCTCTACAGAGTGAGTTCCAGGACAGCCAGAGTTACAACAGAGAAATCTATTTAGAGAAAAACAAAACAAAACAAAAAACTCAGAATCTGTTAGTAAGGAAGACTGCTGCACAAAATCAACTTCACAGAAATATGTGATGTTTCTCAGTGCTCCAGGCTACGGTAGAGAAACAGGAGGGCTAAGCAGGAGCCCAGGGCAGATGCTCAAATCTTTCCTCTACCCATGTTGAGAACTGGGCTTCTCATCTCCCTTGGCTCAGCCACAGAGACAGATTAGGAGTCTCAAGATACAAAAGAAGGCTAGGAACCTGCCAAATGCTAAGGAGGAATGACAGAGGGGCCCAGAGGAAGAAGGAAGGGCTTTGTGAGAAAATGGGGTCCGCTCAGTAGCATTCACTGCAGGGAGATGGTAGGGAAAGCCCCGGTGGCCTGGCAACTGGCACTGTGGGCTACTTTAACGCCACATTTACCCAGGATGATTAGAAAAAGATGGCTAAAGAGAAATCTCTGCAAGGAAAGTATACACCTTTAAGATTTTGTTTCAACTAATACATTACAGACTATTCGTTTGCCTTTTGCCGTGGGATTCACACTGTCTTCCAGTCGGAGCCTGCAAATTGGACACCTCCATCTTCTTGCACGAAACTAAAAAGCCCTATGATTCAATTATATTTTCAAGCCTTTTCAAATGAGATAAGAATGTGGCTACACACGATGCCATCTAAGGGAAACTTCATTCTCCTCTTCTCCGGGAGCTTTTTGTTTCAGGACTGGGACAGAACCCAAGGTTTGGCACATGCCAGGCAGGAACTATACCACTAGACCACACCGCCGACAGCCCGCCGACAGCCCGCCGACAGCCCGCCGACAGCCCGCCGACAGCCTCTGACCGTCCCTTTTATGTAACTTGGTCTTTTGAATTTTTCCAACTAATTTAACTTGGTTTTATGATGATGATGCTCTATTTCCTTTTAGATGTACATTTTATTAACTTATATAATATCTAATTAGGTCACAGTGGCAGAGTAGCAAGCAGTCAATCCAATGGAACTTTTACCATTGACCCAGAATGAGCTGCTAAGATGCGAAGTAAATGGCAAAATGCACATTCCACGGGGAACTGAGACTACAAGAAGGGCATGCAAAACCTTGGGTCATCAAGGGGATTCTGAACCCCCATATCTCCATTCAATGTAGCAGACAGATGGCTGAGAGGGAGATGCAAGAACGTCCCAAGAAAACATTCTCGTGTGTGTGTGTGTGTGTGTGTGTGTGTGTGTGTGTGTCCACGTTTCATCCCTCTGTGTGCTACCATGGGGAAAAGAAAGGACACTACTTTTCACTGTAGGATAAAAATGAGAGGACTCTGGGAAATCACCAGCAGAACTCTAGGGCATGGGCAAAGCCTGGAGTGTAGAACTTTGTTGTGGGTGGAGGCAGAAGGACATTCCAAATCATACCTTCTTGTCCCATGCCTATTCGAGAAGCCTGAGAAGAGAATTAGGGAAAATGCTGAGGTTGAAAGAAGGAAACGGCAGGAGAAGATGAGCCCCTGAAGAAAGTGTGGCCAGGGTGGAGAGGCGCTGATTAAAGGGACAGATTTCTAGAGCTATCCCACGTGCCTCTTTTTCCGTGGAGCTAGATGTGGTATCTGGGGCTTCAGCAACCATTTTGAATTGATTAGGTAATGAATGTGATTATGAAAATACACCTTCTAAGGCTAAAAAGATTCATCTCTTGATGGGATTGCTCAGTATTGAAAGGTAAGAGCAAGTTTGTCAATGAAGGAAGATAAATGTGCTTTTCCCTGGGCCATGTTTTAAATTATTCATGAATAAAACATTCATAATTAATAATATTCATCTCCAAACATACTTTTACCTAAACTGCAGTATATCTAGATTTGAAAGCCCTCCTCTTCTGCTGAGTAATACATTTAGGAGGATGATGTCAGTGATGTAATGTCTGTCCCCTGAAACAGTGCAGGATGGTTCTATGTGTACTACCAGGGAGAAAAAGCATTCACCAATCTCCCCTAATTGTGAACCCTGTGCCTTACAGTGATGACTTACCTACCCGCAAAGACACGACCACTGGTGCAATAGTGGCACAAATGTCACAGGAATAACTTTCAGTCTGGATTTAAGGCCCACTCCACAGGATGGAACCCATACCTGGCACAGTTATTGGAGTCAAGAACCAGTGGCTAGATGGAGATCATAGGCCCTGGGGAAGAATCTACTACTATTATTCTATTAAGGGGACATAGCACTAAACCAACTCTTAATGACTTCTCATCATACATAGATTAGTACATCCCTCAGCCCTCATCAGAGACACTTCTAAACAACTTCTTCTTCTTCTTCTTCTTCTTCTTCTTCTTCTTCTTCTTCTTCTTCTTCTTCTTCTTCTTCTTCTTCTTCTTCTTCTCCTCCTTCTTCTTCTTCTCCTCCTCCTCTCCTCCTCTCTTCTTCTTCTTCTTCTCCTCCTCCTCCTCCCCCTTCTTCTTCCTCCTCCTCCTCCTCCTCCTCCTCCTCTTCCTCTTCCTCCTCCTCCTCCTCCCCCCTCCTCCTCCTCCTCCTCCTCCTCCTCCTTCTCCTCCTCCTCCTCCTCCTCCTTCTCCTCCTCCTTCTTCTGTACATGGCTATTAACACAGAGACCCACAACTGATCAAGGCATCTATTTTTCAACAATGTCTGTTCTAATTCTAAGAAGATAAGATTAAAATTAGGAATCTCTTAATTATGGGAGGTTTGTGACATATCAAGAAGCATATTTTTCTTCAGCTTTTTTTTTTTCTTTAGTTTGTTTTTCCCATGTGATAGTCTTTGTGTTTCCATACGCATTGGATAGTCAAGTTGACATGAAATTATCTAGGATATAAGATCTGCCTGTACAAAAGGGCAATTTCTTAATTAGCACTTGGAGGCAGAGGGCCCAGCTCATTGTGGGTGGTGCTATTCATCGGCTCATGGTCCTGGCTTCTATAAGAAAGTAGGCTGAGCAAGCCATGAAGAGCAAGCCCGGAAGCAGCACCCCTGCATGGCTTCTGCATCAGCTCCTGCCTCCGGGTTCCTGCCCTGTTTGAGTCCCTGTCCTGACTTCCTTTGATGATGAACAGTGATATGGAAGTAAAAGCCAAATAAACCCTGTCCTCCCCAACTTGCTTTGGTCATGGTGTTTCACTGCAGCAATAGAAACACTATGATATCATATAAATTTTAGAATGGTTTTCTATTTTTATTCGCTAAATATTGCATTGAATCTATACATTACTTTGAATAGTATGGACATTTGAATATTAAATGCTTATTTGGATCTACATTTCTTTGGTGTTTTCCAGTTTCCATGTATGAGTCTTCAAACTCCTTAGTCAATTTATTCCTCAGCATTTTATTCTTTTAATCCTGTCAAAAGTGGGGTTGTTTTCTTAATTTCCTTTCTAGATAGTTCATTGTGAGTTTTCTGGTGTTTTCATGTTGATTTTTATATACTATGGTTTTGTTGAATTTGTTTATTGTTAATTGGTGTGTTAAAGGTGTGTGTGTGTCCTTTAGAGTTTTCTACGTATAAGAATATGCCATTTGTAAACATATACATTTATTTTTCATTTCTTATTTCAATGTTCCTTATTTCTAGTACTAGCCTGTTTCTCTGCCTAGGCTTTCCAGTGTTGTTTTATAGAAAAGACTAGAATGAGTACCCTTGCCATAGTTCCTGTCTTAGAAAAAAAGCCTTCCAGTTGTTTACTGTGGAATATAATATTGACTTTGGATTTTTCAAATATGAATTTTTTCATAACTCCATTCTATCCTTAGTTGAGTGCTTTTATCATGATCTTGAATTTAACCAAATTTCTGCACCTATTAAGATATGCATGTGATTAATCCTTCATTCTGCTAATATAACGCATCATTTTAGTTGGTATTTGTGTGCTGAATCACAGTTGTACCCTCTAAGATAAATCCCACCTTACTATGGAGTATAACCCTAAGGATAGACATGTGACCCTTTAAACACAGTAATAACCCATGCATATAGTCAGCAAATCTTTTGTAAAAGTGCTAAGAAGATATAATAGAAAATATATGCATTTATCTGTGGGGAAAACCAGATATCCAAACACAAAAGCCTTAAAGTGGACCCTTTTCTTAAACTACCCACAAGAAAAATAAAACAAACAAAGAAACAAAAACTTCTCCAAATGACTGACGTCCTTAACACAAGACCTGAGACTTCAAACCCTAAAAGAAAACATGAGGGAAGTGTGACTTTGATCTTGGCAATGATTTCTTTCTTTCTTTGTTTTGCTTGCTTGCTTGCTTGCCTGTTTTTGAGTCTGTAATTGCAACATTTCTCCCTTCCCTTTCTTTCCTCCAAACCCTCCCACCTGCTTCTCCTCACTCTTCCTCAAATTCATGACATTAGAAGCAGAAGAAATAGGTGGTAAGATACTACATTAAAACCCTTTTGCAAGCAAAGTGTAAAACAACAGAGGGAAAGTCAGCATGCAGAAAGGGAGGATGCATTTGCAAACTATCCCATGAGGAGTTAATTCCCAAGAGAGGGAAAGCCTGCAACTCGATATCAAAAGAAAACAAAAATAACCCAAATTAAAACTGAGGAAATTAGCTGAAAGAATATTTCCCCAAACACATACAAGTGATCCAACAGTGTATAAAGAGAAGTTCAACAACACTGATCTCCAGGGAATTGCACATCTGATCTACCTGAAGTGGCATCTCACAGCTGCTAGAATGACCATTATCCTAACAGAAACCAATAAGCAACAAAGAAGGTATCAAGTGTTGACAAGAATGTGGGGAAATCAGAGCACATGTACATCACTGATGGGAATGCAAGACACTTACAGTGGTTATGCAAATCAACCTGGAGTTTCCTCAAAAAATTAAAACTTGAAATTCAACATGACTCAGCTATTCTAATTCTGAGTATTTATCAAAAATAATTGAAACAAGGGTGTCAAAGAGGTGATTGTATATCCAAACTAAGATACGAAAGCAACCTTAAAATCTACTGAGGGATAAATGGATAAAGTCAAATGGAATGCTGGTAAACTTAGAAAAGAAGTCCGTCCTCTAATATGTAGCAAAATGGATGGATAAATCTTGATGATGTGATGCATAGGGAACTAAGCCAGTTGCAGAAGGATATACACAAGGACTCCCACTGGTATGAGATATCCAGAGAAGCTCAGCTTATAAAAGCAGAAGGTAGAATCATGGTAACCAGGGTCTCAAGATAGAGAAATTGAGACTTGCAGTCAACAGATAAAGAACCAGTTCTACAAGATGGGTAAGAATAGGATTGTATATAGAGTTAACACACTATTCTCACAAAAACATAAAAAAGAAACAGAAGAAGAGATATTATTCCAGTCATTGTGGAGAAGAAGCTCTGCTATGTGTGCCCAAGTTCAGGTTACCCTTCCCTAAAACCAGGCAAAATGTCAGCTCTACCTGAGCCATTTTGGCTGGGTGGACTAGTAATGCTTTTCCAGTAGAACCTGAGAGCACAGTAATGAAGGAAACATAGGAGGGATTCATGACAGAAGGAAAAACCAGACATCTTTTGTAAGTAAGAGGTTATTAAACTACAAGTAATAGAACATGTATTTTGAGACTGATGAAGGTTTATATCCAATATTTGCAGAATTGTATCTCATCCCCTCTCCTTCACAACAGAAGATATGGAAACCTGGAGCATTTAGGAACCTCACCAAGGATCACAAACACAGTAAGTAGAGTTATAGAGACATGAGCACAAACCTCCCATCCCCGGTGTTTGCTCCCTGGTCCTCCTTTTTCCATTGTTCCACATAAACTCATCAATGCAGCAAGCAAACCACGTTTAGTGTGGTGGGATCCATTACCACATCTCATCCTTGTACCAGCAGGTGATTCCAGAGATGACTAGATACTTGAGTGGAGCTTGGAATAGAGGAAAAGCTAGTTAATTAAAACAAAACACACAATCACAATTGTAAAGGTTAACATTTTAAATACAGGGGCAGAGAATATAGCTCAGAAATACAGTTCTTGCCTAGTGTATGCAAAGCCCTAAGTTCATTCTCCAATAATCACACACACACACACACACACACACACACACACACACACACACACACACACTATTATTATCTCTCTAAAATGGTAGAAAGTCAGCTTTTTAAGGAGTAAAGATTTGAAAGATTGTTTTCTACTTCATATTTGTTTCTAATTTTTCCAGATATTTCACCAAAAGAATGATTTATTTTAAATTATGGGGGGGTGGACTCTATTTAAGAGAGTCCTGGAAGTACAACATGAGAAAGGATAAAATAATCTTTGATGTATTTGAATTAAGTGGGTAAGGAGGGAAAGGCTGTAAAAAATTTGTCAGGTTTCTATGAATGCATTTTTAAAGAAATGAAGCATTGGAGTTAATAGCTAATTCTCTGTGTGAAAAGAAGTTAATATTTTTATGGCCTCTGGTACTCAGAGGCCAGGAGCATACAGTGCATGTAAGTATATATAAACAACCTACTTCTCTCTGTTCCTTCAGACCCAATCACCTAGTCTCATCTCTAGTGTTGCAACAGAATACAAGCTGCAGCCTTCTCTTACCCCTCTCCACATCTTCTGTGATTCTCAGAGCCCATCCTCTCCCTAGTCTCCCTCTCCCCGACTTGTTGCTTTGTCCCAGACACCAAATCCAAAACACAACCCCTGCTAACCCAAAAGCAGTTCTTTCCAGAGCAACGATGGGCTGAAGACCCACACCTCTTCTGCTGCTCCTGAGATCCAACACCCTTCCCCGGTTTCATCCCCCTCTCTGTAGCTGGAAACTTCTTGTGGTCTCCCTTTTCTCTCTGACTCATCTTCAACTGACCACAAAGACCTTCTCTTCCAACATTCCTTTCCCCAGCTCATCTCAGTTTCCCAGCCTCCAAAACCATCAGACATTCTCTGTGAACACACATACCAGACAAACAGGCCAGAAAAACAGGCAACAGAAACCCAGCACACTCTCTGAAAATCCAGAGAGGAAAGAGAAACCAATAACAATATACCCACCAAAAGAAAGGCAAACAGAGAAATCAGCACATAGAACTTTAATAATCCCAAACTTAGATGCCCAGACCACCTTAATAACACAATCAACAACAGCCAGGGCAATATGTCTCCACTAGAGCCCAGCTATCCTATTCCAACAGGCCCTGGATATTATGTCAGAGGAGAAGCACAAGAAAGAGACCTTAAAATCAACTATATGAAGATGATAGAGCTCCTTAAAGGGGAAATGAAAAAAATCCCTTATAGAAATCCAGAAAAACACAAAAATTGGAGGAAAAAATGAAATTGTTCAAGACCTGAAAATGGGGGGGGGGGGAAGCAATAAAGAAAACAAAAGCTGAGGGAATTGCAAAAAATAAAAAATTAGGAATTCAAAGAGGAACTACAGAGGCAAGCTTCACCAACAGAATAGAAAATATGGAAGAGACACTCTTAGACATTAAAGATACAATAGACAAATTGGTTACATCAGTTAAAGAAAATGTTAAATCTAAAAAACTAGTGACACAAAATGTCCAGGAAATCTGGGACCAAACCTAAGAATAATAGGAGAGAGAAAGGAAGAGAAACACAGCTCTATGGCCCGAAAATATTTTCAACAAAATCTTAGGAGAGAATTTTCCTAACCTAAAGAAGGAGATGCCTATAAAGGTACCAGAAGTATACAGAAGACCAAACATATTGGACCAGAAAAGAAAAGAAAAATCAGAACACTAAACATACAAAAAAAAAAAAAAGGAAAGAATAAAGAATGGAAGTCGCAAGGAGAAAAGGCAAAGTAATGTACAAAGACAGACCTATTAGAATTTTACCTGACTTCTCAATGGAGACTCTAAAAGCTGGAAGGGTCTGGACAGATATGCTGCAGACTCTAAGAACCATAGATGTCAACTCAAACAAATATAGCCAGCAAAATTTCAACTACTATAAATGGAGAAAATAAGATATTCCATGATAAAGTTCAATTTAAATAATATCTATCTACAAATGCAGACCTACAGAAGAAAAACTCCTACCTAAGGAGGTTAACTCCAACATGAAAATGTAAAGAATAAATAATCTCACCCAGAAAAACCAAAAGAAGGGCAATACATACATACTACTACCACCACCACCACCACCATCACTACCACCAATAAGAACAATAACAAAATAGCAGTAACTAACAATCACTGGTCATTGATAACTGTCAATACCAATGGTCTCAATTTCAAAAAAAAAAAAAAGACACAGACTAACAGAATGGATGTGAAGACATATCTGTCCTTCTGCTACATCCAAGAGACACACCTCAACATCAAGGATAGACATTACCTCAGGGTAAAGGGATGGACCAAGCAAATGAACCTAAGAAGCAAGCTGGTGCTGCCATTTCAATATCTAACAAAATAGACTTCAAACCAAAACTAACGAAAAGAGATAGGGAAGGACACTTCCTACTGATCAAAGGAAAAATCCTCCAAGATGACATTTCAGTTCTCAACATCTATGCCTCAAACACAAGGGCACCCAAGTTTGTAAAAGAAACACTATGACAGCTTAAATCACATACTGACCCTCACACACTGATAGTGAGAGACTTCAATACTCCACTCGTACCAATGGATAGGTCATCCAGACAAAAACTAAACCTAGAAATACTGGAACTAACAGACTTTATAAACTAAATAGACCTAACATATTTACAGATACAAATTGGAAAGAAGCCAAAGTATCATTATTTGCAGATATAGCACTATACATATATGAACCCAAAAATTCCACTAGTGGACCCTACAGCTGATAAACACTTTCAGCATGGTGACTGGACACAAGATCAACTCAAAAAAAAAAATCAGTGGTTTTCCTATATCCAAATGAGAAATGGGCTGAGACAGAATCAAGGACACAACATCTTTCATAATAGCCTCAAGTAGCATAAAATATCTTGGTGTAACTCTAACCAAGCAAGTAAAAGACTTGTATGACAAGTCATTTCTTTCTTAAGTTATATCAGCTCCTCTGCATATATATTATAGCGATTGGCTTAGTATTTTTTGTGAGACTCCTGACTGTGAGAGTGAGTGAGTTTCTGACTCTTGTGCTCCTGGGACTCTTCTCCTTCTGTTGGATTGCATGTCCAGCTTTGATATGATAGATTTTGCTTCATCTTATTGTATTTTATTTTGTCATGTTTGGTTGTTATCTCTTAGAACCCTGTTCTTTTCTAACAAGGGACAGAAAGAGAGTAGATCTGGGGGGAGGGGATGTGGGAAGAAACTGGGAAGAGTAGAGGGAGGGGAAACTATAATCAGGACAGATTGTATGAGGAAAGAAGATAAAGAAAAAAGGAGTGTTGAAGGAAATCAACCTGAATAGGGGTATAAACAGCAAGGCTGAAAACTTGCTGACGCAGCCAAGATCCTGGAATTAGTGGAGATGATGGCGGGTAAACTTCTTCTAGTTCTTCCTGGAAAATGAGAATGTTCTGGGACCTTGGCAGAAGAAAAAAATGAGTATAGTAGAGAGGGATAGAATAAAATAGATTCCTCCCTCTGGTGATTCTGGAAGATTCATAATGGGTTGACACATCTCCTAATCCTTACTGTATTAGGATTCTCTAAAGAAAAGAAGGAAAGATGTGTGTGTGTGTGTGTGTGTGTGTGTGTGTGTGTGTGTGTGTGTGTGTGTGTGTGTATTCTACTCTAGAAGCAGTATGTGCATTCTGAACAAAAGAGTAGAAAAGAAGATTTCTTGTCTTGCTCTTGCTTTTATTCTTTCTAAGTTCCAATGCAAGGCTGAGATCCAGACTGCTGTCCAAGTCTGAGAGGAGCTGAAGGGACACATCCATCCCACGTTTGACATCAAACAAACTCTTGTTTGTACCATCCCTGCTTCTTGATAACAGTTTTGAGCTACTTTAAAATAAAAAGATTATTAGGAGGAGACAAATATAAAAAAATCTCAAATCTGATAGGGAAAAATTGGGACAGAAGGCAAGTGTGAGGCAAGTTCTTATCATGTTCTGATGAAGATGTTGGAAGAAGGCAGGTGGTTGGATACGATTATAGACGGACGGATGCAGTTTGTACATCCGCACGGTCAGTTGGAGTTAACTTGGTCCTGTTCTTTTCTCTGTACAAGCCAAAGTTTCAGAGCACTCATTACCATCACATGGCACTTTGTCTATAGCTAGAGAGACATGCTTACTATGAGACTATCATACCCGAGGATTACAGATAAAGAGAAAGTAGCTATTGCAATAAACAGACTTCATTTTTAGGAGGATGGGTGTTAAGAACACTAATTTCAATCTGTCCAAGCAGATGGATTTTCAAAAGTTGTAATAAGTTGTTTTTATAACTGAAACAAAGTCACTTGTCTGGGAACTAACCACTATGTCTAACAGTGTAGCTCCAGGAAAATGACACAGCAGAGACAAGATGAGGTTATATTCAGTGAAACAAGGTGGACCCACCATAGACACCCACTTCTGCAAGATGCCAGTGGCTGTGTAAGGCCCAGCACCTAGAGTAAGACAACTTAGGGGCACAGACCTGGGATGCTGTCAGCTTTGGCCAGAGAAGCTTCTTTACTAAGTAGATAGCAGTCAATGGAGAGATACCAGGGAACATCAAAGAAGAGGAAACAGAAGCAATGTAAAACTCAAAATTTAGGGGGCAGTGCTGTAAATGCTTCCTTCTGGGCACTAAGTTCTTATACACATGAACTCACAGCACCTAGGATACAGAAGACCCACACGAAATTATGCCAGCCAAAATTCCAGCATCAATGGGGTGAGTGATCTCCATACCCCACATTTTACTGAGAAGTGGATAGTTGCTGGGGGAGGGAGAATCATTCTTTTTTTAGGATGTGGACATTGGTAGGATTCCATGCTCAGAAAATGGTCCATACCCATGCACTAAAGGGTATCACTAACTGGACTTACTTAGTGAGTTATCAAAGAGAGGTGGGAGGAAAAGAGAGGGAGAGATGGAGGGAAAGAGAGGGATAGAAAGATTGAATCAGGAGGAGGCATGCTGAGGGGGCCTAGGGGGAGCTGGGAGAGAAAATTGGGGAAGGATAAGATCATATTCCATAGTTTGAGTGTATAAAATTCTAAAATAATAAAGAAAGCAATAATGTTAAATTGATGTATGGTAAATTGATGAATAAAATGGAATTTTGTAGGTCTCAGAGAACGTTTGGTCTTTTGATATTGAAATAGGATGTCAACATCTACAAAGTTTGTGCTTGAAAATGCATAATCAAGTTGCAAATATAAGAAATCACCCACACCCATAATATTGCAAATAAGTTTATAATGTTGTGTTGGGTTGCTTTCATCTTTGCTGAGCATGTCTGGTAGATCATCTCAGAAGCCACTTGAAACAGCTTGTCTTTTGTTTTGATTATTTTTGTATATAGTCTATTTGTTTATTTAAAAAATTATTAGGTCTAACAGTATTTCTGTGAAGTTCTAGAGCTGTTTCTCTCTCTCTCTCTTTCTCTCTCGTGTATGTGTGTGTGTGTGTGTACATGCATGCACATGTGCATGTGTGTGTTTACTGAGAACAGTGACAATTTCAAAGAGTTTTGCTTTTATTCTCTGTCCTCTGACTAAGTGTTCTGGTAAGGACTTCTAATATTGATTTCAATAGAAATGGTAACCGTGAGCATCACTGTCTTGTCTTGGTTACAGAAAGAACACTTTAAGCTGTATATTTAGTTCTAAAACATCCATGGAGGTTTTCTAGCTTTTCCCAACCTCAATTCTCCAGAATTCATCCGAAGGTTTTTATTATTTTTATTATTTTGCCTCTAACCCCTTGGAAGCCACCAACTTGGAGATCATTTCTGTCCATGTGACTCTCAAAAGAAGAAGATGGGGCTTTAATAAACTAGACTAGGGTTATGTCATGGAGTGATGCTGTCAACTCCAGAGATAATCATCAGTCTTCCCTTATGGGACAAAGCACTCCAAACTGCAGGAGTCCCCAGATACCAAAGGAAAACTGGACAGGGTAGGAGAGATGTCAAAACCCAACCAGAGAAGAGTTGGAGTAGGTTGCCTTCCTGTGGTCTAAGACTGGACCTGTAAAACTGAAAAATTTAGAATCAGACAACCTAGGTCTGAGAGCCCATACTCACCAGGTCAGCATACCTTGACCTCAGGAGACTCTCACCACCCCTGTGTGCCCACTCCTCAAATGAAATGAGACAAAGCACTGTAGTTTGTAAGACTGTTTCAGGTGGTACATGAAGCAATATCAGGGGAAAACAAAAAGAAAATGCCAGGTCTATAGTAAGCATTCAGTCTCTGCTGAGTTTTATTTGTTTGTTTGTTATGATGCATTTTGATTCGGACTACCCAAGGTAAACACTGAGTAGGTACCAGAAAAATGCCAGACAAGACCTCCTGGTGAAGACATGGAAGTTAGCATCACTGGAAAGGGTGCTGCAGTGTCAGAATACACTACAATACACTAGAAAGCCAGTGTCATGGCCTCTGGACCATCTTAAAGGCTCTAGGTACATGTGATAGAGAAGGCTGTAGAATCCACACAGCACAGCTGATGTAGACAAATGTTCCTTGTTTGCACCATGCACCATATTTGTTCCACCTAGTTTCATGGTGGGCACCATTCTGCCAGAGCAAGGTTCCTGAAAAGACCAACTTGAGATTCATTGTTGTGGAAGTTTATTTTTAGTTGTGTTTAAAATAATTGTTTTGTGAACTGTTGGGTGAGGGGCCACCTAGGTCTTGGTGTTTGGTATTGTCTGCAGGTGTTGGATTAATGTGGGGGATGTTTGATTTCTTGTGAGCTGCACATGCTATCAGTAGAACACCTGAGGAGTTCTGTATCAATAAAAACAGCTGAGCACAAACCCTTGTGGTTCCATGGTCCCGGATGATGCTTGCCAGGACAGTTTTTCCCTCTGCTGAGGTCTGGCAGGGTTTGCACCAATGAATATGGCCCCTTGTCTTCTTTGCTGAGCTGCCACAGCCGTGCACTGCAACAACTCATGTCACATTTAAATTGTCAGGATGTGATTAAGCTTTGGAGAAGATTAATTACCAGCTCTTACATGTCAACCCCGTCCCTACTCACTTATGTTCCCTACACTCCCCTCCCCGCACCCCCCACCCATGCTTCTGGAAGAATCAAACATTCCGAACAAGTACCTAATTAGAAACTTGAATTCAGTCTGAAGATCTTTTCTGAAGTTTGGTCACAGATGCTGCTTTAATCTCTGAAGATTATTCCTCTGCATTCCCCAAGACTTCAGTTACTTTCTTAAGCCTTTGAGGAATGTTATCACTTGTGAATGATGACTGCCAGTTCCAAAGTTCTGCTGAGGAATAGACCCAAGATTGGGCTTCTAAATTTGCTTTTAAAAGAATGTCTTTTGAGTGCTAGGCTTCCATCCCATTCTATTTCGATCTTCAGAAGAGACTTAAGGTTTCCTACTTGAGTTTCTCTCAGTGGGAATGACAGGGCAGACAGGGTTCTTTGAATGCTTACTAGCTTCATGTAGAGAGAAAAGGATGACAAAGTCTGGGTCCCGGTCCCCTTGCCTAGGGAAAGGAGCTGTGCTGGAGCAGGCTTTCTGAGTGGATTTGTTCCTGGGTGTAGAGTTCTTCCTCTTCCCTCAACCCTAACTGCTCTGGTCTAATGGAGTAGTAATGTTTATTGCCTCTTGCTTGGAACATAAACTGTCTCTGCCCTTCCTGTCTCAGTGTATCCTTGTTTCTACACAGCTCTACAATGATCAATAAGCCTTCTTGATTATGATTTCTCTGAACTGAAACATTGCCTCCAGGAAAAAAAAAAGACAGAGGCTCACAAGATTCAGGAAGCTCAGTAAATTACACAACTCACCAGTTTCCTCCCCAAGTGGCCCGAGGTGGTTAAAGGAATAAGCGATTGCTGGAGGACAGGAGATTTTTCAGCAGAGCTGCCTGCAAGATGGGCAGGGACTTCCATGGATGCAGCTTCTGGAATTCAATGGTCATGCTAGCGTGGGCACTGGGGTGATGCAACTGCCTCTAAATACCCATACTTCTGTAAGTGAGCCAATGAAGTCATTGATTTGTCAATCCAGACTTGGATAGAATGGTTTCTTCGACCTTTCATCAAAACTTTGTCTGTAGTGAATAGAATTTAGTTCACACCTTCCTGAGGAAAACCATGTGATATGACTCCATGCAAAAACTACTAATTCTACCCCGACATTTACTCACCAGTGTATTTTAGGGACACGGCTATTTGTCAGAGGGTTTCTGAAATCAAACAAGTACATCAAAACCAGTGCTTTCAATGCAATTTACATCAAAACAGAACTTAGTGTCTTTACTATAATCCACTACGGTATTTTATGGGACACGAGGGGGTGAGGATGATGGAATCATGAACCTGGGAAAAAGATTCCAGAGACCGGCATCAGGCTACAGATCTGAGTTTATTGTGCAGCAGCAAGGAATTATATACAACGAATGGGGATGCAACATGAAGCACTTGACAGGTCACCTGACTGCATTATGGGGAAGGAGTGGAGTCAGCTTACCAGCAGGGATTTCTGAGTAGAAGGGAGAAATGACCAATGCCTTAATCCTGAGTCCTTTTTGGGGTGCTCTACCAGTGTGCTGGGATCTGCCATCTTAGAGCACCTGGTAAGCTGGGGATCAGGACTATTAAAGAAGTCTGAGGAGCCAGTGACACTCTTCTTTCCTTCCATCTCTGCAAGGCGCACTTGAACTTCTCCCACAGATTCACATAGATTCACATGTTCCTCATGTGTCCTTTGTCTTACAGAAGCTTTTCAGTTTCATGAGGCTCCAGATGGCTCTACCCCACTGCTGCTGCTGTTCTTAGAGGTGATCCTATGGTAGTGGCATCTCCAAAATTCTGGGGTCTTCTGCCTCGACTGGGTTTCACTTTCTCCAGTAGGCTCTCATAGGATCTCTTCATGGTGCCAAGCCTCAACTTCTCTGCATGACCCCTTCAATCCTGGGCCTTCAACTGCCACTGAGGCTGCACCTTCACCAACAGCTTCTCCTGGCTTCTCACAGTGCCAAGCCTCAGCTTCTCTCCATGACCCGCTTCATGTCTTCAAAACCAGTACTACCTGGTGACTCTTATACTACCAAACTTCAACTGGCAGCTTGAGGTATAACCTTGGGCTCCTCTAGAACACCTTCTCTGTGCTCTCAGGAAATACTTCTTATCACCTCAATAATGCTGGTCTCTACTTAATCACTACTAGTTTCTTAGCTCCAGCTGACCAGCAGCAATTGTCCCAGTAATACAAATATTTCACTTCAATTGTGCTGGTCTTTTGTTAATCACAGCTGACTCTTCAGCCTCAGCTCACCAGAGTGACAGGATCTTATTTCAAACTAGCAAATGGTCCTGATAGAGTCTTTAAACCTCCTTCAGAAATTTCACAAACCTGACCTCCATCTTCTGCACTGATATCAACATTCTTATCCTCCAAGCTCCCATAGAACAGCTAACCAAGCCTTAAACACTCAATGGCTTTTCTTGCACCAAGTTCTAAATTCCTTCCACAATCTTCCCCCAAAACATAGTCAGGTCTGTCACAGCAATACCCACTATGCTGGTACCAACTTGTCTTAGTTAGGGTTTCTGTTGATTTGATTAAACACCATGATCAAAGTAACCTGTGGAGGACAGGGTTTATTTGGCTTATACTTTCCATATCACTGTTTATCATCGGAAGAAGTCAGGACAGCAACTGAAACAGGCCAGGAACCTGGGGGCAGCAACTGACACAGAGGCCATGGAGGGGTACTGCTTACTGGCTTGTTCCTCATGGCTTGCTCAGTCTGCTTTCTTACAGAACCCCAGGACCAGCAGCCCAGGGATGGCACCACCCTCAATTGCCTGCCACCCTTCAATCAATCACTAAATTAGAAAATGCCCTCATTCTTGCCTGCAGCCCAATCTTATGGAAGCATTTTCCTAATTGTGATTCCCTCCTCTCAGATGACTTTAGCTGTTGTCAAATTGACATAAAACCATCCAGCATAGCCCTTTGATCCAAAAACATCTTATTCACCAAGTTTTAATTCTCGTCTCCAGTCTGTCTTCTATCTACACCATGAGATCTTTGAGGACTTGAACACATAGATTTCACAGTCAATCACAGTCAATAGTCACCTTCCTCTCACAGAAGAGAGCACCTCCCAGGAGCCTGACATCACAGGTTTGATGGCATTGTAGCACACATCATCTTTGTTTATTATCTCCAAATAGTAAGGTCCCCCGACTTACAACTTCAACATCACCCAAAAACTGGTTAGAGACTCAGATCCCCAGGTTTCACCTAGACCAACTGACTCAGAAATTCTGAGTGTAAGCAACTGCAGTTTGTACCATGAAGAGCTCTCTGGGGGATTCTGATGCTTGCTCAAATTTGATAATCGGCAAGATAAGGAAAAGTCATTCTTTGTCACTACTGGAAAAGGACTGGGATGACTGCAATGTCATCTTTATGAAGACAAGGTCATAAGATGCTTCCTGTATCAAGGGTCAGGTCAATGATAGTTCAAACCACATGCAAGGTACTCAGTCAGCAGCTTTCAGTCAGTTAAAGGCTGTTTCCTTCTAAGAGACCTACAGGTATCATCATACTAATCAGTTCCTTGCTCAAGGCTAATCCATGGCCCTAAATTTATGACTACACTGGCACTCATTCTTGGAGCCAGGCTCAGAGCCACAGCTATGAAGTACCCAGGAGTAGGCAACAAAGCCGGGAACAGAAGAGGCTATCGCTAGAAGACAGTGGAGCACAGACAAGAGACCCCGTCTGAAAGTCAAACACATCTTAAAAGCCTGACCATGGCAAACTGCAAATAATTAAAAACTCAGGGAAAGTCAAAGTTAGTGTAGGTTGGGAATCAGAGTTCATAGGAAAGAATGAAACCCAGAAGGCCTGGGAGCCAACTCATGGTAGACCCAAACAATTTTGTGGACATTTTATATTTGAAGAAATTGAAACACATCTCCTAATGAGTTAAAAAAAAATGGACCCCAACAATGATGAAGCAGCAGAATTGGAATGCAGATCTCATTGTCCCACACCTGAGCCTCTTCAGAAGAACTGCCTGGCCTCAGGGACCTGCCTACCCTGCTGTGGGCTCCCCGTCCTCTCTGTGTTCTCTTTTCTGTATATTCCTACCACATTGGCTCCAAATGCTGCCAGGTCTCTTTCTAGGAGCTACACTTAATTGCCCTCCCTCCTCATCTTTGAGATCTCAAGTCAAATGCCCTTTTCACCAGCCCTGTCCTTCTTTGGCCCATTGTATTCATTCCTTAGAGCAACAGAAACAGAAGACACATGAAGATGGATTGTGAAACATATTCTTCCATGGTTCTGGGGAAATGAGATCCAGAATTCAGAGCCCTGAAGGCTTTGATGGAGATTTTGCTCCATGCCTCTGTCCTAATCTCTGGTGACTCGTGGCAGTCATTGCTGTTTGGCTTGCTTTACTCTATGACATCACCATCAGTCTCTTCCATCTGTGTCTTCATATAGCACTTCCAAGTCTATGTCTGTGCTGGTTAGTTGGTTTTGTTTTATTGTGGTTTGTTTTGTTTGTTGCTGCTGCTGCTGCTGCTGCTGCTGCTGCTGCTGCTGCTGCTGCTGTTATTGTTGTTTTGTCAACTTGGCACAATCTTGACTCACCTGGGAAAAGGGTACCTCAACTTAGGAAATGCCTCCATGAAATTGACCTGTAGGCAAATCTGTGAAGCATTTTCTTGATTAATGATCTTGATGAATGAGAGTGACTATGCCTGTGTGTGTGATGCTACCCCTGGACAGGCGGTCTCCTGGTTTGTATAAGAAAGTAAGCTAAGTAAGCCACAGAGAGCAAGCTAATAAGCAGAGTTCCTCCACAGCCTCTACTTCAGTTTCCACCTCCAAGTTCCTGCCCTACTTGAGTGTCTGTCTTGGATTTCCTCAATGTACTGCGATTGAGTTGTTTAAGCCAATTAAACTCTTTTCTCCCCGAGTTGCTTTGGTCATGGTGCTTATCACAGCAACAGGAAGCAAACTAGAACAAAGTCCAATTTTCCCCTAAGGATAGGGACCACCTGATAGACTATGATCTCTTCTTAACATGATTATATCTGCAAATATTCTAATCCCAAGTAAAGTAGCGTTTATAGAATCTTATGACATCACTAGGGGAAACACAATTTAACACAAACATCGCAGCATCTTATTCCTCTTCCCTATCTTATCTTCATTGTAGATTTTTACCAGTACAAAAAGTTACCCTGTTCTTTTTACAAATGTCTGTGCTCATTCTCTGCTCAGCTCCATGACCACCAAAAGCCTTGCTGTTTAGAGCCAGCTGCCTCTCTGTCTTATTTTTAGTTAAGTCTCCAGAACCCACAAAAGGTTTACAAAGAAGGACTGAGCAAGGAGTTACCAAGCAGCTAGACTACCTTTCTCCCCTGCGGTCTTTAATTATTTGAACCCAACTAACCAATCACAGGGAGGAGCACATGACAGTTGGAGTAGGAGTTTTTAATGTGCTCATGTGTTTAAGATTGGTTGCTGACTCCAGGTACTACCAAAAGGTGATGAGAAGTTTCGAAGGTGGCATCACCTACTAGAAGGAAGTTATGCTACTAACTATGTGCCCTTGGAGAGTATATTTGAAACCCTAGTCCCTTCCCTGATGCCTTTACAGCCCAGCTGCTATGAGGTAAGCAACTTTGCTCTGTCCTGTGCTTCCTGCCGTGGTGCTCATCTTCACCATAGTCCCCAAGCAATGGAATTAACCATCCGAGGATTAACTCTCATACTGTGAACCCAAATGATTTTTCTTTAAGTTGTCTGTCTCAGGTATTTTGTCATAGCAATGAAAAGCGAACTTAACAACCTAAACTGACACATCGGAACCTGTGTAAGGTAATACGGGTTCAAGAAGGAGCCTTATGCTTCCTCAAGAATTAAGAGCTATGAAGTTCATATCACAGGTTTGCCAGGTACAGCCTAGAAGCCTAATATATTTTTGGTTTGAGGTTTGTTTTTCCTTTTGCAATAAGGACCATGGAACCTATACTGGCCTCAGTCTTACTACATAGCTGACGTTTACTTTGAATTCCTGCCTCTTGCCTTCTTAACGCTGAGATAGTAGGTATGCGCCATGCTACATGGCTCCCAATACACTTTTTAGTATAAATATGTCCTATGTGGCATTTGAGCCCTACAGCAAATGATACTGCAGATAAACTTACAGGTTTTACAAAGTATTAGTTGTTTATCTGAGATTCAGTTTCGTTTGGAATCCCATATTTTTATTTCATTAATCTGACAACTTTATGGTGTTGGCATCAGATCACCAGCAGATTTATAGTCTTCTCTGTGGTGAAAACCTTCTTGGCAAAGTATTGTTTGTATGAGAAATCAGTCAAGATGAAGACTGACTTCCAGGAAGATATACCAGGCACCTGGATTCAGTCATGGCTAAATGTTTACTTTGTCATATATATTTTCCAATAATTTTGGTCAATGAATTTCTCTCATTTTTTTCTTTCCTAAACTTTTTAAAATTGAGTTTGTGCCATTTACAAGTAAATCAGTCATGGTGAACATAAGCCACCTGCCAATCGATGCCATTTCTTGTTCCTATGACCAACTGAGAATTCACCTCTGTCTCCCTTACAGTCATTCTCCAACTTTCCTCAGTGGTACCTTACCCATCTCGGTGGTACCAAGTCTGTCTCCCATTGGTATCGATCACCTCTTGAGCATGAAAAAAATACAGTATGATGCTACAGTGGCTCCTTTTGATAAAGAGTGGAGAACAGGAGAAAAAAAATGGTAAAGATGGTATGGAACTCTATTCTGCTACAGCAAGAACGGCACCTAAGCCTCCAAAGAAATGGCCCCAAATGCCGGGTCCGATGCCACATGCTTCTTAAGCACCCGTGTTGCGACCTTCGTTTCCTTCTCCAGTTTCACTGCAAGGGTTTAAGTGCTGACCCGGTCGACCATAGAAAAATGTGAGCAAAAGAGAAGATACGCAGTGCCAAGGGGCACCTAAGACGGTATTAAGTGTGGATGGCTTGTACAGTGTATCTGCTGTAAAGCTGATCCCTTTGATCCTACCACATAAATCTCCCTTATTGAAATGACAGCTGAGATTAATACTCTTCATTCAGCCAGATTCTGACTTGATAAAGTTCAACTCTTTTGTTCCAGGCAGAAGAGGAAAAGAATTGATGCCAAATCACAGTGTCAATCCTTTAGCATCTGGGTAGGAAGACAGAGCAGTCTCAAGGTTTTGCCAAGAGATTGGTCAAATGGCAGGACATCACTCTTCACCAGACCAAACACTCAGCCTCCCCAGCCCAGTGTTTGACAAGCACATACTCTGTAGCTACAGACTGCATCTGCTCACTCAGAAATATATTTATTACAATAGGTAGGGCTCAGACCCAGGACAGGGCACTTAAGAAAATTTCTAAGCAAATATAAGCATTGTTTCCTATGGTATGCATGTTTGTGAGCCCTCTGAAATAAATGCTGGGATGTATATTACACTTAATTTTTACCCAAAGGCTGTGCAGCAATCATGCTAAACAAAACCCATGACGCAATAGTGTTGAAGAGTACACTTAGGAGTTAAGGGGTACAATGAGGATCCTACCTATAGATCAAAGGAGAGACCACATAAGAGGGCTGCAAAGAACTAACTGGGCTTTTTGTTTTGTTTTGCTTTGTTTTGTTTTGTTTGTTTTGCTTTGTTTTTCCCCTTCCATCTTGGAAGCATAGATTGGGCCCTTATCAAGCACTAAATTTGCCAACACCCACCTTCCTCTTGAAATGTTCACCTCTGGAAGTGTGTGAAGTACATTTCTATCATTTATAAGTGTCTCAGTCTTGGCATTTTGTTATAGCAGAGAGGTAGCTGAGACATCTTCCTTTACCCTCCAATCTCCTCTAATTGGAAAGACCAGTATTGATCAAATAGATGAATAGATGAAAAAAATATTTTATTAAAAGCAATCAGAGAGGAATTTTATGGGAACAAACAAGAGAGGTTGAACAGAGTTCATTAAATATTTGAGATATTATTGCACCCTATTGTGTACCAGATACAGATGTGGGTGCTGGAGGCAGCCATGTTTTATTAACATATGGGTCCATTTGTTAACTGGAATTCTTTCACACCTATGCCGAAGGTCATGTCAGTCTGAGCTTGCATACTGAATACTCCTCCCATTCCTTTTCAGATACCCTGTTTGCCCCTAGCCTGTAAACCTGCTGTATCTATTAAGTGAGGTTTAGTGGTTCCCAGGTCTGCAATCAGTCACCCTTGGCACTTGAGAAAGCAAGGTACAGGCAAAGAAGAATTCTACTTGGAATGGAGCAGGTTGTTGTTTGGACTCCATCTGTGAACTAGCAGAATTTACAGGATTACAGAGTAGAATTAATGTCATGACCATCTGGTTGGCATTCAGAAGCTTCACACTTTGCTGCTGATGATTCATAAGTGGGAAGTTTGGGATTTTAACAGCTTTGTATTAGCTTTTGTATTTTCTTCTTTTAAGACCCTAAACTGCTCCTGGCTTCTCTCCAAGTCAGATGGTCCCTATGATAGTTTGGCTCTAGAAACAGTCCCTACATGCACTGGAGGAAAACCCAGTGGTTGTAACCTTGTTCTCCCTACAGAGCACTCTGGCTGCTTTCCCAGATGTACAATTCTTAAAAAAAAAAAAAAAAAGTAAACTTAGAAAGCAGCTTCCAGCTGCTTTGGACTTTAGCACCTGAAGGCTTACTCAAAATGTTATTGACCAAAGGTAAAGATGACTTATCGTAAATGAGCTTAGTTGGGGAAAATGGCAAGAAGGAAGAATCTTATATTAGAACTCATGCGTGTCTCACGCAGTACCAGAGAGTGAAACCCTTCAGAACCTCACACAGCCCTAAAATAGAAATTGGGAAGCTAATCATAAGACAGGATGACCACAACCCAGCTAGGCCCCATCCTCCCCATCAGCCTCTGTATTACCTAGTTCATTCACGTCTCTCTGCGGGACAGATAGAAAATGACCACAGTCCTCGCTCGCATCCCACGCCTTTGCTTTCAGTTCTAGCACAATTGTCTAGCTGTCATTTTCCCCTACATCCTAAAGTTTGGGCACATATTCACTTAACCACCTACTACATGTCAGACTTTGTTCTGCACCTATCCAAATATCTTCCCACTGAGCTGAGTCCCTCAAATGCCTCAGCTCACCTTTGTTGGGGGGGTCTCATGTTAAAGGCCCCAAAAGATTGGTTATACTTCATCCACACCTGTGTTCTGAGAAATTTGAAAGTCAAGAATACCAGGCCCAAATGTCACTTTTACTACTGCATGTGTACATGCATGTTCATGTGTGGGAAGAATTACTCCTGTATGTACAGATACATGTGCCCGTGTGTGTGTGTGTGCATGTGTGTGTGTGTATGTGTATGCTTGTGAACATCAGAAGTCAACCTGATATTTTGTAGTCATTTTCCACCTCATTTTTATTAACTACTTATTTATTTTATATTAATTTATTCATTAATTTATTTAATGTGTGAGTTTGATGTGCAGAGAAAGCAGGTACCGTGTGTGTGTGTGTGTGTGTGTGTGTGTGTGTGTGTGTGTGTGTGTGTGTGCGCGTGTGTGTGTGTGCGCGTGTGCGTGTGTGTAGGTCAGAGGGCAACTTGCAAGAATTGTTTTCTCCTTTCACCTCTAGTCCTGAAGCTCCACAGCTGGTGCTCTCAGTTGCTGAACCATCTCACTAGCCGTCCATGTTCTTGAGACAGGATCTCTTACTAGCCTGGAACTCATGGATCCAATCAGAATGGGTTCCCAGAGCACTCCAAGGATTCTCCTGCATCTGTCCCTCCAGCACTGGGATTACACACACATACCACCCAGACCTAGCTTTTTTATGTGATTTCTAGAGATTGAAGCACCTCATGTTTATGGAAGCATGTTACTGAGTCATTCCTCCAGCCCCATTTTTATTACTAATGAAGTCTAAGATGAAATGCATGAGTTCTATCTGTAGGCAAGTGAACCCTCCTACACTAAACATAGGCAGTAGAGACGCACACTCAGATAGACATCACTGTCCAGACTGGTCTCAAGTGCTCTGTAAACTATAGGCTCTTTGCATCTGGAAAACAATTAGAACTCCCTTACCCTAAGGGCAGCTCCTTCTCCGGAAGAAACTGCAAGTGCTGGATTGAGAAGGATCCCTTTGCTCCTCTGAAATTTACAAAGGAGATGAATCACTTCCCCTTTCCTAGGGCAAGTACCTAAAGAGGCATAGAGTGGCCACAAGTGGTCTGATTCAACAAGCTTCTTCCCTGGGAGGGATCCTTAGAACAGGAAAATGATTCCCTTCCCAAAGCCACTGGTTGTTATTATTCTCCGATTGTTTTACTTGGGGCTGTTGTTGGTTGGTTGTCTGCAATGTGGGTGATACAAATTCAGTAAGTGCTAGTAATTCAGTAGGTAAATTCAGTAAGTGCTAGGCAGACTCTCTCAGTGTATCCCATTCTTACTCTCTTCCTAAGACATTAGTTTACAATTTCTCATTTTAAAGTTGTACATCTGTGATATGGGTTCCTGATATAACAACAACTATCTTGCCTTGAGTGATTCCATTTTTGACAGAGCCAAGCTAAGATCAGGTTCTCATGGGAAGAAAGCACCAACCCCTACCCCTTCTTGAATGTGTATACTCCTGCAGAAACCAGATATGAGATGTTATCTTTATGCCTCCTGCTCAGGATGTTCCTTGTGGGTGATAGACTGAGGAAATGAACCTGACTTCTGCTTTTGTTGACACAGATGCTTGCAGTTTTTGTGCTTCAATACAGTTCTGTAAACTGGGCTGGTGTCTCAGTCAGCTCCAAGTGCTGCTGTGTCCCTGGCCAGCCAATTGTCCAGCCAGCCTGTCCTGTCTGGCCAATTCAATAAAATCTTTTGCTTTGGAAATTTTTGTCTCTGTGCCTGAGTTGTGTTGCATCACTTCAGACCCTACAACAACATCCATTACATTTTTCTGTTGATATTTCAGAGACTTCTTTTTTTTTTAACCACAGTGACATTTGATACTTTATTACCCCTCTCCTCCCTGGTTACTGTCTATCAACTCCCTATCATATGGCAAAATCAGTACATTCTCCCTTATTTTACTTCTTTCTTTCCATTGCCACCTAATTTTCATTAACTGTCAGTTCTTTAGTATATTATTGCGTATATGACAGGAGTTAAGACACACAAGCCATGGTACATATGTGGAGGTCAGAGGTCAACTCTGTAGAGTTGAGTCTCTCTTTCCACATTCAGGCAGGTTCCCGGGATCAAACTCAAGTAGTCGGCTTATATAGAAAGCATCATTAACTGCTGGGCCACCTCAATGCCCCTTTTAATTCTTTTATTCATTCATTGTTACCTTGTGTATGTGGGATGGATGACTATCATATTATTTTAAAACATGCATGTGCTGTCTGTCAGCTTTAAGTGCTCTCTGTTGGCCTATGGGTATAAAAGATGAGGAAGGTCACACACACACTCACACACACACACACACACACATACACACATACACACACACACACAGAGCCATTGCTTTCCTCTCCACCCCCCTCTCCTCCATCTTTTCCTAGTTACATCATGTCTACCTCATGAAATGTCTATTTTAATCTCCTGGCAGTCCGTGGAAAGGATTCTGAAACTGCCACAGCTTCCTCCTTTCTTCCTGAGGTTTGTGGTTTGGCTTCTTCCAGTTCTTCGGTAGGATAGGATACACTGTGAGCTACTGCATGCTCAGGAATACAGGCCCTCACCTTTATCCACAAACAATGACTCCATTCAGTGACATAAAAATATCCAATAATAATTTCCTATATATTTAATAAGAACTTTCCATGCCTTTTTAGCTCTGAAAATTGTTATGGAGAATACTGAGACTGGTCAGGTAACTTGATAATGTTCCTTTTCATTCTAAGAACTGAGTCTTCACTTTAATGTCCAGAAACCTAATTAACACATGTCTCTGAGTATTTGGTTCTACGCAAATTCTCCTGGGTATGTCTGCCCTTTTACAATACATAAACATGTAGATAGATGTATGAAAGATAGATATATATATAGATAGATAGATAGATAGATAGATAGATAATTTAATTCTATAAACTTATAGAGAATCATAATTTGTTTATTTTATGTTTTATTTTAAAAGATATTTCTTACCTCTTTCTTAAAACATATGTATCTATTACCGTTGTGTTGAATCTCCTTTATTTTACATTTTTAAGACTTATTTTTATTGTATATGTGCAAGTATTTGCCTGCTTAATGTTTGTGTACCCATGTGTGCTGTGCCCATGAGGCCAGAAGAGGGCTTCCAATCTCCTAAGATTGGAGTTACAGGTGACTGTGAGCCACCACGTGGTTGCTGAGAATTGAACTCATGTCCTCTACAAGACCAACAAGTTATCTTTACAACCAAACTACCTCTCTAGCACCTGTTGTTGCTACTGTATTACAAACACACACACACACACACACACACACACAAATACACACTACAATCCTTTATCTTAGTCAATTTCAGTTAAACAGCTTTTTCTCAACTTTTTCTTCATTTTGTCTTATGTTTTCAGGTATTCCTTATATTTATGTGGCTCTTCCAGTAGGAAAACTGTGTTTCTATGATGGTTTTATTTCTGCCAGCTCACACTTAACACCATTTCTGTTAACCTTATTGTTCATGGACTATTATACGCTTATCTTATGGTCTCCAAGTAAGCCTCTGCAACAGCAGGGCTAAGGGGAATCAAAGTCCAGCATCCTAACTACTATTTCCAGAGTCTACCATCAGGAGCCTGGTATTACAAGAGTTAGATTTAGGAACAATTCAGCATAGGCCAACTTGGGAATAGCATGCCTCCATTACAATGCTGGTCTCTAGTGACAGACTGAGCTCAGACACTGAAAACATCAACATTTGAAGTGTGCTTCCTCTTTTCACTCACCTTAGTTCTGAACCCAAGTCTCACATGTGTCTGATTGGGAAAACCTCACATTAAAAACTGTAGCTTCAGCTAGGAAAGAGTTTCAATCCTCAAGAACTGCCAAGTGTAGAACAGCAGACAAGAAGAACATTAGAGCAGATGGTAAGGACTGTTCAAACAATCCAAGCGTGCTCCAGTTCCCACTGAGCTCTCAGCACTGGTCCTGCAGCTGCACTGAGCATCATCCTTTCAGCCCTCGGTCGTAACCCAAGGTCCCCTCAGCTACCTACGTTACTTATATCATGTTGTCTAGCACACCCATTATGACAGCTGTAAATATTGTCAATGCCCGTTTTTGTTGACAAGGACTCTGAAGTTCAAATAAATAAATAAATAAATAGATAGATAAATAGATAAATAAATAAATAAATAAATAGAATAGAATAAAAGGTGGAATATGGCTGAGATCCACCAGCCAATAATGGCAAAATTGAGAGTTATCCTCAGAGACTAACTCTAAATGTCATTGTCCTTCTTCTGCCTGCTGAATCAATGAACTTGAACTATGTTTCCTAAAACAAGATAAGTACCAGCCTCTCAGGGCAGGTAACTTAACCACGAGTTTTTAATCACAGTTTCTTGCTGAATTCTTAGCTTGAACTCCACCCTGCTGTATGACCAGATGGTTGATGTTGTAGCAATCCTAGGTGAAAGCTACACATAACATTCTTGGCTTTTACTGAGTAGCCATCTTACCATTTGCTGTACGGTGTTTGGCTGTTATGAACCATCAGTCACATTTCCCCTCATTGGCCAATTATTGATGATCATTTGATCTTGAATTTATAAAAGAGATCTCTTGACTTCTGGAAGCAACAGGACTTACTCAGTTAGCAAATGCTGACTGGCGGTCCAATTTTTTCTTGCACTAGCTTTCTCCCATAATTCTTATTTGTGCCTTCCATTTCACTGTTCCTGCTGCCTGCCCTGACCCTCTCTTTTCCAACTTTGAGCATGTACTTGTAAGAATTCTCAGCTTAGCTTTCAAGATTTATTCCAGTCATTTCTTTTTCTCCTACGTCTCCCTTGAATTTTCAACCAATTAGGAGTTCCCTTATAGTTTAATCATTTGGCATTTCTATCTTACATCACCAACTTTCTACTAGACCTTAATTTAAGTAAATGTGGTATACATTTAATTACCTTTTACTCTACTGTGGTGATATTATATATCCAAACTTGTGTATGGCCATAAGTGCATGGCTTTGGGTATGGACTAACGTGGCTTTCTTTGGCCAATGGTTGAAGTGTAATCACATAGTTGACCCTGCCCTATAGTCTATCTGACTTTTTCAGAAGAATGCACTGAGGATAAATGTGCTCCAAGGGGATTGAGAAGCACATGGAACAGATTAGAACTCAATCAGACCCAGCCTAACCTGTATTAATGCAGTCATTGCTGGCACAAGGTATGTGTGAGCAAAACAGATGCATGCTATTTGCAGTGGCCGTGGTGGTTTTGCTAGTATATTTATCCAGTGCCATGAATGTGGTTTGATCTTCTGCACTTCTAGAAAGCAAGTGTTCCCTCTTACTCCTGGTACTTTGTGATAAGATGTCTGAATATTGTAGAATGCTTACTACACATTTCGTGAAAAAGGTGAAGCTCAACAATGCATAAGGAAGTTGTCTGAAGTGACATAATAAAGTTTAGGTGAAGATGTGGTTCAATACCATGCAATTAGAAGCTCAATACAGTATCTATCTCCACAATAAATTTTGCAAGAAAATACTGAAGTATGTGAAAAGTGAAGGAAAGGAAGAGATAAAAGAAAAATAAAAGAGAATAAACCTTTATAATTTTGCTATAAATTTTAAATATTTCTATATATGTTACTGAGTAATTTTAAAGTAAATTGTCATCATGATTTATATTTATGAAGACAATATTTATCATTTTGACATATCAAGAGTCATTCCTTAAAGCATTTTACTACCTGTTAGGGAGTACCTCTTCTACCATGTCTGCAGGAAGATATCCATCTGGCCAGACCGTCCTCCTACTACAAAGCTCTTCCACTATAAGCTCTCTTTATTCTATTATGTTCCAAAAGGTAAGTTTGTTTCTCATTATTGGCTACTTAACTGCTGTCCCCAGGACTCAGAATAGAAATAGGAGATACAGTCAATCACTATGGGAACAGAGTGCATTACAGAATTGGCACTTGGGAGCTATAGTTGGGGCTCCCAACAAGCACCTGTTGAACTCCCCGTATTCTCTTGATTTCCTAGATCAGACCCCCAGCCTATCTTGGAACTCTCCATAATTTTTCAATAATACCTTTACATAGTGGGGACAGGGGTGGGAGTGGAATGAATGACTCTACTTTATTTATTTTCCCTAAAACCACCCCATAGGTATAGAATTCTCATGAATTCAAGAAAAAAAGACCATAAGGAGGCCTGCATGGCCTAAGTTTGAAAAAAAACATAAGGCAAAGCTGTGTTTGAGTTGCACTGCTAAGTTCATGAGAACAGTACAGGGCTCAGAAACCTATGGTCTAAACACTTCTGCCAGGAGCGGACAATACACATAACACTTGATGTCACCTGCACCGAATCACAGACTGTTAAAACCAGACAGAAACTTTAAGACAGCTAATCCAAGCTGAACAGTGGCGGCGCACACCCTTAATCCCAGCCCTTGTGAGGCAGAGGCTGGTGGATCTCTGTGAGTTCAAGACCAGCCTGTTCTACAGAGTGCGTTCCAGGATAGCCAAAGTTACAACAGAGAAACTCTGTCTTGAAAAACAAAAACAAAAACAAATAAAGCAAAAAGATAGCTAATCCAATTCCATCATTGAACACATGAAAACAAATAAGCTCTAAGAGAGGACGTGGCTTGTCCCAAGTCACCATCTCTGGCGACCCAGATGTAGAGTGTGAGGACACTGGTTTCCACGTGTGGTTTCTCTTTACCCCACCTCCTGCTGGTTTATCAACCAAACATATTAAATAGCTCTATGATTAAGAGCAAAATATTAAAAACTGACCACTAGGCTCTTAGCTAAACCGAGCCACTATCTTATGCCTGACTGCACTTCAGTTTACTAACCCATAAAGGAAGAGTAATGACATTATTTATTCCCATGAGACTGCTATAAGGAATTAATACGTTATTCAAGGACCTGGCAGAGATAAACAGCACAGTGTCTATTAGAAATCATGATGGTTACCCATAAAGAAAATGGTTTTAATAGTAATTATTTCTTATTTAAGCAATAAAAAAAACAAAATGCAGAGTTATACATCTTGAAAGGCACCAAAGACACGTTGCTCCCATAAGCCATGTACTACAGGCTGAAGGTTCTAACATCAAATTCTTACATTGAAGCATAATCCTCAAGGTCAAGGTAGGAAGATGTGGGTCTTCAGGATGTGCTTAGGTTAGGAAGGAGAGCCTTCAGAAATGAGATTAGTACCTCATGAAAGAGACTGGGAAGCTCTTTAGCCTCTTCGTCCATATGATGGCACAATGAAAAGGCCACCATGTGAAGACCAGGAACAGGTCCCTTGCCAGACCTTGATCTTGGATTCATACTCTTAGAACTGTGAAGAATATATTTGTACTGCTTATAAATTTGGTGGTTTAAATGAGAAATGTCTCCCGTAGGTTGAAGTATCTGAACACTGGTGGCATTATTCAAGGCAGTTGTGAAACCTTTAGGACATTGAGGCTTGCTGGTAAATCTGTGTCACTGGGGGCAGATTTTGAGAGTTCTAGTTCACTGTATCTGCTCCCCACACAGAGAAGTAATTTCCCAGCTCCCTGGTCCAGCTGCCTGCTACCATGCCTCCTCTGCCACGAGACTTTTGAACCGTAAACCAAAATAAACTCTTCCTTTATAAGTTGCCTTTGGTCGTGGAATTTTATCACATCAACAGAAAGGAAAATTGATACAGTAAGTTACCCAGCCTTACAGAGTTTTGCTATAGCACTCTAACCAAAATGTGAGTTCCACCCAAGCTCAAGCCATTTCCTGTAGGAATTGATAGGAAATTTCAATCTAATAAATATTCGTTAGCCTTGGTTACTTCAATTGTCTTGGGACCAGCTTCATAAATAATTCATTTCCCCCTCCCCTCTTCCTCCTTCTTGGCCATTTCACACTGAGTTGGCTTCACTATTCAGGCAGTCCCCCTCATACCTGGATTCCCGAATCTTAGCATAAGCCACCTTTATAGATAACAAACTCTGTATAAAATGCCTATGGTTCCCCAGATATTCCTGCCCGAGTTCTGAAATTCCAGCTGCCTCGGCCAATTGACTTGTTCAAGCCTGAACATGATCTTCAAATGTCATGGTCAGCCTGACTGGATTTGGAATCACGTAGGAAACACGTCTGAGTGTGTCTAGAATGTCTGAGCTAAAGAAGGAAGACTGGCCCTGAATGTGGGTGGTACCGTTCCATGTGCTTGAGCACTAAACTGAATGAAATGGAAAAGAAAAGAAATTGAGGAGGGCGCAGACCTCCTGTGGATGCAGTGCGACCAGCCACCTTGTACTTCTGCTGGCATGCCTTCCTCACCATGATGGACTAAATTCCTTCAAACCATGTGTCAAAATAAACACTTCCCCCCCGCCCCCTTAAGTTGTTTATGCCAAGTGTTTTGCCGTACTCATGAGAAAAGCAGCCAATACTTTGAACCAATCACTTTGTCCAGGATCATGCAGTACCTGGCCTGATACGATTCATTTTTTAACCTTTTCTTGGATCACTTTCACTTAAGTCACATAGACAAGGTGTGAAGAGGGACCTTGACATCAAAAGAGAGGGTGGGTGGGTGTCCGGTCATTAGGAGGCTTCCCTTTCCATCCTCTTCATCGTGTGACTCTCCTATGGACACTCATTTGCGATAGCTTCTCCTCTATCCAGCTTTCTTCACCCCTCCCACTGCCCCGTTCTCCTTACACTGCACCTCCTTAGGACCTGGGTGTTCTTAACTCCTCTGTAGATTCCCAAGGAATTCCAATCCCAAATCCAAGCAGCAGTCACTCGATACAATTCCCTGCTCTGAACAGAGACTTGTAGCAACCAGCAAGTGTGGGCACCTTCCAAGCAGATCTGGAGGCTCCAACAAGAGGGTGACCTACTTCCCTTTGCTTTTAGCACCCTCTGAGTCCTCCTGGATCAGGAACTGTTGGCCCCATCCCTGACCTCACCCTTCACCAGTGGGAATCCTCTAAAGGAGAAACAGCAGGGGCTCATACTAAAAACCAGAATGGCTTTGAAGACTGTAAGAGGATTATTGGTCATCTTTCCCTACAAAGCATAGAATTTCCCCAGCAAGGAAGCTGTCTGCTTGCTCATTTAGGGACTTGGAGCCATGTGAAAGAACTGTGAAGGCATTGGTTCTAATACCAAATTTCTCTAAGTTTCAGTATTCTAGTCTATATAATGGGAACAATTGATGCCCCTATTCAAAGTGACATGAGTATTAAAGGTTGAATGTCTGTGTTGACTTCTAGAGGATGTTCAGCTTACTTTGGCTCATGCTCCCACTTTGCCTCTACTTCTTCTATTTAAGAAAATTCTGAATCTTGTACAAATATCTCTATATACTCAAAAGGTATACATGCTAGTGGATTAAATTTCAAGACTCCATTAGACTGTGCATTCTAAGGTATAGATGCATAGGTGCCAGCTCCTCATCCTCTGATCCCTCGGGTGAAGGCTAAGACTGCCTCTGAATTTGCAAAGGCCTAACCGCTTGCCCCCCTCCCCCAATGTGGCTGAAAATGTCTGTGTACTGAAAGATCTGCTCTATCATACCAGCCAACATAATCTCCTAGGTTGTCTCTTGTATCTCTTTATCACGTCCACCCCGTCCTGCTTTGGAATCAAGGAGCAAGGGTTAATAGACTTGGAGCCATGGAGTCATCTGGAAACCTATCTTCTTTCAGCATATAGAGGCAATGGTATGTATTGTAAGGGCAAGATGGTATGTATTGCTGGGCAAGATTCAATGATGGCCAAAGCAAAACCCACATAAATCGGGCTCTTATTTGGTATACATTTATACAAATATTTATACAAATTTCTCTTTCTAGAAGGTAGGATTTCCTAGAGGCAGCAATTCATTTCATCAATGTATATCATTCATTTGATTGACCACAAGTTCTAGCCCAGAGACTATTAATAAGTAAAATTGGATTCATAGTATCTTCTAAAACATATTTTAAGGACAGGAGAGGTGGCTCAGTAATAGCACGGATAATTCTTGAAGAGGACCTGAATTCAGTTGCCAGCACCCACGTAGGGATGCTCATAACTGCAAGTAACTTCAATTCCAGTAATTTCCAGTCCCAGAAAATTCAACTCCCTCTTCTGGCCTCCGTAGGCATATATAGGCACATGCATATACCATACACAGACTCACTCATGTACATACACATAATTACAAATAATGAAATACATCTGAAAAATAAATACCTCTATTTTTTGTTTCTGAGAGACACAGAACATAAAGTTGAATGGGTAGGGAGGTGGGGATGGTCCGGGAGAAGTTGGAGGAAAATAAAACATGATCACAATCTATTAAAAAATTAAAATTTAAAATATTAAAATATCCTTTAATTAATTTACAGGAGCTTTGGGTGAGGAAATTTCACAATTTATTTCTGTATCCCTAGCATCCAGCATTTCTAGATGAATAATTACATAAATAATAGAGAAGTCGGATCATTCGTCTCTCTATTCTTTTTTCTTCCTTGTTCTTTCCTTGTATATGCATTGATGACCTACATTGTGCTGCGTAATTTAGGAGGTCTCATTTAACAACTTATTTAGGTTATACAGAGCTCATAGCATGCAGATAGGAAGTGAGTAGTGTGTACATTATGTAATAAAGAAGCAATGTGTTACAGTTATTGTGGTTGAAGAATACAAAATAAAACTGCCTTGTTTAATTTCCAGAACTGTCACTTAACTGTGTGATCTTGGACTGAGTAATAAGCATCCCCTAGACTATAAAGTGGGTACAATGGGAGTATAAGCTCACTAATTTATATTAGTAAGAGTATACAAATCATTTATAATGGGATAGGCAGACCCATAGCAACACTATGGTTTGAGCTCAAAATGTCCTTCACAGGCTCATGTGTTTGAACATAGCTGATGTTGCTGTTTTGGCATGCTATGGAACCTTTAGATTGTGGAGCTTCAATGGAGGAAGCAGGTTTTGGGGGAGTTGGTCTTAGTGTTATCACCCAGCTTAACTTCTGGTCCTCGTCACTCTGATTCCAAGTCTACCAAGATGTCAGCAAGCAACCTTACATGCTCATCACCAATGGGCGTACCTTAGCTGCTTGCTCATGACATTTCATGTTCTTTCTCTTGAGCTCTGGAAGTACTCTGCATGACATTTGGGTTCTTTGAAAATATCAGCACCAAGTACAGGACCTAGAAAGCTTGTAGGGGCATTGTTCTATGGAATTCCATCTAGGTGGTCACACATCTGTTTGAAGGTGTGTATTGTAGGTAGACGCATGTGGACATAGATGGTATCTCCCAGTATCCCTCTAGCCTCTGCCTTGCTAACTGATCAGCAATGATATTCAGAGTTATAAGCCATACACACCAGGAAACCTAACACTCTAAGATTAGAAACATCTTAATCCTAATCTAAGTACAGAATCCTTTCCCTGGCCAAGGTATGGCCCAGGAACAGGTCTTATTCAATTCAGCCTCATAATACAAGAGAAGTATTCTGAAAATAGACCAGTGAGAAAATATATTCATTCTTAATTAAAGAGGGGTAAGATGACAGCAAACAGAGAGAGATGGAGGGATAAATAAAGGAATGAAGGAAGCTTATGCTTTTTTCTCTGAATATTGTTGGACCTGGGTTCACCATCTTTAGCCTGAGAGTGAAGGCAACTTTGTGTAGCAGAGATATTTAGGAGGAAACTGGATCTTTGACATAAATGTTGACCTGCCCAACCAACCAATTTTGAAGTCTCCCATGTTCGAGGATATTTCTTACTATATGAACTCATAAATTTTCTCTTTTGTTTAAGCCAGCCTGAACGATTGTCTGTTCATAACAGCATAAAAACATCCTAATGGACAAAATATCATACATTCTAAGAGTAAAATTGACAATAGTACGCAGTAAAGTCTGTTATCCTGCTTTTCCATTTACCTAAAGCATTCTCCCTGTCATCAGGTAATCTTTGTAAATTTAATTTGAGGGTACTTAAATGCATCATATTTACTTAACTGCTCACATATTTTGGGTGATTAGATCATTTCTATTTTTCACTCTTATAAATATCATTGAGTTCAACATCCATAGCCAATCCTACCAAGTTTCTGAGGAAAGATAAAGAAGTAGAAGTAATAGTTTAAAAGAGAAACTTTTCAGAGGCCCCCGACATTTCCAAATTGCTTTCAGAAAAACTAAGTCAATTAATATTTCCAACAGCACAGTATAAGAAAACATATTCCACCATGATGCAAAACACAGGCAAGTTAGGATAGAAGAACAGCATTCTGGTCCCCATCAAAACATTCTGATCACTGGTGAGTTTGTATGTCTCATTACTTCTTGGCTCCATGTAGTTTTCTTGAGGTCTTTTTTATACTTCCTTCCAGACCTGTGGCTCTAGGGCTAATGCTTGCCTAATAAATGCAATGGAATATAAGTTCATCAATTATTTGAATCCTCCAAATAATGCTGTTAGGTAGGTTTGTTTAAATCCATTTTACAGAGAAAATGAAGGCCCAGAGGTTAAGCTCTCTGCTCTAGCCATTGGGTGTATTTTGAGTTCAAGTATAGGTCCTCAGGCAATTATAAACTTGATCTTTCTATTTTGGGATGGCTCAGCTGTTGCAGTAGATGCAACTTTATATTGGAGGACTCATCTGCTTCTCCATACAAAGGGTCTCTATACAAAGGGGATTTGTATTGAAGCTCATTCAAAAAAAAGATAACATGTGTTTCACCACTAGATATGTTTTCTATTTTTCTGATGACACATATAACCTCAACTCCATGACTGCACCCTATTTTACAACATCAGATGCCCCCTGAAGTGTCAGTTTTAAACAGTCCATTCAAAGCTACTGTCTTAGTTAGGGTTTTGTTGCCGTGAAGAGACACATGACCATGGCAACTCTTATAAAGGAAAGCATTTAATTGGGGTGGCTTACAGTTCAGAGGTTTAGTCCATTGTAAGTATAGCAGGAAGCATGGCAGCATGCATGTAGACATGGTGCTAGGGAGGGAGTCAAGAGTTGTACATCTGTATTGGCAGGCAGCAGGAAGAAAGTGTGAGCCACTGGGTCTGGCTTCAGCATCTGAAAATCTCAAAGCCTGCCCCCAGTAACATTTTCCACCAACAAGGCCACACCTACTTCAACAAGGCCACACCTCCTAACAGTGCCACACCCTATGGGCCTATGGTGGCATTTTTATTCAAACCACCCAGATGCACAATGCATGAAATCCACCCAGTTCTGCACCACCTGCTTCTTGCTTGCTAGCACTGGCATGGTTAACTGAATCCCCTAGCTTGGACTGACAGATAATATAAACAGCAGCAGGTCACCCGGAGCTCCTATTTGTACAGGAATTCTAAAAGTAACAGAAGAGGAAACCACTGGAGGTTATCAGAGTGGGGACTATAAAGCAATGTGTTTGCAGCTTCATGTAAGAACAACCAAGGAGAGCTGGGGATGCAGATTACTAATGGTTCACCTAGCATGTGCAAAGCTCTGGTTTCTATTCTACACACACACACACACACACACACACACACACACACACACACACACTGTACCAGAAAAAAATAAAATGGTACTTGGGCAACAACTAAAATCAATTAAATAAGAATAACCCAGGTGGTACCCAGGTATCCATTTTTTTTTTTTTTATTCACTAAACAAGTCCCATCTCCAGGCAGGTTTTGAGCACTAGTGCTATAGGATTACAATGAATTTCTTGTTTTGAAATGGAAACTGTACTCTGAGATTCAAGAGGCCTCTGGGGGAAAAGAGAAGGAAGCAAGACAGGGAGAAACCCTGGGAAACTGGCAAGATACAAGCAATGTCTTCAACAGAGGCCCTAGTGTTTAACATAGAATAGAAATTCTGTCACTGCAAACCAGGTGTCCACCCACAATTAGAGGGCTGGACAAATCACGGGGTGTATGTCAGTACGTGATAGAATGATACTGTGATCACTGGGATGTGATCAATTACTGTGACCCATTTCAGAAGGAACAACTGATTTCGAAGAATGAGTTACTTTGGCTCATAGTTGCAAGGGGTTCGAGCCTGGTCCAGGTAGCTTTATTGCCAAGGAGTGTTAGGAAGCACAACATGGCAGTAGCATTATGTGGTAAAGTTCCTAACCTCATGGTGGCTAAGAGCAGAGTTAAGGGAAAGGGAAGATATATTTCCTCAGATCCTCCCGATGATCTACTTCTTCCAACTAACCTCCATCTCTTAGTTTTTGCCACTTTCCAATAATTCTATGATATTATTAACTCCCACCTTTTCTCTTGTCCCTCTTCATTACCTTTTGCGTCCCAGTGGCCTTTCTCCTACCACTAATTAAACAGATGATGCTTATGCTCAATGTGTTTCAATATCTCTCATGTTGAAGGAAATTTTCTCCACCATCATCACAAACACGATTCTTCATTTCATCTTCCAAAGGGCTATTTTTCTACTGCCATATTTTCCCTTCTTTTTTGGTCCTATCCCTGAAAAAAAAAAGACTCTTGAGCTCTTTCAGTGCAGAGCAGGTATGACAATTCCCAGTTTACACATGGAGTGGTCGGAAGGCATCCCAAAGGTCCCAAATCTACTCAGCAAATGAGCTAAAATACTCTAAGACACAGCTGTGGACAGGAATAGACATTAGCCCACGGATAATAAAAAGAGCAGATTAATGCTTGAATTTGATGGTAAAGATCTGGGGATGTGGAAAACACAAAGACACAGAAGCCCGAGGGAAAAGGATTCAGAGTCAGGAGCAGATGGGATTTAGCGGTTCTGATCCTACAGTAAAGAAGTTGGAGGCAGGTGTGAGCATCCAAACCCATGAATAGGCTGGTATTGGATTGTTTCTGCCTCTCAGTTTCCCCCTACGTAATTGCTAGGACCAGATCAGAGCAGGAAAATGAGTTTCAGCTTGTGCGCCAACTCTGATCAGTTGGTAGTCTTTTAAGTACTGCATTGACGAGGATGTGAGACTACATCTGGGCTCATAGAGAGAGACTACAGTAACGCATTGACAATCCCTGCCATGTGAGTGTGGAGAATTACAGTCTGCCTGCCAGGTGTTCTCCACCTCTGAAGTGGCTTGCCTCTAAATCTACACTGTATCTCTATCATTCTGATCCATGCAACCATGACAGTAATGCAAGAACTTTTACTAGACCCTATCTCTCCCGGAATGTGTGCTATCACCTGACATCACTGGGTCTGCAGGAAAAAAATATGGTAGAAGGAAGAGTTAAAAGAGAACATTTGTGGTGTTTCTTCTTTTCTCCTAATGCACATCTTTGAGGTCTAGAGGCTACAATTTGCATACATTTGAGAAGTGTCTGAGGGGGACGGCTGGCAAAATACAGGACAGTTGTAAATTATTTAAGACTCTTTGCTTTACTTGAACTTTCTAAAAGAACATGGGTCCTGAGGTTTCTGCTGCATGCAACCTGCGCATCCACTAAGAAATCTGGAAGCTTGGGCTGTAAGAGTGAAATAACCACAGTGTGGGCTCGAAAACAACAAGAAGCTGGAGTTTCATTATTTGTGTCTTCTGATAAAGGTTATCTGTCCTGCAGGAGCTGAGGTCTGTCGGGCGTTAGGGACGGTTGGCAGGAATCCAGATCTGTGATGATAGGGAATGATGATCTTTGGGGTTAGGAAAGGGGTTGCCTTAGGCTCAGTCATCCTGTAGTCATGTAGCAGAGGCAGCTGTACAATCAGATGCTCTGGGCTGGGATATTGAGATCTTAAATATTTCAGAAATCTGTTTCCTTTCTGTTTTTTGTACCACTGCCCTGGCGGAGGCCCTATTAGCCTTTCCTCTACACTCTCACTAAAACCATTCTTAAAAAATGTATGTATGTTATGTGTATGTGGGTGCATGTGTGTGTCAGTGTGAAGGCTAGAAGACAACTGGATGTATCATTCCTCAGGTGCAATCTCTGTGTGTGTATATGTGTTTTGTTTTTTGTTTTGTTTTGTTTCTTGGTTGGTTGGTTGCTTTGCTTCCCCCCCCCCACCTTAGGACAGGGTGTCTCACTGACCTGGAACTTGGCCAAATACACTGGGCTGACTGGCTACTGAGTCTCAAGGATTCTCCTCTGTAACTTGAGGATTACAAACATGCACCATCATGCCCAACCTTACTTACGTGGGTTCTGGGCTGAGGATCAAAATCAGGTGGAAATACTACCTACTAACACATCTTTCCGATCTTTCATTCTTTTAAACTTTTCTTTTGGATATATGCTGTCTGCTGAGCATATTCACCCAACTCCATTTCCCCCTCCCCTCATGTTCTTGCCCTTCTTCCTAATAATCCCCTTTCTTCCCATAGTCAGTTTCAGTTTTGCTTCCATTTAACATACTCATACATGATTTGATGTGGCTATATAGAATCTAGAAGCCACCAATAAATGAAAACATACGTTTGTCTTTCATAGACAAGCTTAATTCACTTACTGTGATTATCTCCGGTTGCATCCATTTTCCTGCAAAGGATATAACTTCATTCTTCATGGCTGAATAAAATACCACTAGGTGTCCACCATGGTTTTCTTACTCATTCTCTGTTCTTGAGACACCTAGGTTGGTTCTATAACTTAGCTATTGTTGATGTGCAGGTATCTGTGATATGTTCACTGATGTCTCTTCACCTCTCTTTACCACTTACCTGATCTTCTAGTCCTGTCCTCCCCCTTGAACCACATTGTTCAAACTGTATAGCTCACTGTATAGCACCTACTTAAACCTTATTCATAACTCCCTTTCCCATTAGATAATACCCAAAGTCCTGAAAATGATCCAAGACATCTGATCCCTACCTGTAACTTCAGACTTCCACTTGATCTTGATCTTGATTGGTTATGAATACCAATCCAGATGAGCTTCTCTACATACTATGAGATTTCTTACCTTCACTGATTTGTTCCACTTGCCTTACCCAGGATGACTGATCTACTCCTGCCTGCCTGGCTAAACCTGCAGGCTGTTCTCCAAATGCCTGCTGTACCACAGTGACCCTACTTGTCTTTGCTTGTATGTCCCTGTGTTCTTCTGGACACGTACTCTACTATGGTAGGAACCCTTTCTTCATCACCTCCACCTTCGACTGTCCAAATATGTGCCAGATACAAATTTGTTGACTAAGTGAGTGAATACAGGGAAAGTGCCTACCTCTTCTTTAATAAAGAAAAGAAAGTTCAAGTTTCCTATTCTTTAGTGAATCAACCCAAATGAGACTGTGAGAATGTGGAAGAGACCAGTCAGAGGGAATGGTAGAGAAGGTAAATGTGGTGATGGACATCATCAAAGTACATTATTATACACAGGTAGAACATAGCCCTTTATTTTGTCTAATTAGTATATGTTAATTAAATGTTTTTAGATTACCTAGAAGTTATATTATGTCTTTAAAAGTTAAAGCAAAGTATATTTCAAATGTACATGTGTTACAATAATCTACATATTCCCTTCCTGTTAGCTGATCTTCTGTTTTTGAATTACCAGAACACTGGCGATTCTTGCACCCCTGGATAAGTGTGATTTCAGAGTAAAGGAAAGTCTAGTAGAGGAAACATGGACTGACTCACCAAGAAATGACAGCCCCTTGGTACCTGAGCCATACCTGAACATCGAAGTTATGGGATTTGAGTCTTTGTCCAGATATCTTTATTGTTTTCATTCCTTGAACAAAGCCTGGCCCATACCTCCCCATCTCTTTGTGTGTGTGTGTGGCGTGTTTGTGTCTGTGTGTGTGTGTCTGTGTGCATACACACACACCTTAGGGATGGGACTGAGATTCTTTAGATCACTCCTTCCCTAAAGGAAATATTAATATTTCATTTTGTAAGAAACAGTCCTGATTATACTAAGATGATAAATGGATTTATCTGGTTTTACATATTGCTGGAATGCTTTTTCCTGCCTGGCACTTGACATTTTTCTGTTGGAGAAGGAATTCCCACTTAGTCTAATTAGACTCTCTCTCCTGTACTGGGTCTCCCTCACTCATTAGTTTCCAGCTGGGTGATGCATTACAAGGGGTTTTCTAATTACCTTTATTTTGTAGGCATCCTTACCTGCAGGTGGCCAATGGATGCTTATCCAAGCCAGAGTGTGATTTCCACTGACCCATGACTTAGCACCTCATGTTTCCTGCTCTCTCCCTCATCTTATTAGGAGACAACGAACAAAGCTCCTACAAAAAGTCTTACCAAACAGGAATTATAAAGGGCCAGCTCACCAGAAGCAAAAAAATGAGGATTCACATGTGAGTTTACTATTCAATAAATAAAGCCTAGGTTTTATTTAGAACAATTTTGCCTTCAATCAAGTCACCCTGCTGGTCCATTTCTGCCCTTTGTGCTCTGCCTTGTAAACCTTGTAGCTGGTTGCTCCCAAGTGCAGCCTCATGTATGGATCATCAGCTTTTGAGCCACTTCTGTAACTAGAGAAAGTGTATACAATGCCAGCCAAGAGCAGCCACCTTGGAAGGTGAAGTGCACACTGATCATGATTACAGGGCCAAAACAAGTAGGAAATGGGACTGCCCCAATCAATAGCCTAATGAACAGTTGGCTAGGTCCTTCCTCTTAACCCTCACCCTTGTTTCCCAAGACCCAGTAAGCAGCTTTTGGAACCAGCCCCTGCTCTCACAGTGACTCACAAGAGGTTGATTGTCCCTTTTCCAACATGCTGGAGACTGAAAGCTTTGCAGGAGGAGTGTGTGTGCGCGTTGTGTATGTATATGTGTGTATATATATATATATATATTATAAGATTATAATATATATATAATATATTATATATACTGTAATATATAGTACAACTGATATATATACATATATATCTATATATAACTACATATATATACATATATTTATATGTGTGTGTGTGTGTGTGTGTGTGTGTGTATATATATATATATATATATTTATATATATGACATCCTATGGATCCTCCACCTTTCCATTCTTTTCTTTTTTATTTTGTTCTTCTCTCGTACAATACGTCCCGACCCCAGTCTCGCCTCCCTCCACTCCTTTTAGCTCCCCCCACCAAGCTGCCCTCTTCCCCAGATCCACTCCCTACCCCCTCTCCCACATCCCCTGAGAAAAGAACAGGCCTCCCAGGGTTACCAACTGAACAGGGCTTAACAAAATGGAAGGAGGCCAGGCACAGGAAGGCTGGACAAGGCCAGCCAGTAGGAGGAAAAGGATCCTAAGAGCAGGTAAAAGATTTGGAGATACCCCCGCTAGACATACACACACACACACACACACACACACACACACACACACACACACTCCAACTTTTTGGACTTCTACAGGAACACCAAGCCAGACAACCTTAAGACACATGTAGGGGACCCAGCGCAGAGTCACTTCAGTCTCTGTGAGCCCCCAAGAGTCCTGGTCCATTTACTCCATGGGGTGTGTTCTCCTGGTATCCTCAACCCCTCTGGTCCCCACAATCCCTCCTCCCTCTCTTTCATGGGTTTCCCCAAGATCCACCCACTGCTTAGCTGTAGGCCTCTACTTCTGCTCCCGTAAATGGCCGGATGAAGCCTCTCTGATGAAAACTGGGCTATGAGCATAGCGGAGTATAATCAGGAATTGTCTCCAAACTATCCCGTATCCAGTTCCTGGCCAGCTCTGCAGGGTCAGGCATGGGCTCCCTACCTCGGCATGGGCTTCTGCCCCTCCATTGCCCCAGCAGATCCTGCAGGCTAGACAAATTACAGGTTAAAGGTTTTGTGGCTGGGTTGGCGCCCCAGTCCTGCCACTGGAAGCCTTGTCTAGTTACAGAAAATGGCCGGTTCAGGCTCTCTAACCCCAGTTACTAGAGGTCCTCAGTAGAGTCACCCTCCTGATTCCAGGGAGTTTTCCCTGTACTAGATCTCCAGATCCTCTCCTAAACATCCTCCTATTCCGGTAGTCTCTCCCTATATTCTCACCCTCCATCTCAATCCTCCTACTTGATCCCTCCCATTCCCATTCCCATCCTGCCCCAATCTACCTGCAACATCTGTTCTATTTCCCCGTCTCAGGGAGATCCAAGTGTCCCCACTAGGGCCTTCCTTATCATAGAGTCTCACTGGGTTTGTGGGTTGTAATATAATTGTCCTTTACTTAACAGCTAATATCCACTTATAAGTGAGTACCTACCATGTTTGTCTTTCTGGGTTTGGGTTACCTCACTCAGGATGATTATTTATTTCTAGTTCCATCCATGTGCCCACAAACTTTAGGATGTAAAATTTTTAAAGTTTTTTTAAATAGCTAAGTAATATTCCATTGTGTAAATGTACCACATTTTCTTTACCCAGTCGTCAATTGCAGGGCATCTAGGTTGTTTCCAATTTCTGACTACTTAGAATAAAAGCTGCTATGAACATAGTTGAGCAAGTGTCCTGGTGGTAGGGTAGGGTAGGGTAGGGTAGGGTAGATATATATCCTTTGGGTATATATCCAGGATTTATATAGCTGGGTCTTGAGTTAGGACTATTCCCAATTTCCTAAGGACTGCCATATTGATTTCCATAGTGACTGTAGAAGTTTGCATGCCCACAAGAAATGAAGGAGTGTTCCCCTTGCTCCACATCCTTGCCAGCATGAGCTGTCACTTGTATTGTTGATCTTAGCCATTCTGACAGGTGTAAGGTGGAAGCTCAAAGTGGTTTTGATTTTATTTCCCAGATGGCTAAGGATGTCAAGCATTTCTTTAGGTGTTTCTCAGACATTTGAGTTTCATCTATTGAGAATTATTTGTTTAAATCTGTACCCCATTTTTAAAAATTGGATTATTTGTTTTGTTGATGTCTAGCTCCTTAAGTTCTTATATATTTTGGATATTGCCCCTCTATAAGATGTAAATCTTTTCTCATTGTGTAGCATGCCATTTTGTTCTATTGCTGGTGTCTTCTGCCTTACAGAAGCTTTTCAGTTTCATGAGATCCCATTTATTAGTCATTAATCTTAGTGCCTGTGCTATCGGTGTTTTGTTCAGGAAGTTGTCTCCTGTGCCAATGCATTCAAGGCACTTTCCCTTCTATCAGGTTCGGGGTATCTGATTTTATGTTGAGGTCTTTAATCCACTTTAACGTGAGTTTTATGCAGGGTGAGAAGTATGGATCTACTTGCATCTTCTACATGTAGATATCCAATTGAACTAGCATCATTTGCTGAAGATGCTTTCCTTTTTCCATTGGATGTTTCTGGCTTCTTTATAGAAGGACAGGTGTGCATAAGTGTGTGGACTTATATCTGGGTCTTTTATTTGTTTCCATTAATCAACTTGTCTGTTTTTATGCTGATATTACGTGGTTTTTATTACTGTAGATCTATAGTACAGTTTGAAATCAGGAATGGTGATAGTTCTAGAAGTTCTTTTATTGTTCAGGATTGTTTTAACTATCCTGGGATTTTGTTTTTGTTTTTCACATAAAATTGAGTATCATCCTATAAAGGTCTGTAAAGAATTGCATTGAGATTTTCATTAGATTGTGTTGAATCTATAGATTGCTTTTGGTAAGATAGCCAATTTTACTAAGTTAATCCTACCGATCCATGAGCCTGGGAGATCTTTCCATCTTCTACGTTCTGTTTCAATTTCTTTCTTCACATGCTTGAAGTTTTTGTCATAAAGTCTTTCACCTGCTTGGTTAGAGTTATGTCAAGATATTTTATGTTATTTGTGGCTATTGTGAAGGTTGTTGTTTCCCTGACTTCTTTCTCAGTCCATTTGTCATTTGGATATAGGCAGGCTACTGATTTTTTTTTAGTTGATTTTTTTATGACGTTGACCCAGCCACTTCACTGAAGGTGTTTATCAGCTATAGGAGTTTCCTGGTAGAATTTTTGGGATCACTTATATATACTATTATATCATCTACAAATAATGAATACTTTGAATTCTTCCTTTCCAGTTTGTATTCCCTTGATCTCCTTCTGGTGTCTTATTGCTCTAACTACTACTTCAAGTACTATTTTGAATAGGTATGGAGAGAGTAGACAACCTTTCCTTGTTCCTGATTTTAGTGGAATTGCTTTGAGTTTCTCTCCATTTAATTTGATGTTGGCTGTAGGCTTGATATAATTTGTCTTTATTATGTTTAAGTATGTTCCTTGTATCCCTAATCTCTCCAAGACTTCTACCATGAAGGGGTGTTGGATTTTGCCAAAAGCTTTTTAAGCTTCTAGTGAGATGATTGTGTGTTGTTTTTTTTTTCTTTAGTTTGTTTATATGGTGGATTACATGATTTTCATATGTTGGACCATTCCTGCATCTCTGGAATGAAGCCTACTTGATCATGGTGGATTATCTTTTTGATTTTTACTTTAGATTTGATTTGCAAGTATTTTGTTGAGTATTTATGCATCTATGTTCATAAGAGAAATTGGTCTATAATTCTATTCCTTTGTTGAATGTTTGTATGGTTTGAGTATCAGGGTGACTGTGGTCACATAAAATGAATTTGGCATGTTCTCTCTATTTCTATTTTGTGGAATAATTTGAGGAGAATTGGCATTAACTCTTCTTTGATTTCTGATAGAATTGCATTAAAATCATCTGGACCTGGGCATATTTTGGTTGGGAAACTTTTAATGACTGCTTCTATTTTCTTGAGGGTTATAGGTTTATTTATTTATTGTTTATCTCATCTTGATTTAACTTTTGTATGTGGTATGAAGAAAATTATCCATTTATTTTAGGTTTTCCAATTTGGTGGATGGAGTATAGGTTTTTAAAGTATATTCTCATGATTCTCTGGATTTCTTCAGTATCTGTAGTTATATCCCCCTTTTTGCTTCTGATTTTATTGATTTCGATAGTTTCTCTGTGTCTTTTAATGAGTTGGGATAAGGGTTTGTCTATCTTGTCGATTTTCTCAAAGAACCAACTCTTTGTATCATTGATTCTTTGTATTGTTCCCTTTATGTCTATTTTATAGATTTCAGCTCTCAGTTTGATTATTTCTTACAGTCTACTCCCCTTGGGTATGCTTATTTATTTTTGCTCTGGAGCTTTCATGTGTGCAGTTATGTTGCTAGTATGAGATCCTTCCAATTTTTTTTGTGTGTGTTTGTGTATAGGCACTTGGTGCTCTGAATTTTCCTCACAGTACCACTTTCATTGTGTCCTGTAAGTGTGGGTATGTTCTGTATTCATTTTCATTGAATTCTGGAAAGTCTTTAATTTATTTCTTTATTTCTGTCTTGACACAGTAGCCGGTCATTCAGTAAAGTGTTGTGCAGTTTCCATGAGTTTGTAGGCATTCTGTTATTGTTGTTTTCGTTTTGGTTGTTGTTATTGAAATCCAGCTTTAAGGTGCGGGGGAGGGGTAATTTTCTTCTATTGACTGAGACTTGCTTTGTGACTGACTATGTGGTCTGTTTTGGAGAAGGTTGGATGAGGTGTTGAGGAAAAGGTATAATCTTTTGTGTGGGGGTGAATTGTTCAATTGATATCTGTTAAGTCCATTTGGTGTATAACGTCTTTTAGCTCCAGTATTTCTCTGTTTAGTTTCTGGATGACCTGTCCATTGGTGAGAATATGGTATTGAAATCTCCTGCTATCATTGTTGTGTGGGCCAATGTGTGTTTTAAGCTTAAGTAATGATTCTTTTACAAACGTGGGAGTTTTTTCATTGCATACATAGATACTAAAGATTGAAATGTTGTCTTGGTAGATTTTTCCTTTGGTAAGTATGAAGTGTCCTTCCCTGTCTCTTTTGATTAATTTTGGTTTGAGTCTATTTTCTTCAATATTAGAATAGCTATACCAGATTGCTTCTTAGGTCCATTTGCTTGGAAAATCTTTTTCTGACCCTTTACTCTGAGATAACGTTATCTTTGATGTTGAGATATCTTTCTTGCATGCAACAGAAGGATGGATCCTGTTTTTGCATTCATTCTGTTAGTCTATATCTTTTGGGGGGGAGTGGAGACCATCTATGTTCAGAATTATCAATGGCCAATGATTGTTAGGTCCTATTATTTTGTTGCTGTTGGTGGAGACGGTTATGGTATGTGTCTGGGTGTGTCCCCCTTCTATTGATGTTGCTGGTGTGAGGTTATTTATTTTCTGTGTTTTCATGTGTATAATTAACCTCCTTAGCTTGGAGTTTTCTTTCTAATACCTTCTGTGGGGCTAGATTTGTGATAGCTATTGTTTAAATTTGTTTTAAGATCTTTTTCTTGTGCTTAAGCTTTGTCGGAGTGTTCAGAGCTTGCTGTAGTAGGATGGTTGGGCTCTGGTGGTGACATATTGCCCTGGTTGTTGTTGATTGTGTTCTCATGCTGGTATTTAGACATCTCTGGGATAATTGTAAGTTTAGGTTCCAAATTCCTGAGAGTGTCCTTGTTGGATGGGTATTTTGTTCCCTAGTTTCTTTTTCCTCTCTGTTCTTCTATTTCTTGAAGTCCCTTGCCCAGCAGGGGGTCTCTGCCAATTGGGGGCTGGTGTGGCCTGTGATGGCATGGGCTGTATGGGAGCTGCTTTTTTCTGTATGGAATGAGCTGTGGTGTCTCTGAGGGCTGTGCACTGACTGGATTTGGGGGTTAGGTTGCCAGGAATGGAGGAGAGGAAGGAGGGATTACTGAGGAGTAGATTGTGGGAACAGACCCAAGTGTTCTACAGGCAGAGTGCCCACCTAGTTCTTCAAGGTGGCTTGGACTGTGGTGGTGTCTTCCAGAGTCGGGGGCTGAGTTGGCAGGACTGTAGGAGAGGGAAGAGGGGCTACAGAGAAGTGGGTTATGGGAACAGAACAAAGTGTTCTAAAGGCAGGGTGCCTACTTGGTACTTCCGTTCCTGTTTATTCTTAAATTGTCCTTTTCCTTTCTTTTTTGTATGAAAAGAAAATTAAAATAATTTTTAAAGTTAGCACTGAAAATGAGAGGTCTCAGATGACATTTTCATACATGTGTATCATTATGTTTTGTTCTAATTTGGCCCTTATGACCTCTGCCTCCTCTGGCTGGTTCTTTCTTTCTCCCAAATAGATACACACACACACACACACACACACACACACACACACCCTTCTGTTTTCATGTCACATCAACCTTTTTAGCTGTTTTTGCTGCCCTGAAACATTACGCCTATTTTCTAGCTCTGAAGGTTTTATTTTTTAAACTAGGTCAGCAGATTTTGATCCCAATAAACCGCAATGGGGTAATACGGTAGATTAAGCCTCAACAGTCACAATTAATTTCTAAACAGACTTAATTTAATTTCCCTTCTTCAACAAACCTAATTTATCTCAGTGGAGGTGTGACACGTTTGATTAGACATGGTAATGCCAAGAGCAGGCAGCCTCACAGACCAGGCGCTATGTGAGCAGGGTGATAAGAGATCAAAACTGAACAAGGGTCCTCAGCCTCAAGATTAATTCTAATTCTGTAGAACCCTCAGTTCAATTGTCCCTCAGCTACTCCTTAATTGGAGAGATAATTTGTACCAGGGGGAACTGGGAAAGGGAATCCAGGGTCATACCTCAGTGAGCAGTGGAATTACAGCGGGAGAAAAGAGAGTGTCAATAATCATCCTATTGTACTCAGTGCTCACTCCAGGTCACAGTGGTCAGAACCCCTGCAGTCCTGGTAGGAGAAGATGGCAGGGTCTCTAAAAGTCTCGTTTTTCTCAAGATACTGTTTTTTGTTTTTTTAAACTCCTACTTTATGCCAAAAAATATTCAATGGTCAAGTGCTGATTAGGAATCTATTTAACACTTGGAGCACAGAATTTGATTTACTCTAGGCATTAAGAATAAAGAAATTAGGGGCTGGAGAGATAACTCAGCTATTAAGAGTTCTGGCTGCTCTTACAGAGGACCAAGATTTTATTCTCAGCACCCACATGGCAGCTCACAACTATCTGTAACTCAAGTTCAAGGATATCCAACACCCTCTTCTGTCTCCATAGGTACCAGACACATACATGGTGCATAGACATACATGCAAGCAAAACATCTATGTACATAAAAATAAACAAAACTTTTAAAAGAATAAAGAAATTAAGTATCCTAATTCTTTGACTATTTCTCAAAACCTTTGCAAGCTAAAGACCACAGATTGATGTCCTCTGTGAGTCTTCACTGGTTAATCACTCCCAAGCTTTCAAATAGTTAAGCATTCATCATTCATGAAGGTATCTTCATCAGGCTAATGATCATTCCTCTTCCCCTAGCATGATAAAGACAACTGATTCTGTATTTTTATTTCATTGTTCTTGCACTGACAAAGCTGTGTAAACTTGGACAAGCTACCTCACCTCTCTGAGCTTTAGATTCTTTTCACACTGAATGCAGAGAATATGCCATAGCAAATGAAGACTGAATATGTCCTGGCAAATGAAGACCGTGTAAAGAGACAAAATGCCTTGGGGGAGCAGGTTAAAGAGGAAAAACTTATTATGGCTCACAGTTTTAGCCCATGGCATGAATCCAAGTCTTTGAAACAGAGCAGAACATCATGGCAGTAGGGATATGTTGTAGAGACTTCTTAATTCTGATTACCAGGAAGTACAGAGAGAAAGGGCCAGGCCATGACAGGACAGGACAAATCTCTTCAATAGCATAGCATAGCCCAAGGGACCTTCTCTTTTCAACTAGTCCCCATATCCTACCACCTTCCAACAACGCCATCAAATTACAAATCCATCAGTCCATTAGCCATAAAGGAAAGCTTTATCTGATTCCATCACTTCCACTAAAGCTTCACCCCAAACACTGACACATTGAGATCCAGTCCTTCAACACATGAACCTTGGGAGGACATTTCCTATCCAAATCACAGTAAAGATCAAATGAGGAAACTAAAAAAAGCAGTACACACTGCTTTGAATGTTCTTAGTAGAACAGAGTACCTTTCCTATTCAAGTGAGGTCTACTAGGCCTCCATGCCTTCTTCCTGGAGACATTTCAGATGACTTCCAGTGTCTACAAGAGAGCCTCATCGCCAGGGACCCTAAAATAACTGAAGGAGAAAGATGAAAAACACCCTGTAATCAAAAGGCAATTTCAACTAAGAGCCCTGATAGAAGAGCTCCTAAGTTTGTTGGCAATTTTGGAGCATCGTGCAGTGCTGTAGGGCAGAAGGCCACAGATTCCTGCATTTCTGTGAATGGAGTTCATGGCTTCTTCTTGACCATGGAGAGCATTGTTTGTCAATGACAATGAGGAGAGCTATCCTATGGCTAGACCAAGAGGGTCAATAGAGGGACAAGTTGGATTCTTTCCCTGGAGCAGAATAAGCCACAAGAATCAGTCCTTCCTGCAAAAGCACTTACGGAGCCCAGTGTCTGACTAGCAGGTGCACTCTGGACATCAGCACAGGGACCACAGGAGAAAGATAGATGTGTTTAAGTAGCCCCACAAGACCCAAGAACTTGGGTTTCCTGGGGCCTGGAAGACAATCCATGGAGGATATGAAGAAACCAAAGACGGCTATCCACAACACAGCAGAAGCCCATGGTGGAGGTGACATTAGGAATTAAACATAAGATATCAGAGAAATCAGAATGTATCTCGGTGCCCATCCCCTTCCTCTGAGCAGTTCTATTTCTGTCTTAAATAAAATTAAAATGTATCTATATCTATGCCTGTACCTATACTATATCTCTCTATCTATACATACTTAACAATATATACACACATATATAATGTATATAATATAATAATATATAATGTAATACATAATATAAAATATATTGTAATATATAATATACAATGTAATAATATATAATAGAAATGCTGAGAAACTCAGGCTCAAAGAAATTAACTATATGGATTTATGAATTGCCCCTGTGTTACAGAGCTAAGTGTTGAGTGATGTTGCAATCCAATCTGACTCTAAGACAGTACCTGTGACCACGAGGGTGGTAATGACTCAGCCCAGAACAGAATGGGAATGATCAGTGACACTAAGCTAATGTAGTCCACTAGATTAGAATTCAGGAGACAGTTTTAAGTAAGAAAAATGTTCATATCAGAGTGCATACAAAGAGTGAAAGTAAAACTACAATTTAAGGCCAAATCCCAAAGTATGGCTGAAAATCAAAGGATCTGATTTCAAATATCAATGCTAGTTACTGATCTATGAGCAGAGCATGACACGGTTAGAAATCGTCTCTGGGTTACCCACTCTCTAGTTCCTGGTCTGTCCTGCAGTTTTAGGCAGGGTTTCCCTCCTTTGGCATAGAGTTCTTCCTTTCTGTTGCCAACAAGGATCTTACAGGGTGAATAAGCTATAAGTAGGAGATTTTGTGGCTGGAATGGTATCTCTGACCATTTTACCAGTCCTTGACACCCTTTTTCTCCTGCCTGGCTGCCTGGCCCACCCTTAATGGCCAGGGATTGGTGCCTGGCCTCATTCTATCACACTAAGCCATGGCCCAGTTGTGCTGTAACCCTGGGGGGACAGTTCTTTTCTGGGGAGTAAGGGGAATGCTTGTGGGTGGTGATGGGGGGCAGATCTGGAGGAGATGGGGGAGTGGAGGGAGGGGAGGAGGAGGGACAAGATGTGTTCTATTACTTGTATGAGAGAAGAAAAAGTTAAAAGAAAAACCAATGCTAGGAGCTAAGGGTATAGTTCAAGTCGTCACCTTGGGTACCTGACATCCATGAAGACCTGGGTCTAATCCTGAGCACTACATTAAACAGGATCTGGTGATGGTGCCCACCTGTCATCCCGGCTCTAGAGGCATAGAAGCAGAAGGATCAGAAGTTCAAAGTCATCCTTGGCTGCATAGCAAGTTGGAGACCAAGCTAGGACACTATGAGACCTTGTCTCAAAATGCCAAAAGAAAAATCAAACAAAACTAACACAGAATAAGGCTAAAACATGCAGATGGTCCAGAATGAAGACAGTCTGTGTTAGAGAATTGGACCAGGAGGCCAAACAGCCGGAGAAAGCTGTGACTTGCATCAGATCTTTGCCTCAGCTGGGAGCCTTTGTCCGTCACTATTAGTATCCTGTTCCGGGCTCCTGCAACAGCTGCTTGGAGTCATCGCCTCTCTCTAGCAGCCCGCCCTACCTTGCTATAATAGGATTGCTTAGCCTATCCCATGTTCCTGGAAAGGTCAGGTATGAATATCTTAGGAGAGGGCATGTGCTTTATAGGTACAAGGAGGGCTTCTCCTCTCCCTAGTGTTCTGAAAAGAATCACTGCAAATATTTATCTTGCCTGCTTTCTCTCTGGAACTATCTGAAGTGTTTGAAGGTCCTCAGCCCCTCCAATAGTATCCTGATCACCCCAGTCTGGAGCCCCACACCTTCCCCTGTGCCTCAGTGCACTCAGGACCTGACTTCATGGTCAAGAACACAACTGTTATTCCTTTGTGATTGTTTTTCATATTATACATGAAGCTCTATAATGCATATTCTAGTCTTTTCCATTCCTCCAGGGCTCAACATGATCTGTGGAATGTGGAAAGGACTCAGTGAAAGCTTGGTCAATGGATTGGGTGAGTTCAGAAGAGACCCCGGTTCCAAAATATAAAATGTGAGATCCGAGGAAGGATGGTTGTTAGTATAGAATCTCTTTAACTGTATTCAGAGAAATAAACAACCAGTGCAGCTGCTCTTCTGTTACAAATATGCTGTTAAGTGCAGCAGAGGCCCCAACATTTGCAGTAGGTGTTAGTGTCTGGGACCAAGCACCATGGTATATAAACTGCTGATACATCATCACTCAGAGTATGTATTAGTAGTGATACCATAGGTATTACTACAGACTGGATGGCACATTTCTGGAAACTTGAATTCTAAGAGCAAAATGTCGTCAGGGTTGGATTTTTGTGAGACTTCTTTTCTTGGTTTGCCTGGCCTTCTCCTCCCTGTTTGTCTTCTATCTGCAGCTAAACACATCTATGCTCAAATCACCTCTCATTATGAGGACACGAGTCACATTGGATTAGAGCTTAGCCTAAAGGCTCATTTTAACTTAATTACCTCTTTAAAAACCTTCTCTGAAAATAGAGCTACTTTGCGTTTACTGGGAGTTAGAATATCAAATTATGAATCTTAAGGGGACACGATTCAGCCCAGAACAAAATGGAAATGGCTGGGGGGCACTGAGCTGATGTGAGCCAGGAGAAAGTCACGCTACATGCATGCACACGCACAGGTACCATTCCATAGTCGTCAGAAGTCATCTAGGTTAGACCAATAAAAAAACTGGAAAGGACACAGGGCAGTGAGTGGTCAAGGTAAGGAGATGTGAAAAAATAACCCTGAACTATTTATTAACTAAGAGCTATGAGATTAAGCCCAATTTTGACTCCAATAACAGAGAGCCTAAACCTATTGATCCCTGGTAAGTCATGGGGTGGCAGGAGTGAACCTCAGAAAACCCAACTCAAGTGGGTTTAACTAAAAATGGTTTACTGATTTTGTACCAAGAAAAAGAAAGAAGTGTGGCTGTGTCTAGTCACTGGGTGATAGAATCAAGGCTGTTTTTCATCTGTCATCTCTGCTTTTCTATGTTAACCAAGTTCTCAGGAAAGTTTTTCTTAATAGAGGCTCCCAGAGGCCAAGGAGCATTTCCCTTGGCCTTACTCACTTCATTAAATGGCCTCACCATCCACCGGCTGCTTGAGATAGGACATTCAAGATCATCTTTAACTACTCTTCACCAATCTTATCTGTCCTGGCCATCAGTGAGCCCTTTAGGCTCCTCTCCAAACACATACCACGTCCACCCTCCCATCTGAACTCTCAGCAGTTTTGTATACTCCCTAAGACTTGTTCTCCACATATCAACTAGAGTTATCTTTAAAAACTATAAATCTTTCTCCAATGTGAAACTCTCCCATGACACAAATTCACTCACAATAAAGTTCCTTCAGGCTGTGGTCCCCACTGTCGCCTCTCTGCCCTCAACTCATCCCATTCATCCTTGCTCATTCTTCTTTAGAGACACTGATCTTTCTGGTATTTCTCAAAATGTCAACACAGCAGTCACAACAGAGCCTTTGCACTGCTTTTTCCTCTGTCTGGAACATTCTTCATCTACCTACCACACGGCTTGCAACCCCCCCTCCCCCGATTTGTTATGTTTTCCCTAAAAGAGTGAACTTCCTGCAAGAAAACTTCTTTGACATATTCTCCTATTCTGTCTCTCTCAGTCAAATTCTAGGCTTCACATATTTACATTTTCTTGATTATATGCCCTGTCTTCACTGCTCACATGTGAATTCTGTGGGGACAAAATCCAGTCTGGCTGGCTCAATGCTCTAATATATAATTGTACCAAGAGTGTGATAAGGCTCCTTAAAGTTTTTCATCAAAGTCAAAAAGGACTGATCTTTGGGAGTGGGTAGAGGCTTTATGTGAATAGACAGACAGTAATGTCGGACAGGTACTGGCTTCAATATTTCCTTCTGTGAAAACAGCTAACAATCAAAACAAACCATTTTTTTCAAAGGTTCTAGAACTATACAGACTAACAGTTAAAAACCCAACTGTCTGCTAGCTCATCCATGATACTGAGTTTATTAAATAACTTGGGGTCAGGGAAGAAGATTAAGGTTGATTGAGGCTAAATCTTCAAGGGCTGTTGAGACTCTCAGCTAAGAACCTCAGGTGTGAACAAGGTATTTGTTGAAAACGAAACAGCATCCTCCGTACATGGGGATGTATGATCCACACCATGCTTCCCACCATGTCTCACTTTCCATCGGAACACATTGATTGGATCTTTTCTGTGTACAAAAGGAGTGAGAGGGTGCGTGTTGAGGATGGTGGGGAGTCTGCCATCCTGAGTGGGATGATTGGATATCATACATAGAAGCTGAGCTTAGAATACTTGAACTAGTTCATTCCCTCCTATAAATATGGCAGAGCAGCCTATTTCCAAACACTGTGACCCCTTTCCTCCTCCTGAAGCCCTTATTAACAGTCTGGTTTTATGAGCAGGTGATCAGTGACATGGCCTCATTTGTGGTGATGACAGGCTGATGTTGTGTTCTGCCTACTTTCTTCACTGCCTCTCGATCAATTGCCTCACAGTTTCAGAAATAGTTACACAGATTCCCAAAACCTTTCTATTCACCCTCCCATCGATACAGAGCTCGAGGTTACCAGAGGTACCATTTATCTTATTGATGTAACTCCTCCTCCTCTATTTTTTAAACCTAGCCTAGCCTAGATCAATTTTATTAATAATACAGCATGTATCTTTCCATACCCTTCTCCTTTCTCCACCCCCAATTATATTTCAACTCTTGCTTCCCATTTAAAATGATTCTTTTCTTTCCCCTCAGGATACTCCATAAAACCACACTCTCAGGAATGACAACCCCCCACATCCCATCCCATTGTCTCTAAACAGAAGGTTATTACCTTCATTTAATTTTTTAGTTGCATGGTCTACTCAAGAAGACACTCAGTGTGTCTTTATTTCTGGGGTGTGCATACTTTGTGCATTGCAAAGTTCTAAGGTTTAAAGTGACTGTTTGCCTCTGTCCTGTGAGTGGTCATTATCTTGTGTAGGCCTCAAATCTCTGTTTCTGTGATGAGTTTCTGGAAAGTAGATAGCATGATTTATCTGCCATTGAGTCTCTGTGAAGGCCCATCAAGGAGCTGGTGTGTGTAGGCACTCAGTAACTGGTTGGGGGATCCTTACCAATTGCTATGCTTTCCTCTGGGATATGTGTTATTATCCAATAGTGTTCTGGGACTTCAACTCAAAATAGTGGTCACCCCAGTACTTTCCACACCTCGGTAAAACTTGGGTTAGACTATCAACTTAGAAGAAGAGATTTGCATTGGTTCATGATTCCTTGGTCTCTGTTGTTTTGGGGCCTGTAATGAGGCAGGTAGGATTGCATGGTGGGGCAAAGCTGCTCACCTTATGATGACCCAGCAGCAAAAAGAGAGCAAGGAAGGGGCCAGAATCCCAGGGGCCACTTTGAGCACACCTTCAGTGGCAAACTTACTTCTTCCATCAGGCCACTCCTCCTAAAGAGTCTATAGTAATGCCACGGGCTGGCCCTGGAAACTTCTGCACACTGGAAAATAACTGTGGTAACACCTTGTTAGGATCCATGGGTAGACAACTCACTGTGGGAGCGTATCCAGTGACTTCAAGACAAACATGAATCCAGTGGTTCACATAGAAGCTGATCTCTCGAAGCCATGGAGGTAGAAGTGCTATGCACCTTTTGAAGAGCCCGAGGGAGGATCTTTCTCTTCCAGCTTTTCCTTGTGAACAGCACTCCCTCATTGGTGGTTATCTCTGTGGTCTCCACCTCTGTGCTTATACCACCTTCTCCTACTCTATGCCACTTTTGAGTTTCCCAAAGGCACTGAGACTAGATTAGGGTCCCACCATGCCATCCAAGATGAACTCACCTCAAGATCCTTAGTTTATACCTCCAAAGATCTTTTCCCCTCAAAGAATCGCAACCATAGGTCCTACAGATTTGAATATATGCTTACCACTGAGGCAAGGGGGCACTGTGCCTTCATACAGTTTTTCTGCCTGATAGGAGGGCACAGACTAGACAAAGACATGAGTGCCATCTCTGAGGAGCCTTTAGAAAATGTCTGGTCTGAGGTTAGAACCATGTTCTTTGTTCTATGTGTTGCGAAAAGAAACTTGGGCATGTAGCATGTTCCCAATGGGTCAGTGGTGTCATCCTCACCTTATTTCTAGCCTGTGCATCCTGGGTGTTATCTGCTGTAGTTTGTTCTCAGTTGCTATGACAAAACACTCTGACCAAAAACAACTTAGTGAAGAAAAGGGTTTATTTGACTTACACTTTAAGGTCATGAATAATTCATCATTGAGGAAAGTCAAAGCAGGAACTCCAGGCAGGAACCTGGAGCAGAATGCCCTCCTGAAATGGTAGGTTGACTAATTGGAAGGATCTGGGTCCCTGGGCATCATGGAAGTTATACATCTGCTTTGCATGAATGGAACTCTGTTTTGTTTAGTACAACATCGCCTCTCAAGGTTTCTGTTATTTTTGGCCAATCCTGATTTTAATTGATATGGCTTATAAAGTTACAGAAGAACAAATGGCTGGGTTTTTGCAGGTGCCAGTGATTTAATGGAGTCTTGTAAATGAACTAAATCAGCTCTGACTGCCTGTAAATTGCAAAGAACAAGTGAAAGTTAAAGCCAGAGTTGTACCCCACTCTAAAATAATTACAAAGCATTGTGGCTTTGTTAATAAAAATGACTTAAGCGGATGCTAAAGCATTCTATTTCTTTGAGGTTTTGCTACAGGCAGAATGATAACTTATTACAGATATTGATTAAATAATGGGGCATTGCAGGGTTTGCCCATGTCATCTGTGGCAGCCACAGCTTCACTGAGGTATAATTCACCATTAAACTCTACGACTCAGTCCTGTTCTGAATGTTCATAGAGCTGCAGCAACCGTCACCACAGTCAAGCTTACACAAACGTTATCACAAAATAAAGAAACCTCACGTCCTGTAACGGTCCCTCCATACTCACTGTTCTTTGGCTCTAGCCAATCATTGATCACTTATGATTTGCACCAGTTTTCGTACTGTGGACATCTAATGGAAATGGAATCATGACATGCGACATTTTGTAACTGATGTCTTTATTTTAATGCTTTCCAGGCTCCTCCACACTATAGCTTATGCTGCAATCTATTGCATGCATATGTCTTTTGTTTATTTTTTCATCCTGGAATCAATGGATGGAGTTCTGTGTTAACTCCAGTTCGGGATGAATAGTGCTGCTATGAGCAGTCACACATTATCTTATTTTGAAGATTTCTGTTCAAATTTTTGCTGTTTAATTTTTTGAGCTGTTAGGGATTGAACCTAGGGCCTCGCACATGCTAGGCAAGCACTCTAACACTGAACTGGATTCTCAGCTTTACTTATGCCTTTTGTTTTGAGACCAGGTCTCACTAAGTTTCCCAAGCTGGGCTTAAACTCACTCTGAATCCCAAGCAAACTTTCAACCCTTGAATTCTTCTGCCTTAGCTTCCTGAGTGGCTGGAACTATAGGCCTGTGCCTCATCGGGTCCTGCTATTAGAAAGTTCTCATTCATAGTGCGATGGCTAATCTTCATTGTAGACCTGATTGTTATTAGAATCATCATGGAAACACCTATGGTATGTTTATGAGGGTCTTTTCACAACACTTTAATTGAAGTGAAAAAAGACTCTACTTGGATGTGTTAGCTCTGTTAAATGGAGGAATATGGAGTAGTGTTCAGGACTAAAAAAAGAAGAAATAGAATGAGGAGGAGAAGAAGGAAGAAGAGGAAGAGGGGGAGGAGGAGGAGGAGGAGGAGGAGGAGGAGGAGGAGGAGGAGGAGGAGGAGGAGGAAAGTGAGCAGAGCACCAGAATTCTTCTCTCCCTACTTCCTGACTGCAGACACAGTATGACCAGCTACCTAACACCAATGCCACCATGAATTTCCCCACTGTGAGCCAAGTAAACCTTTTCCTTCTTAAGTTGCTTTTGTCACGTATTTGGTAACAACAACCAGAAGAGCAGTGAAGACAATCTAGTGTCTGCTAACTTTTATATTGCTCCTACTTCCACTACCTGATCATTATTCTGGAAGACATTAACAAACTGGGTTTCTCATTCATCAACAAGCTAGTCTCATGGAGGGGAAGCAAGTTATTTACAATGCTTACAATAATGGCAGCCTTCAACAATGGGCATTCTTCTATGTGTTCATCTCTTTCCAGTTGTTGGATTAAACCTTAATTTATTCAGTAATTCTCCCATGGCTGGTGAATTTACGTAATTCTCATCTTGTAGTGTGAAATATTCTCATGCAAGTTTCTTGGCCACTTTAGACTTATTTTTGCAGGATAAATTTTCAGCAATGGTAGAAGGTAACTCCTCTGCTGAGTCTCGATGTATAATCACTATAGTGATTTTCACATTCGTTTACAAATACTAATTTCATCACATTTCGCCAGCAGTTGGTGCTAACTTTCAAAATGTTTACAGTTTCTGTCAGGGATAACCACAGACTCCCCCATAATGCCTTCCTATGCGTGGATTTGATTACTCGTGATATTAAACATTTGCTCAATTTATTGACATCCAAAGCTGGGTTACCTAAAGGACGTTTTGTGAAAAAATTGAACTTAAATGAACACAAACCTAAACCCAATATCCTTGAAATCAGCTGACTAAAGACTGCTACCATGTTTGATTTACTGATGATTACTGGGAACAACAGCTAGCCTCTGTGGAATTTCCCACAAATAGCTGCAAAGCTCAATTCAATCGAATGTTTTATCTTCATTAATGATTGGTAGAAAGAAAAAAAAAAAAGGCAGTGCTGAAATTAACATCACAGATGGTTCTAAATTGAGAGGATTGTAAATGGCAATGAATAATGAGAATTGCACTGGGGCCAGAAAGGTAAGAACCAGTAATATATAAAAGCCAATACGTCCTGGGAAATGAGTCTTTCAGCACACAGAGGCAGAGGCTGGTACCCACCTTCCACCTAGTGCAAAAGTGAGGTGCTGCCCACCCTGACAAGACACTCCCATAGTACATAGGGACCCTTGCCCTGCACAGGGCATACTCTCTTTCCATTTGTTCCTGTTCAAATCGTCAATGTTCCCAACATTCTCATATTTGAATCTTTTCTCTTAGCTTGTGGTGCTGTTTGAGGAGGCTGTGGAACCTTTGAGAGCTGGGTTCTACCTAGTGGAAGTAAATTACTATGGGTGGGACTTAGGAACTTCCCTGATTCCCCTGCCTTCTCCACCTATGGTGCATACTCTGGCCACCAGCCAGGAACTAACCTGTTACACCATTTCTTCCAGGGTTTGTTGAAACTCTCTGAAATAGTGATCTGAAACTTGTCCTTTTCTACATCCATGAGGCATTTGTGGTCATAGCGACACAAAAATAACTAGTACACATCAACCTGAGCACTCACAATCTCTGCCTCTTTGTCGGGATGCATTGCTCCATTTCTTGAGTCAGTCAACTCCTTATGAGGCTCAGATCAGACAACTGCCACCACCCCTAGGTTCCTTTCCCAAACTCCATCCACCCTCCACTCTTTCTGCACTTCTAGACCAGCCAATATCTAAAGTCATTTTAAGCAACATTTTGCGGCCATAGAAGGACATCTACTGTGACATCATAATCTGGAAGACTCTTTTTATACAAATAGACAGACCAAGTAGGACAGAAAACCAGTGTTCCATAAGCTATAGTTACCACGAAACCAGATGACAAGATGTCCACTCTAATACAAAGCACAATGGAGGCTAGTCATGCCTTCTCCTTCTACAGGGCAAGAGCTGTGTTTAGTAGGAGAGGCAATCCTTGGAAAATCTACCCCACACAAATGAACCCCCTAAAGAACACCACGAATACATTGAGTAGATGCAGCTTTACAAGGTTTTTACTTTGTAAATATTTCATCAGTGAATATAATGAGGTTCATTCAAGACTTCAAGGGCTGTAGTCGTCCACCCTGAGAGTAATCCAAACTAACAAGTCGACAGATCTGACCCTTTGAGTCTTGTGCAAATGAGACATCCTGTCACAATAGCAGAACTGACACAGGGCGAAAAGAAGTCTTGGTATGAGTAGAGGACGAGGGCTGGGGATGTGGCTCAGTACTCGGGTGCTTGCCTAGCACACAAGAGGCTCTAGGTCTAGTTTTCAGCAACACAACACACACACACACACACACACACACCACACACACACACACACACACACACACATACACACACACACACATACACACACACACACATACACACACACACATACACACATACACACACACACATACACACACATACACACACATACACACACACATACACACACACAACACACTCAGGAAAAGGACAGAGGAAGGGGGAAAAAAAGCCAAGAGCTAAGGATGCTGCCATTGACCTTTGAACACTAAACAGAATAACAGAAAAGAGAAGTCCAGAGCTCTAAAGCCAAAATATCTATGCTGACTGTCCCTGCCTCTCTCCCTTCACAAAATGCAGGAAAATAAGCTTATATAAAAATGAGCATCAGAAAAAAAAATCTATTCTTAAATTTCATATACAATCATTCTGAAAGCAGTGAATTAAGAGCAGGATAATTTCTTTACATTTAGAGCATGGCAAAAAAAAATGTCTACAAGTACAGAAACTACTAAAAGTCTAAGACACCAAAAGGAATTTAAAGAAGCAATAGAAGTACACATGAGAGAGAAACCAACCAGAATGTGGTACAATTCAACTGGGATAGGACTCAAGGAAACTAAAAACTGTTTCAGAAATGAAAGCCACAGGAATGAAGCAGTAAAGCAAATAACAACAGGAAACAACTAAAAGGAGCAGGAGATAAAGGGGAGGATTGCTTAGTGAAAAGAAATGTATAAGAAAAATAAAAATCAGAATAAAGAAGTTAATAAGATAATTTAGCAGTAAGGTTGTAGATGAAGATTAAAGGAACAACAAAAAGAACACACTATAGCTTAAGAACACTCCCCTAAACCCTTTTTTTAAAAAATTTATTTAAAACTGTGTCCAAAAAGGCTAGGCAAACATTTAACGTGCATGTGAGCAACAAAATGTGAGCCATGGGTCTCACGTTTAGCCAAGCTGATTTTGAGGTATAAAGACTCTCAGTAGTTGTCCTCAATAAGGTGCCCAGGGAATCCAGTTGCTGTCAGACCTCTCTATGTATTTACTTGACTATACACTTTACTGGGCCAAAGCAACTGTATAGAAAGCAATATCACAGAGGTAAATATCAAACATATATCCTTATATACACACACCCCCTGCACACACATGGCTATCTCTAGGACACAGGAACGCATACAGTGTGTAATGACTGTGTGTTCTGACATTATCCATATAGGATATAAAAAATAGGTGGAGGATTGAGGAAAGCAAATGAGAATAAAATTAAGCTAATTGATTTACAATTATGAACTGGGATTTTTAAAAAAATTGCAGTTTGGGGGAAAATTGAGAGAAAAGAGAAAATGATAATAGCAATTTTAGTATTATTTATAGTGGAGCTCCAATAGACCGAATTCAAAAACAGGAAGGTGGCAGGCATTCAAATGTTTATTAATACATAGAAAAAGTAAGTGAAGACTATTTGTCTACACTGTTATTGAATTGAACAAAAGATTTAAGGCTGAGAGAAGCACATATAGCAGGTCTCTGTTCATTAAGAAAATGGGGTTATACATACACATGTATCTATTTCAAATGGTAGGAAGATAAGTTCTGGAGACATGGCTCCACAAGTAAAGTGTTTGCTGTGTAAGCAAGAGGTCCTGAGTCTGAATTCCCAGATCCTGTATAAAGCCAGGCACAGTAACACACATCTATAATCCCAATGTTTCTATGTCAAGATAGGAGTTGCAGATCACTGCTGCCCTCCGGCGAACCTGATACGTACAGGACAACCAACACAGAGATGGTCCCAAACACAGTGGAAGGCAAGGACCAACACTAACATTGTCCCCTGTTATCCACATGTACCCTGTGGCATGTGTGAGTCCACTCATACAAACCAACGTGTTCACACACAAAAATGCACATGCATCATATGCACACTCATTACACACACACACACACACACACACACACACACACACACACACACACTCAAAGAATAAGCCATAAAACCCATAAGGGAAAGAACGATAACAGACAGCTTGACCAAGTTGGTCAAGTTAAACAAGTTAAACAAGACACCTTGTTTCATGGAGTCGCCTTTATGTAAGCTACTACTTTATTCAATTATAAAATAAAGAAGAATAAATGACTAAATATCAAAAATAACTTCAACAACATCAATAAAAATTATAGAGCAGCAGCACAGAGAGGAATTATCTCAAATATCTGGTTTCACACAGATCTCAGGGATTCAGACTCATGTCTTCAAACCTGTGCAACAAGCACCTTACCCACTAAACTCTTCAACTATTATCTTTCTTTTAAAATACACCAACTACTTTATAAAGCTTGAAACAAAATATCTTCAGCAATCAGGGTACTGAGGGAGTCTCAGCACCATAGAGTGTGTAATGTGACAGCAAACCTCTCTGTTTTTGACAGCCATTTTTTTTTCTTATTTTCATGAGACCAAGATCTCAGAAGAGAGCTAGATGTGGTACGGAGGGACCAAAGATTAACCCCTGAAATGGCAGCCATGGCTGGGAATAACAGCATGTACCCATGATGCGTCTCATCTCTCACAAAGTGTCTCCTAGCATTTGCTATCCACTGAAACAAGAACTGGAACAATGAGGAATGAACAGCAGTGGTAATTTCTAGACCACAGATTACCTCATTTCTGAGTAAAGAAGTCAGGACTCTTAGAAAAATGACTAATACTGGAGTAGGAAATGGACAGGATGAGCTAACTTTGCCAAATCAGATTCTTAGAAAACTCTCAGACTCCAAAAGTAATGTCAAAACACGGAAAGCCAAGCAGAAGAGATGGCCAAGGGACAAGGGGGACATTTTAAGCACCAGTGAAAAATAGCTCCATTGGATTAATACACAGCACATCTATTTATACTTGCAATGCTTAAAACTCATTAAAACTCAGCCACTATTTGGATGCCACTGGAGAACTCATTGCTATTTTAATGACTACCCTCCTTTATTCCAGCTAATGAAATGGTAGAAGTAAGATGGTAATTTTACATCGACTCAATAGTATAATGAATAAAAACGAGCAGCAGAGTTACAATGTTGCCATTTCAATGCCCAGATTACTAAATTTAGTCATTGACCATGTTCACCAACATCATAGAAAGAGACAGCCAGTCTTTACCTGTCACTCTTAAAACTGTGCCAAAAAGACATTGAACCTGAATTTCACTATGCCTTAAGTTCAACCGTCAGTGTAGAGGAAACAAAAGCCAAGGTACAGTGTAAAATGTAACCCACAGATGCAGTCAGTCAAGTCCAAACTATGGCAAGCTCAAAAGGACAAAAAGGTGTAACTGCAAGAAGGAAAGAGAAGGATAGACAAAAGTAAGCATCAGACCTAAAGACTCTCCTAAAGTTCAACTACCAACCACAAGCAAGCAAGGTTTTTAAAAAAGTAACATGTATGAAAAATTCAAATTTTAATACTACCTGAGTATTGATGGCACTAAAACACTATTATTGTTATGTTTTTAAGGTCTGACAATGATCATGTTACTTTAGGAGTCTTTATTTTGTAAATATCAATAGATAGATAGACAAACAGACATACATATGCTGTAATAATTCTAGAAACAACTGTATGTGTCACATTTGTTTCAAAGCAATATAAAATATATATACATACAAATTAACATAAAAACACAATTAAAATGCGAATATAACTGAAAGCTGGGTTGTAGCTCAGGGTAGGGCACTTGCCTAGCATTCAAGAAGGTCTAGGTTCAATCCCCACTAGTGTCAACATCCCTGAAAAAGAAAAAGTAAAGCTGAAGAAAGTTGAATAGAATTTATTGGATGATTAATTAGCATCAATATTCTGGTTGGGATACCGTGCCAGACTTTTGAAAGAAACAAGAATTATGGAAACCCAGGTGAATGCACCACTGTACCATCTCTTACATCTTCATGGAATCTATACCTATAGCAATAAAAAAATCCAACTAAGAAACAAACAACACCTCAGAGGGTATTTGTGGAAGTAAAAACAAAAACCAGGGGTGTTAGAAATGGTCTGACCAGTTGACTCAAGGCTGCTCATTGCAGTTTTATTCAGTCATATATTCTTCATTTTCCATGATATAGTTTTAATGCATTTCTTTTTAACATGCACTTGTGCACTTCCCAAAAACAAAATCTGTGTCTTATATATACCTGTAGCTCCAGTTATGTGTATAGGCACTTACTTATACTCACTGGATAAGGCACAGATAGATTGAAGGTGGTGTTTGGAGTAACTGCATAAATATTTTGACAAGTGCATACACATGGTGAAGGATTTTATCCCAGATCTAAGGTAAAACCCCAATAAGTGTCGCTTATCACCTAGCTAAGGACTTTGGATAGTGGAGTACGGCAGAATAATTGTTTATTAACATCTGTTTCCCACAGCAGTGGAAGATTAAAATTCTGAGCCCTGTTGAAATCTCGCTTGCCAAGGATTGTTCGAGTTGATTAAACATGATGAGCGCTCTGTATTACTGCCTAGAAACTCTTTAGAAAGCAGCCCATTTTCTCTCACCTTATCTTGGACAAAAAGACTATCAAGAATGTAATTGCTCAGTCCCAGTAACGACCACGTAGCACGTACAAGAATTAAATCTTTGTTTTCGAAAACCGCAGAGACTCTATGTCTTCTTCACTATAGCAAAACACCTGCAAGATAAACAAGAATCTCACACATGACATTCGGCAACGCGAGGACTTGGGATTTTCTTTTATCAGGAGTAAGAATTGTGAAGGTTACCCTTGTGGAAGCCAAGAAAAAGCTGGTAAGAATACACAGCCAAAGGCCATAAGAAGCGGTAGAGCTGAGGAAGATGACAGAGTAAGAATCCTCAAGAATAGGAGGCAAACAGAGGCACCAGTGAGGGAAAAACTGAAGAAGGTTTCAGAAGATGTGGATGGGAGAGTCCTCTAGAAAAACAGAACCAATTATGAAAGGGGATTCAGTGGTAGTCACACAATGGTCGTCTGCACTCTGGAACTATCCACACGCTGCTCAATCCACAAAACTGGATGTCTCAGAAATCCAAGTCTAGGACTGAAGACCTGGAGAGTGTGGTCTTCAGTCTGCAGTGGAAGGTCAATGGAGGCTGTCAGCTGCAGCAGAAGCAAAAATGGATGCTAGCAAGGAGCAAAGGCAACTCTGCTTTTCCCTCAGCTCTCCTTCCATCTGGAGATGGAATGTGACCCTCAGTCTAAGGAAGGCTCTTCCTCAGTTAATCATTTCTGAAAATGCTCATATAGACATGTCCAGAGGACTTTCTTTTACTCAATTCCAGATCTCCAGATCCGTCAAGTTGACAGCCAAGGTTAACCAGAATAGTAACGGTATGTGACTGAGGCTACTGTAGATGAGGAGGGGCATGGTAGAAGGTGCAGAGAGAAGGCGCTTCCTCCTAATGGAAGGGGATGACAGAACCACACAAGGGATGGAGTGAGACTGAAATGGACTTTGTACATGCCCTTCAGACCATGGAAAGCAGAGAGGTGAGCAGAGGCCCATCCCAAGGTTGTGTATCTATCCCTGGCCTCCAAACTGGGCTGGGCCAGCAAAATCCCTGACAGATTCCCTCTTCTTAATCATTTGCCAAGAAGCCGCCCTCAGAGTTTTGCTATATCTAGCAAGGCCCGCGGTCAGCAGGTTTTCCCCTTAGTAAGCAACAGTTTTCAGCCCCAGAGTGGGGTGCTGACTGTAGAGCACTAATCAATAATCACTCTTATCAGGGCTTTCAAGACCTGACTTTGCAAAGAATGTTTCCTGGATTTCTGGAGTCTTCGTCCCAAGCTCTGTTTTGTTGTTAAAAGCAAAAGAAGCCATGAAAGATCTAAGCAGCACATCTTTACTTGGTACCTTTTCATGTATCCATCTCATCCTGTTAGTAATAAAAATGACAGGAATAAGAATATATTTTAGCACCTTAGTATATGATGCTATATGATACAAGCTTTTCGGGCAGGGTGGTATTGTGTACATTAGCTCTTATATCGATGATATTAAGAAATGCTATGCTAGAGTAATGGTCCTCATTTATAAAGATAGTTTCCATTGGCTGTTCCCTGGGTGTTTATTGGATGAATTGTAGGGATATAAACCTGACACAATCATATATCAAGTATTTATACTGACATTCAATGAGAGAGCACTGGGGAGAAAGATGGAGATGGAAGAGGAAGCGATCAAGGATCTAGAGGGTAACACCTAGAAGTTGGAACCCTGAGAGGAGTAAGGAAGAAAGAAACCACGTGTGTGAGTGGATGAGGAAATGCATATGCACACCCCTATGCGTGCGTGATGAATGTGTGGAAATACCACGTAAATGGTGTTTGTTGCACATATGCTGTGCAAGGCTCTTCTGAATTTCTACCATGACATCTTTAACAGAGCATGGCTATAGCTCACGGGTGGATCCATATGTGTAAAGCCCTGGCTTTGATTAGATACTCAGCATTGAAAAATGAATGAGAGAGATGCGATGGCATACTGTTGCAGAAGTTTATTTCCAGGTTGCTTTGTGTATTGTTGGGGGAAGGACTGCTTAGGCCTTGGCATTTTGTATTGTCTGCAGGTGTTGGCTTTATGTAAAAGATGTTTGATTGCTCATGATCTGCCAGTGCCATCAATGGAACACCTGAGGAGCTTAAGTATCAATAAAAACCCCTGAGATTAGTCCCTCAAGGTTCCACTATCAAGGATGGTGCCTGCCATGACAGGTGATTCCTTCTGCTGAGGTCTAGGTCTAGCAGGGTTTGCTCCTATGAAAATACCTTCTTGTCTTTATTGCTGAGTAATGTTGAAAGTGTACTGCAACAACCTGGTAATCCCAGAACTGAGAGTCTGAGGTGGAAGCAAATTCAAAGCCAGATTGGGAAACATAACTAATAAGGAGCTGGTTATAAAGAGATACTGCATTCTGTTTCAATGTTAGAATGAGGCAAATCAAGAATGTCCTTGAAGTCTTTACAATAATAATAACAATAGTGACATATTTATTGGGCAGGGAAAAAAAACCATAGTTCTAATTAGATCAATAAATTGTTAAACTGTGGTAATCCACACAACTGAATACTACTTGCCAATGAAGAATAGAAAGCAATGACTTCAACAATATCATAAACATATCAAAATGTATTTTACCAAGTAAAATAAGTCCAAATATGAAAGGCTTTATAGTATATAAGTCCCTTTATGTAATAGATTGGAAAATACAAAGTTGCTGGAACTGAGAACAGGTCAATAGCGGCCAACAGAGAAGAGAAGCGAATCCTAGCAGTGAGGCCACATTAAAGAAATTTCTAGTGTAGTAGAACTACTTCACGTGGCTGTCAGGTGGTGAATCTATACTATAGGCATTTTTCAAACTGCTTACAAGTAAACATCACTGCATACAGTTTTTTTTTTTTTCAAAAAACCAGTATCCCCAAGTGGAATACAGTCCATGAAAAATAATTGTATTGTTCTATAGATATGTTACATAGACTCATCGATGGGAGCTGGGGAAAGAGCATTGCCCTATTTAACTTTAAAAAGTGGAATTTTTATTATGTACTGAAGGTAAACAAGTAAGTAAATACATCGTAGTTAACTTGAACTAGATTTCTTGTTGTCAGAGAAAAGAGTTATCTGTAAGCAGAGAAAAGTCTAGAATAAGCCCTTGAGTATGGGCCAGACTGACTGTCCCATTTCCAAAAATTCAGGCACAGGAAGGAGATGACCTCCTTAGGTGGAGAATGGCGACAGATCCTTCCTTCACCTGGAGATCAGGGTCAGTATCAGCCAGGCTGAGTTGTGCAGATGCCACTCGTCTCTGACACACAGCAGTAAGGACACTTTGAATCAGTACATTTCTTCCCTAAGTCCCACAATCCCAGTTTAATAATGAAGAAAACATCGGAAAGGCTAAAAATTGAGTGACATCTTTTAAAATGTTCAGCCAGTTCTCTTCAAAACTGTCAATGCCTTAAACAGGGAGAAAAAAAATGGTCAGGTGTCAGAAACTGGAGGTCTCCAAGGAGACATGAGGAATGAATGTGGTATGTGGACTGGATTTAAGAATATAGAAAGGGATCAATGGGAATCAGGTACAATCTCAATAGACTCTATAAGAGTGGTATTGATGTCAGTTTTGTCCTCTTCGCTACAATTATGTAAGATGCTGACAGCAGGAAGCTGGCCAAGGGATTATGGGAGCTCTCTCCATCACAGTGGTAACTTTTGTTAAGTCAAAAACATTCCAAAGCACTGGTATGGCCTGGCTAGAGATTCAATCACCACTACCCGTGTGTTATTAGCTAGAAGCTAACCTACTGACAATGAAGCCGAGTCTATAACCTCCCGCAAGCACAAGAATATGAAGATAAAAGACCATGGGGAATCCTTAGCCTTATATCTACCTCTGTAAACATATAAGACAGTAGCCAAGAGAAAATCACAGCAACAACTCAAGCAAGGGCTTTTCCAAAAGGAAATGCCTTAGTCATCCCAAGAGCAATCAGAAACACTTGGGGAATAGAGTTGGGTGTTAAGGGAAGACTGTGCAGCCGTTGTCTTGCTTTAAATCTGTCCTTTGATGGTGTCATAAGTACCCAGTGGGGTTAGAGATACGGAAGCCAAGGTCTGAAGAAGTTTAAGGGTTTCACCATATGAACCTTACCAGAGATAGAGTTATGGGTGTTTGTGGGTTCATATATTAATAAGAAGAGAGAAAGAGAGAGAGAGGGAGGGGAATATGGGGAGGGAGGGGTGAGGAAGGGAGGGAAGAAGGAAAAGAGGAAAAGACCTATTGGGTCTTCCTTGCTCGTTTTCTCACGGCCTCCATTTCTGTGTTGGCGTCCTAGCCCTAACGCTTGAGCATACGACAATATTTGGGGATAAGGGTTTTAAAGAAGTGCAAAACAGAGCCATTGGCACATAAGAAATAATGTTGCACACAGATGGACAGAAGGAAAACCGTATAAAAACACAGGATGAAGACACCATCTGCGAACCACTCAGAATTTAAAGGAAACCAGCCCTGCGGACACCTTCATCTTGGACTTGGTGGCTCCAGAACTGGGAAAATGATTTGGGGCAGAGTGGGCAGGCCATCTAGCATGCAGTACTTTGACATGGAAGCCATAGAGGCTCATACATCTCTCTGCTCTGTTCCAGGGTTGCTGAGTCCATGGTAGAGACTGAAGAGTTAGCTTCTGTCCTCTCCTTACCTTTTGCAAGGGGAGAACCCCAACCTTGGTGAAGCAAGATGTGAAGCACTGTGCTCCTGAAAGAGAAGGCTGTCCACTCCCCTGCTGACCTCATAACTTCCCCAGAGAAGCAAAGTCTAGACCGTTCCAGTCCTGAGGTGGGTCATGAAAACAAAAAAGTGCCAACCAACAAAGTGCTTATCTGGTTGAATGGACCTAATATTTGTGAAAGCCCCAAACAGCACCTGGGGCATCATAGGGACATGGAAAGAATGTCCCCATTGCCCCAACCAGGGCACTCAGGACTTTCTTGGGAGACCTTAGCTAAGTGTCAAGGTCTGGGAATTAGATACAGTGGGATGAACTTCTCAGGCCATGATTAACTGCCCTTGGTGAAGTCAGTGAACTCTGCTCACCTTCTGGACAGGAACAGGAGTATTAGCTCCTCCCCAGACTCCTCTGTCTGAGACAGGTTACAAGCATAAAGAACTCAGCAGAACATCCAGTCCATCCTATTTATGCACCAACCAAGTTGTTAGAATCCTGGGTTCGGTTTTGCTTTTGAATATCACTCACTGGTTTGAGCACAGGCCATCTGGACTCATAGGAAGGTACAATGTCTCATCACCAGACAGTCCAGCTGCAATGGGCAGAGCTTGAGCCTTATCATTATATGCCAATTCACGGAGAATATGACACGGTCCCAGACTATGGTTTCAAAATGGACCTTTAGTGACTCCTGGGAGATGAACAGCTGCCTCTTTAAAATCTTCATTTCAGAGATGTCTCTTAATTAATAGGGCAAAACCATGTTCAGGGGGAGAGGAAAGATTCTACTCCCACTCCAAGACATTGTTCTGGAAGAAGGAACAGAAAGTGCTCCCAACAGATTGGCATCAAAACAATTCTATATTTAACACTATGGTTTGCTTTTGTGAATTCTTAATTAGCTGGTCATTAAGAACAAAATTGCTGACTGGGATTGGTACACAGGGAGTGGTTTATTTGCTGTCTGTTTTTGGATCTTAATTGTAAGACAGATACAATAACTTTGCATACTGACCCAGGAATGGGCCTGATGAAGACATTTTTCCCCAATTGGAGTAAAAAGGAAACAAACAAACCAGCCTACAGGCAGCCTGGCTCAGAATGACCTGGATGGCTACAAAGGAGGTAAGCTCAGCATCCTTGGGGGTAATCTCTGGGTCTCTGTGACAAATGGATTTGATATTTATTTGAGTTGTCCTCCAGAAAGTACAGAGGCAAACAGGCTGCTTCAGAAGATCCTTCAAGCTTTGCAAGGCCCCTCATAAGCACACATGGCTACAACACACCAGTCACATGGATCTGAGAGGCTCCCAATGTTCCCTGAGGCTTACTTTCTTTATCTAATGAATAATATTGCCAGCCTCACAGAACATTTGTGAGGTCTAATGATATTCAGTGCACAGGAATTGTTCAGTGTGAATAATAGTAAATATGGGTAATATTTATTGCTTAGCACATGCCAAGTATTACATTGGCCATCTCATTGAAAGTACATAATCTTGTCAATAAGTGCTTCTGGAGATTGCTATTATTCCTATTATATTATTTGTATGTGGGTGTGGGTGTGCGTGCGCATGCACAAAAGTTCATGTGTATTTGTATGTCTGAATACAAGTGCATACATGTCACAGTGCATGTGTAGGTCATAGAACAACCTCAGATGTTGGTCCTCACCTTCCACCTTATTTGGAGCCAGGCTCTCTCTTTCCCAATGCACACACTGACCCATGAGCTTCCCAGGATTCTCCTGTTTCTATCTCTCACTTCCTTTTAGGAGAGCTGGGGTTACAGAAGATTTAGATATATGTCCTGTCCTGTTTTTACATCAGGTCTAGAGATTAAAACTCAGATATTCATGTTCGTGTGCCCTATACATTACCCATTGAGACATCTTTCCAGATCTATCACTTTTGTTTTAAAGAAAAATAAATGAAACTGTTTTGTTTTTAAAGATAGAGTCTCATGTAGTCCAAGACAGCCTCAAATTTGATATATAAATGAGGTTGACTTTGAACTCCTAATCCTCCTCCCTCTACCTCCCATGTACCAGGATTACCTGCTTGTATACCTGTAATTAAGGCTTAAATAAATTCAATAGCATTCTTTGGCCCCAAAGCCAGGAGGTATAGATAAGATTCAGGCTTTAATCTCAGATCATTTAATTGCAAAGTCTCAGCAATTAATTACTATATTACCATGACCTGCATCAGAAATAGAGTTGACTGAGTTCATTGATCATGGGATCACAACCTGCATCCAGTAGTTTGCACATCAATGAGGAGTCAGTCATGTATACAGGGAAGTGGCCAAACAATGAGCTACTTAGGGGAATGTAATCACAGACAAAATGCAGAGAACAGAAGAGTTCATCTTTCTGATGGAGTCAGAGAGGCCACATGAATGCACCATCACTGAGGAGCCAGTTTGGAGTCTGAGGAGCTAGTTAAGAGATCGAGGAACTGTTAGGAGGCTGAGGAGCTAGTTAGGAGGCTGAGGAGCTAGTTAGGAGGTTGAGGAGCTAGTTAGGAGGTTGAGGAGCTAGTTAGGAGGTTGAGGAGCTAGTTAGGAGGTTGAGGAGCTAGTTAGGAGGTTGAGGAGCTAGTTAGGAGGTTGAGGAGCTAGTTGGGAGGTTGAGGAGCTAGTTGGGAGGTTGAGGAGCTAGTTAGGAGGTTGAGGAGCTAGTTGGGAGGCTGAAGTTAGTAAAAGGTTGGGAAGTTAGGTAGAAGGCTAAGGAGCTAGTTAAGAGACTGAGGAGTTAGTTAAAGACCAAGGAGATAGACAGGAGGCTGAGAAGATAGATAGGAAGCTGGGGAGCTAGTTATGAGGCTGAGGAGTTAGGAGAAGGCTGAAGAGCTAGTTAGGAGGCTAAGGATTTAGATAGGAGGCTGGGGAGCTAGTTAGAAGGCTGAGGAGCTAGCCCAGCAGAGAAGAAAGGGAACCTTTTGTAGGCACAAGGGTCCAGCAAGCATTTGTAGTCATGAAGGTGGTTGTTTTGCCTGAGTCATGACAGGAGCCTGAATAGGAGACCAGAAAGAGTTTTTTATAGAAGAGTTCATCAGCCCAAAGGCATCTTAGATATGACAACAGTATGTTTTATCCATAGAAACCAAGTGGCAGCTTAAGCAAGAAGATAAACCTACCAGACTGTTTTCTTTTAAGATTTATTTTTATTTTATGTACATGGATGTTTTGCCTATATGTATGTAAATGTATCACATGAGTGTCTGGTGCCCCTGGAAGCCAGAAGGGGACATGGGATCTCCTGGAACTGGAATTGCAGGTAGTTGTAAACAGCCAAGTGGGTGCTGTGAATTGAACCTGAGTCCTCTGGAAGAGCAGCCAGTGCTCTTAACCATTGAACCATCTCTTTGGCTCCGACCAGACTGTTTCCTAGGAACAGTCCTGCAGTTAGGTTCACTGAACATGTTCCTGAGTGAAACATGAAAAGCTTTGAACTTTAGAATAGAAGATGCTGGGTTAAAAATTAGGCCTGTGGGATCAGCCAACTACAGTTTACATACTAGGCAGGTGTATTAGTTACTTTTCTTTTCTGTGATAAAATACCATCACCAAGGCAACCTATAGGGGGAAAAAGCTTATTTGGAGTTTACTGTTTCAGGGGGTTAGGATCCATAAAGACAAGGGCAGCAGGTGACACGCTTGGCAGCTGGATCAGCAGCTGAGAGCTCACATCTGGAACTACAAACAGGAAGCAGAAAGAGCATAATGGAAATTTCACATTGTTTTTGAAACCTCAAAACCCCCTGCTAACACATTTCCTCCATCAAGGCCATGCCTCTTAAGCCTTCCCAAACAGGTCTATCAACTATGGACCAAGTGTTCAAATCCCAAGATTGATGAGGGACAGATCAATCAACCAAAGCAGGATGAGCAGTCCAACTAGAAAACAAAGTGTAAGTTCAGGGTCAATCTAGGCTACATGAGACCCTGTCTAAAATACACAAACATGGAATATTGTGGAGATCTCCCAATCAGTAAAGTACTTGATGTATTAGCACCAGGGTCTGAGTTCAGTTTCCAGACCCCATGTGAAAAGTCTAGGTGTTTATAACCCTAGTACTGGAGAGCCCGAGATAGATAGGTCTCTGGGGCTCACTGGCCAGCCAGGCCAGCCATATAGGCAGTTCCAGGTCCCAGTGAAAAGCTTTGTCTCAGAAATCAAGATGGATGGCTCATGAGGTTAACCTCTGACTTCCACATGCATGTACATAGACAGCCACACATGTACTCACACAAACCTACAGGCATGCAGGCACAAAAGAAGCGTGAATAACTGTCTGCTTCCAGACATGTACAATGAGGAGGGAGATAAGGGCTTTCAAGTGAGATATGAAGGGAATCTGGGGTGGGGTTGTGGTAAAGTACCTGCTCAGCATGTGCAAAGCCTTGAGTGCCATCCCCAGTACCACAAATTAATAAATTAGAGATGAATGAGGGAAAGAACTTCCAGGTAAGTCAATCGATTTCCTGAATGGGTTTGCATGCATTCTGACATTCAGAAGACCCTTGTTAGTCACTGATGACATCCTAGCTGAAGGATATGATAATAAATAGCTTGTCATGGCTCTGGCCTAAAGGAGCACAAAATCTGCACATATAAAGCTTTAGTAGTAAACACAGAAGAACCCAGGAAAACATGGGAGAGACCTTGATCAACAATCTTTCTTCTTTGGAAAGCACAAACAGTGGAGTCCCTAGTCATCAGCCTGTGAGGCCACACATTTCCAGAACATCACTGTGATCTGATGAAATGGGAGTCAGGAAATAGCAGTGTTCTCTTCTTTTCCAAACAAAAAGGATGACCCTAATAACAGACCAAAAGCTGGCAAAGTGAGAAGTGATGGAGAGTCCCAGGCATTTTGTGTCAACATTAGAAAGGATAACAAGCCCTAGCCAAGAGGTTCAGGATATGAAGTTTTAATGTGTTATATTTTTACAGATTTTGACATATTTGCATATGCATGTTGACATATCTAGAGATGAAGAATGCCGGAGGTATTTTGTCTATACCTTACACACATAGCCCAAAGGCAATTTTATGTAATGTTTTAAATAACTCTGTGAACAAAACAAACTTTCACAATGTGGAGTTTTTCACTGTTGCCCCATATTCAAGGCTCAAAAAGCTTTGGAATTTGTGGTTTAAGGTTTTTCAGATTAGACATTCTCAGCCAGTAATAAGATCGGATAGTCCTGTGGCCTGGAGGGCCACTTGGAGATTTGCCAGCCTTGGATGCAATTCTGGACACTCTCTTTGACTCCAAATAATATGAGCAATCTTTTGTTACTCCATCTTCCTCATGTCTCCACAGTCTCTTTACCTGACGGATGTGGACAATAACGCTTCCATTTCAGACTGGTGAATACCTGAGCGGGGGTTATAAGATGCCTATGTGAGAAGGGAGGGAAACACTACCACTGAATACTGGATTATCTGAGACAAATCCAATGAACATAGCTCCTTTTCCTGCCTGTATTTCTAAGTGGGAAGACTTAGATTTAGTATGCTCTAAGTGAGCATACAAAAGTACAGTCAGACATCAAATACCAACATCATCACCGGTTATCCGATTATCCGCTGCTGCACAGTGAACTATCTTAAAACTCAATGCTTCAAAAACATACACAGATTTATTCTGCTCATGGAGCTGGCATTTTGACTGATCAGCTCTGTTCTACTTGACATTTTTCAGAACAGCTTAAGGGTTGAGGGACAGACTCTTAAAAAATATTTGTATTATTTTTTTTAGAATGTTTTGATCATATTTGATATTATGATATAGATATATTTTGATCATATTCATTTTCCCTCCCCAAATTCCTCCAAGATCTGCCACATCTTCCACATCCATCCAACTTTGTGTCATTAAAAAAAAAACTCATTGATTCCATGTGGGCTGCCCATATTGCTTGGGTGTATAGCCATACACTAGAGTGTGGTAAATCTATCAAGGTGTCACACCCTTAATGCAAATTAACTTTCTGTCTCCCAGAAGCTATCAGTCACTAACAACTCTTCAACCACCAGTGGGACTCTGTGACTACCCCCTCCCTCCATGTTGCAATTTTGTTTGACTTGAGTTTGCACAGATCACAACCACTGTAAGTTCATATGTGCAACTTCCTTCACTGTTGTGTCCAGAAAACACTTTTCTTGTGGTTCCCCACTGCCTGTGGCTCTTCCAGGCTTTCCACCCCTTCTTTATGATAATCCCTGAACCTTTGCAGGAGGAGGTGTGACGTAGATGTTCCATTTAGGGCCGAACGTGCTACAGTTTCTTATTCTCTGCACCTTGCCCAGCTGTGGGTCTCTATGTTAATCACTATCCATTGTAAGAAGAGACTTCTTTGATGAAGTTAGAGATATTTCCTATGAATATAAAGATTAACAATTAGGGCTCTGCTTAATACTATGTCCACTTAGTTAACCAAATAGTTGATTCTCCTCTTGAGCTTTGTCTAGCCACAAGTTCTTCGCCCTGATAATGGTGATAGGCAAGGGTTTCACCTTGTGGGATGAATCCTAAGTCCAATCAGATAGGGGCTGGTTACTCCCATCACATTTGTGACACAAATTCAACCAGGGATTGTGTCTTGCCAGGCTGGTCATTGCAGTAGCTTTTAGGGTACACAGCTGGGTAAGACTGGTGATTAGCTTTTTCCCTCAGTTGCATGCATAGAACCTTTTAGTACAGTGAAAGCTAACCAGTATGGCTGAAGCCTTCAGGTCAGTAACAGCTTGATTTCCCTGCATTCTCTGACTCAAGTATGTACTGCCTTCATAAATATAATCATACCATCAAGTTCTGGTAGGTAATCAAGAGCAAAGGCAATACCATATGATATTTGAGGGTCTATGGGCCCTCACTGGCCAACAACTCCAAAAGAGGTAACACACACACACACACACACACACACACACACACACACACACAGGTAACTGTTTTGAGGGATTTTTGCCTCATTATATGGTAATTCCATTTTAATTCTTGTTATATATGTATAACTTTATATTTTAGGAAGCCTTCTTCAGTAATTAGTCCCTTAATAAGTTGTCAGTAATCCATCACACAGTAGTTACCAAACATGAACAGATTATAATCCAATAGCCAAGCCTCCTCTGATTGGACATTAATAAAAATAAAAATGAAAATACAAAATATGGAGAATTGATAAAATGAAGAGTTAGTTATTTGAAAAGATTGACAAATTTTTAAAGAAATTAACCAAAGAAAGAGAAGATCCAAATTAATAAAATTAAAGATTAAAAGGGAGAAGTACAACCAATACCAGATATTCAGAGAGATATAAGCACATACTTTTAAAAAATCAGTATACGGGAGGATCTGGAAGGAGTAAATGGAAGAAAGAATCACTGTAATCAAATCACAATTTCAAAAAAAATAAAACCTACATTTCCTCAACAACAAAAAAAGAAAATTAAGGGCCAATGACTCTATTGAACATAGTAATACAAATCTCAGTGAAATATTTGCAAACCAAATTTTAAGAAATGGCACAAAAAAAAGATTATCCACAATAATCAAATTGGCATTATCCCAAAGCTCCATAGATGGTTCAGCATGGCAGACCAATAAATGTAATCCACCGCAAAAATAGACTCAAGACAGAAACCACACGATCATCTCGTTAGAAGAAAAGACCTTTGCCTAGAATCTACTTGGTCCCGTTGATGCTGCTATCATCTGGAAGCTACAACCGGGACATGAATATATTACTTCTTCATGTGTTGGTTGGGTTCAAAAGCAAGCATTCCTTAGGCTAAGTGGATGACCAAGTGGGAGTCATATTGCCTCTTACAGCTTAGCTTTGGAATTCAAACAGCTTCATATCTGTGATCGTCCTCATCTTGCCAAGATTAGTGGAAGACAACCAACTCCCTACCTCCTGATGAAGGATCAGTGTCATAGGTAAATCCCACTTGCACTTTTGAGGGTCTGGGATGGACTTAGGACGAGCAAGTAGGCCAAGCTAGTGGAAGATATTACCACACAAAGCTGAGGGGAGGAGAGGAGAGGAGAGGAGAGAGAGGAGAAGAGGGGAGGGGAGGGGAGAAATTATGTTCTAGTTTGTTTTGTTGTTGTTGTTGCTGCTGCTGCTGCTGCAATAAAATATTGACCTAAATCAACTTGTGGGAGGAAAGGGTTTATTTGGTTTACAGGTTACAGACTATCATCAAAGTGAGTCAAGGCAGGAACCTAGAAATGGAACTGAAGCAGACGCCATAGAGAAACTCTGTAAAAGATTTTATAAATGGGCACCAAAAAGTAAATAGGTATTTTTTTAAAAACGTATTTAAAATATATCTAAAAATGTAAATAAATGCTTATGGGCTTTCTCCCTCTGGCTTGCTCAGCTATTTTTTCTTAGCTCAGGCCTTCCTGCCTAGGGATGGCACCACTAACTGTGGGCTGGGACCTCCTGCATCAATTAGCAATTAAGAAAATGCCCCACAAACACGGCCACAAGCCAATCTGATTGAAGAAATTCATCGGTTGAGGTTCTTTCTTCCCAGATATATCAAGTTGATAATCAAGATTAGCCATCATAGAGTAGTCCGTAGAGCCATCAACCCCAGAGAAGGGGCACACCAACAAATGGCAACTCATTAGGAGAGTGCTTAGGGAATGAAAATCCCAATCTTCCTCTTCTCCTATGGCTCCATCTCCTTCCAGACATCTCCGAAATGAAAGCATGGAGCAAGACAATCTTTCAGGACATAGAGAAGTGTCGGGGAGGCAAAAAAGAGACAACTGATACAAAATGCACACTGGAGAATCTGGGTTTGTCCAAATGACCACCAGCCTTCTGAAAAAACAAAACAAAAAATAGAGCCATCTACTCCTCAATAGATTGTTTGCCCCTGCTGGGTAGAGACACCCATCTAATGCCTCTGTTTGGTCCCATGGAAAAGGAAGGGGAGATACAGAACCAAGCCTTTCTCCTAGAGACATTACTCCAATCAGAAGTGTGGGCAGCCAGTGGCACCATTTGCTCCATCACTGTGAGGGTGAAAATAATAGAATCATAGCTGTATGAGTGGCAAAGAGGAAAGATAGAGATTTTCTTCTGCATTAAACCAGCGGCATAATCCATCAGCTTCAGGCATATCAAAGAAAGCAATTTAAAACAAAAGACTTTTCATCACATTCTGTATTTCCCACATTCACAAATAATACAAGAAGATTCAAGCAGTGCAGGAGCATCTCAATCTTACTCTGCCCAGATCCTAACGAAACCTGACATTCTACAGGGCAACTTTTCAAATAAACAGTCAGGAATAGACAGGAAGCAAATGCACTGTGCAAACACTAATAATTCTCATCCCTTCTTCTTACATATTGACATGTGCCTTCTGTAATCTCTTTATTTTAACCTGTTCCTCCCCAAGGAAAATGAGGGAGCTCAAAAGGCAATCCATTGACATAGGGAGGAGGGTAACACTGAGAATGCCAACTAGGTCTATGTCCACAATACCCTAAATACACCCAATCTCATCTGAGAATGCCAGTTTGTGGTTGGCCTCCTCAGGGAACCCACCCAGACCTCCACGGAAGATTGGTCATCTCCCCTTTGCACGATCACAACCATGATGCTGCATTCAATCTACAGCATTTCTTAATGCATCTGTTTATTTGTCTACCTCAAAGGGCAGACTCAGCTCCCACTGGTATAAGCCAAGCTTTCTTATCTCTACAGAGATCAGCAGCTAGCAATCCCCGTTTTTAAATCTTTGTTTGTGTAATCATATGTGTAAGTGTTGGATGAACACATTTCAGAGTGCACATGTAAAGTCAAAGGACAATCTCAGATTTGGGTCCTCACCTTCTCCTTTGATTGAAATAGGGCCTCTTCCGGGTTAGCTGGTCCTTGAGATTTCAGAGATTTTCCTGTCTCTACCTGCCAAACTTTCCAAAGAGTGCTGAGAAACATAGAAACATAGAAACACACTTCTATGTCTGGGTTTGTGTGGGTTCCAGAGATCCAAACTCAGATCTCTACCCACTAAGCCATTTTCCAATTATAGCAGGTGACTTATTAAGCAGCAGGTAAATGGTAGAATGACGTAGAGCAGTCAATGTGCCAGAAAGCTGCAGTGATAATTTAAACATTAACTATTCCCCCCACTTTTTTGAGTGAGAGGGTCTCATTCTATAGCCTAATCTGGCCTGGAAATCAGTATGTAGCCCAGGATAGCTTTGTGCTCATGACTGTCTTACTATTTTCACCTCCTGTCTGCTGGGATTTCAGGCATGAGTCACAAAGCCTGTCTCTTTCCCCTACTTTCAATTCTGAAATAAAGGGCATGTGTGACAGTGTTGTGTGTATCATAGTGCCTACAAAGAAAAAGCACTGTAGTTGTCTATGCGTCAAAAAGTATAGCCGTCAGGACCCAAGGCCTCCTGATCAGACTAGTATATATTGGCTCAAATTCCAGCAAGAAGGCCAGAAACTGAGTGGAAAAACATCTCAGTTCAGATTTGAGCTCCCTCTGCCTCTAGTTGCATGATTTTGGTCAAGTTGGTTATTGTGCCTCGTCATTGTCAAATGGGTTCAATAATAGACTTACTGTACCTTGCAGAGTAGCTCGAGAATCAAAATGGTTGAAATATATACCCTTTGGTACAATGCCTGGCATACAGCAAGACCTACATTCTAATGACTTTTGTTAATAAGAATTGCAATTTTCATGATTAATGTTAATACTCATCCTAAATACTGCTCCACTCTCCTAAACTCTTTGAGATGGAGTGTACCTTAGTTCCCCTACGTTCCAACATCTTGCCATTATGCCCTTAATAGACTTGCAGTCAACTCCAGAAGGAATGGCTATTTCTCAACTACTCACTGGGTGACAAGGTAGAGGCTAGGTGCTTATACCTGTCATACAAATTTTATGACATCACATCATAGATATTAAGAGTCCCTCCTCCATCTGTGAAAAGCAAAGCAAAAAGTGAAATTTGCCTGTAACCATACAGCTTGGAAATGGTGAACTCTGGAATTCAACCCGGATGACCAAAGCTGCAGCTCCCAGTGAAGATTCTGTTAACCACAGACTTCCTTTGTGTCCCAGTCACTGCAAGTGAGCTGCCTTCTCTGTTCAAGAAAAATGCACTCGTTTTTCTCCTGCTCAGTTCCCTCTACTCACTCGCATTTACTATACCTAAAATTACTTTTCTTGTATTATTTATTCGTGATGCTCGGTATGTCCCCATCCCTAGCATGAGGACTATGGTCCCTCCCTGTGGACTCTGTTCCTCTAAGCAAATAAATATCAAATAAGCCCATTTAATTGTTTGGTAGAGTGCAAGAGACAACAAACCACACAGTCAGTGTCTTAGATCGAGTTGCCCCGAAAGCAAAAGCTGAGTCTGAAGCTTAATTTGTTTCACAAAGTGAGCCCATGATCATGGTGCAGTAGAAAAAAAAGCAGATGGCACAGGTATGATGTATACTGTCAAACGGATTGTCACAGCAGACAGCTGGGCCCTATTCCCCTGGGATGTGCAGAAAAGACCTTCAGACTGCATTTCAGAATGTTCCACCAATGTTTGCTCTCTATATCATACCCACTAGGGTACAAGGGTTCTCTATGCCCTGTGGCATTAATCACCCTGGATTTACAGATATCTTCTGAATATCAGGCAGGTTTTCCACAAGCATCCAAGGCTGCTGATACAGAGAGAGCTGGGACAGGTAATTTACCTAGGCACTCGCTGCAGAAATGAGGAAGGGCCAGCATGGTCAGCATCATCAAGGAGCTTGTTGGAAATGCAAATACTTGGGCCTTACCCAGGACTCACTGGGTCAGACATTCCAGACGGGGCTCAACCAACTCTGTATTCACAAACCCTCCAAATGATTCTAAGACACACCGGAATCAGAGGAGCACTACACATAGGAATTCTGAAACACGACAAAAGAGGTGTCTAATATAGTCAGCTACTCTTTCTCCAAAATGTTTGCAACAACAAACTCAAATAACTTCAAATTTCAACATGGAGGTACTTTGAACTCTTTCCTTTGCCTCAACTCTCATATTCAACACAGCCCTTTCCATTCTCCAATATCTATTGTTGTCCTGATGTAACAAAGGCCACTTGGTCCAAACACTTAAAATTTTTACTATTTAGACCTCTCATAGAAACTTTGCTAAGCCCTTAACAGACTCAAGAAACAGACCCATAGGAATATAGTAAGTTGAGTTTAGACTGAGTTGCAAAGGCTAGTCAAATGAGTCTTTCAGTATCTAGAATAACTTGACAGTCATTCACATTTTTTAAGAAGGAAAAAAAAAACACTGCCCTGTATCTTGATCCTTAAAAGATTAACTCATAGTGGATGGCACATGTAAATGGAAACATAGTCTTACAAAATTAGGGAGCAACCATTTCATAAGTATTGTGTCCTTTGGTTTAGCCAAAGGTTCTTAGACATGATAGCAAAATCATGATCCATAAACTAATCACTTTGATAAAGAATATTTTGTTAAAATAAAAGGATTTGCTCTGTGAAGAGCAACATTTTGAGAGTGAGAGGTCAAGCTGGAAACTAGGAGTAAAAAATGTTCCAAACATATATCTAACAAAAAATATAGAATATATTTTCAAACTTGGTAAGACAAGTAACTCAATATTTTCTTAAAATGGGAAAGAGGTGGAACGAACATTCTACTAAAAGAAATATTTAGGTGGCAGAAAAACAAATGATAAAATGTTTAGCTTCATCAGCCACACCTGTTTGAATGGCTAGAAATGCTACATAGTTGTTAAAATCTGACATTCCTCTGTCCTGGCAAGGATGCAGAGCAACTGAATCTTTCATGCATTGTTGGCTGGGGTGTAAAATAATACAGATGCTCTGAAAAACACTTTGGCCATTTCTTAGAGAATCTCCATTTGACAGGCTGAAGAGACATCTCAGCAGCTAAAAGAACGTATTGCTCTTTCAGAAGACCCAAGATCAATCCCCAACACCCATATAGGGCAGCTTACGACTTAGCTCTAGCTAAGAGGTCACTCTAGCTCCAAGGATTCTGATGCCCTCTTCTGTACTTGTACATGTATGTTGACATACACATAGACCCTCAAACACATAAAAAATAAAATCTAAAAATAAACATAAAAATATGAAAAATAAATAAGGCATAAAAATATAAACATAAAAAAGTAAAATCTAAAAATAAAAATTACTGCATGACCAAGGAATCACATTCTGTGTATTTATCATCAAGAAATGAAAACACGTCCCTATCCTGTACATGGATATGACTACTGGATCCATTCAAGATTACCCCAAATTAGGGTAAAAGTGATCTCCTCCAGCGTGCAAATGCAAAAACCAAGTGGGTAACACATGGTACTGCATCAGTTTGTGATAAACAGGGACAAATGGTGAGAGTTACAACTTGAATGAACCTCAGAGGCATTGTATATAGAGTGAATGATGCCAGCATTTTATACCAAGTGAACGATGCCAGCATTGAATACAGAATGAATGATGCCAGCATTGCATATAGAGCGAATGATGCCAATCTAGAAAGGTTGCAGACTGAGTGATTAATTCCATTCATATGACATGCTGGAAACCACTAAATGATAGTGATTGCCAAGGGTCAGAGATCAGGAGGAGGGGTTGACTACAAAGCACCCTGAGAGAAATGTGAGAATCTGAGACCGTCCTGTCCCTATTGTGAACCAATGAAACAAATCCATGCATGTGGTAAAACTCAGAAACTCTACACAAAACAAAAAAGTAGAATATAGAACAAACAAGTAAAATATAGAACGAGGAGTCTTTGCCTATGTTCAATTCCTAGCTATAGCTCTCACTGGCTGAAACTTTGAGAGAATCACATACAGAAAACAAACAAAAACTCTCTTTGGCTCAATTTGCCAATCTGTAAAACAGGAATCTCTTCTGCCTCACACATAAAGCTTAATTGACAACATCTGAGGAAGGCTTGGCGTGTAAAGGAAATATAATAACAAGAAATGCTTATTATTCAGTTTAACCCAGTTGTTGTGCTGAATGGATTTTATTTTAGTGTTTGAAAGTTCATCTCTATCTAGGGGCGGGGATGCAGTCATTTTCCATTGGTTCAGAACACCTGTTTCTCGCCGCATCTTCCTCACCTGCATCAGATTCAGAGGGCTTTGTGAATTTTGAAATTTATCCTATGTGCTCTTGAGATCACCTGTCCATATTAAACTGTTAATTTCCCAAGTTTCAAAGATTTTTTTAACCTCTAGTAGTTTAAATTAGTTTATGGTATGATGTGGGTGTACAAAGGTGCTCTAACACCATATAGTTTCAGTTCTTCTTATCTTGTCTTGAATAAAGTCACTTTGATGAAGTGAATTGTAATTCTTTTTATTTTTATTTTTATTTTTTTGAGACAGGGTTTCTCTGTTGTAACTCTGGCTGTCCTGGAACTCACTCTGTAGATCAGGCTGGCCTCGAACTCACAAGAGATCAACCTGGCTCTGCCTCCCAAGTGCTGGGATTAAAGGTATGTGCCATCACCAACCGGCAGTGAATTGTAATTCTTGACACAAAACAACAAATAGTGTGCAGACTTCCTCTGTAAAATTTGTGCAATGGTTCTTAGTCTTTTCTATCCTATGATTCTCAAAATAATCTGCGCTTCACATTTCTTCCATGCCCCTGCCTGCAGCCTCCCTCCAAGTCCAGCATGCTACACAGTAAAATGACAGCCTGTGGTATGCTGTTTAAGTTTCTCCACACCCCTTTGGAAACCATCCATAGCTTTCTTGAGCACATTTCTCACTGGAGATAATTGTTGTGACATGTCCTTGATTCCTTTCTGCGGAAAGTGGAGTGCCACCCTAGCCTTCTTGGAATCTGAACAAAAGGATTTCCTTTCAGCCACAGACTGCACAGTCACAGCCGGCTGTCTGTTCAACAGCTTAATAACTGGAGATTGTGCATCATTTGAGTCATGCATGATGGGTACAAGCATGAGTGAGACGCTGCCCCCGGAGTCTGGTCATCCCCAGGTACTGCTCACGGGACTGTAAATGGAAGCAAGCCTTGAAAAGGGAGCTGACCGTTAAGATCAAAGCGGAATATATACCCATGATTCAGCAACTCCACTTGTTGGGTGTGTGCCTAAAGAAATCCAGCTTCACATACTCCAAGAAACACACATAGAGACATTACCAAAGCATTGTTTAGTGTAGTTCAACAACTCAGTTGCCCACAAATCTATGCACAGACGGACACAAGGATATATATTTACACAATGGAACAAAAATATAGATTAATTAATTAAAACGACAGATACACACAGTATTGAATAATTTCACAGTGTTGATAAGAGGCCAGGCATTGAAGAACATAAAGTATATGCAATATACAAAGTTTAAAAAGAAACAGCTGGTCCATATTGTTCCATGAGGCAGATCAAGGCTTCTTAAAATTTCTGTAGTCGTGATGCTTTCTCCTCAAACAAAATCTTATGTAACTCCAGACATATAGGGTCTTAAAATAAGTATATATGCATACATACATGGAAATAAAAGTAGGCCTACAAGTTGAATATTTAATAATAAATAAATATTAAAGGATATAAATAATATATTAATATTAAAGGTCAATGAATCATAAATGATTTTAAAACATTTTTCTTCTGTACCTACAATTTTGTCATTTGTTAATGGTGTAAACAAATTTATACGCTAATGAAATGGATGCTTTTGTTTGTACAGAAGGAGTTAAATCCTGGCGCATAGTTCACACTGCAGGACATAAAGCATCTTCAACAGTTTTTTCAGAGTTGATGAATATTTTGACTTTATAATTATTAATGCTGAGCACACCTCTTTGCATAAATCCATGCTACAAAATGGCAACAATATGTTTAGGGCTGTCTCAGAAATTGCGTGGAAGGTACAGTTCAGCATGATGACCTGAGGTCTGATCCCAGGGCTCACACAGAACCAGGCGAGACAGTGCATGTGCGAAACGCTCGACCCCAACAATTTTAAAAGCCATACATTGTAACACAGTACAATCCAAGAATACTCTAATTTAATGCTTACACCTGAAGAAGAAGAAAAATAAGAAAATATTGAAAGTTTGGTTTACATAAGTAAGTCATTCTGTTTCTCTCGGGGCAGAAAACTTTGTACGTGTGGAAAAACCAAAGCCCAAAAAACACTGTAATTCTTAACACCCAGTTCTCAACGCTGAGCTGAAGATTTCAGGCTGCACCTGTTGACTATGTGTAGTTAATGATGTGCGCAGTGCAGAGAACATAGTGTGTCCAGAACAAGGCTAAGGAGACGTCACACAATGTCATACAGGCATGTACTGCCAGGAATACATCAGATTGATTCCAAGTTTCATTTTGAAGTCATTTTTTTTTATCATTGCATGTTCAGAGATGATTTACTGTTGGCAAATATTTTACAGTCCATAAATTTGGCTATATGACCCCAAATGGGCCTGAGACCAAAAGTTTAAGAAATTGGAGTATAGATGCTGAATAAAAGATAAGTCAGGAGAAAATGGTTACTTCCCATCAAGGGAGTTCTCCAGATGTCCTGGAGCCTTTGGAGAGATCAACGACACACACACATACACACACATATACACACATACACACACACACACACACACACACACACACACACTTGTATTTACAAATAATTCTAGGACCCACAAATGAGAGAAAAATGCCACATTTATCTTTCTGCATCTGAATTTCTTAGCCTGGGTGGTTTGTAGGTGTCAATCTATACTCATGCAACCTCACATTTTACACTGCAGGCATCTTCCTATATATGTTATAATACAGAATAAGAAGTTTTAAAAAGACAAACTGTCAAAATAAAAACATGAAATCCACAACCTTTGCCCCTCCTCACTCACTGAATGTGGAATGCATGGAGCAGCTATGAAGGGTTCTGGAAAGCAAAGCACTATAGATGGATGAGGGGGAGACAGGAATCCCAATCCCCAAACCAAGGAGAGTTGAGCTTTGCTTTTCCTGCAAAATCCCCTGGCCTGAAAGCCCTGCAGGTGAAAATTGTGAGGGAGTGTCAACACTAACCAAGCATTCAGAGGATGTCTCCAACTTCCTGCTCCAGAGACAGGAAAGGGAACATAGAAAGAAAGGAAAGGGAACACTAAGAAGATCAAAAAGAATGTGAATTTTTGCTTTATCCCTTCTCTCCAATCTCTCATAATCATCCCCTCGAGTGATCCAGTTCTGTTGATGGCAGAAGCTGCTAGAGAAAGTCAAGGGACTCAAAATTCTGAGAGGCAATTTAAGTCTCTGATCAATGGATCTGTATTCCCAAGAAGACAGAACAAATGCTGATTGCTTTATACAGATGTAACTTTGCTCTGTGTTTTGAGATGGTGTTTCACTATACACACCAGGCTATCTTTTAACACACAATGTATCCCAGGCAAGCTTCAAACTCAGAGGAGTCTTCATACTCCAGACTCTCCAATGTTGGCGTTACAGACATTGACTCCTGAACCTCACCAGATTGATGACCTGCTAGAACAAAATGTCAGCATTCCCATAGGACTTGACTGGTGCCCAGAGCTGCATCACACATTATTTAAAATGTCCAGGTTAGGATCCAAAATTGCTTATTATACCAAGATCAAGTAAACTGTGAATTCTTAAACAGCAAAAGTCACTGCCCTGGTGACATGGTTGTCAAAGCCACTGACAAAGATATTTAACAATTTTTACAAAAATGTTCCATGCGCTAATCAGAAACAACCCTGAAATGAAAAGGTAGAAAGTTTCATTACAGAAACAGAAAGTGCATAAAAGAATGAAAATAAATTGAAGAAAGCAAAGACTGAATTAAACAAACAAAAACTCTCACAAGATGAGATCAATTGTTGAGCTTTGAGGTACATTAATAAAAATTTTTTAAAAATCTGAAAGCCAGGGAGAATAAAAATATTGGGGAAAGTAAGCAGACCCTGAGAGATATGTGGAACTATATAAAACATTAATGTGCATGTCTTTGGAGTCTAAAGAAACCCACAGGGAAAACACGAGCCAGAAGAAAATAATTGAAAAAATTGAAATCATCCTTAGTTGAAAAATCTACAAACCGAAGAAGGTAACTGGACTCCAATTGGAACACCACCACCACCCCACTCCACATATAGACTCCCCTCAGACTGTAAAGACAGTCTGACTCTCAGACTCTGTATACACAGTCCTCTCAGACTACGCATACAGAATCCCCACCGACCCCATATACATGGTCCTCTCTTACTGTATATACAGAATCCCCTCAGACTGAATATACAGAATCTCCTTTGCAAATGCAAAGATTGTAAAGGAATTCTCTTGATCTTCATCAAGAATGCTTTTATTTCAGCTCCAGTTCTGACATCCATCACTAGATATAGATCTCTTAACTTAGAACTCTAGATATAAATGTAGTAAGGGGGTTCTGTATATTCCATCTAAGGGGATTCTGTATATGTATTCTGACTATATATACACAGTCCTCTCAGACTGCATATATAAAGGCATATCAAATTCACATATTCACACTTAGGAGTCTAGCACTTAAGACAAAAGAAAAATGCCTTGAAGGTAGCCAGTGAAAAACATTTCCCATAGGGAAACAATAGCTCAAATGACTAGACTTTTCTTCAGACATCATGGGAACAGAGGCTGTAAGAGTAATGTAATGTTAGGGCTATAAAAGTTATTGCTTTATTAGGAATATAGTATAATCATATATATATATATAGTTATCATATTTATCATTGAAGGAGAATCAATACCCTTGAATCCTATATGCAATGATGTATGGATATGATGCTACATGTTTAATGAAAAAGAATAATCATCTAGAGTTCTAAGTTAAGGGATCTATATCCAGTGGTGGATATCAGAACTGAAGCAAAAATAAAAGCATTCTTGATGAAGACCAAGATAATTCCTTTACAGCGCATTTTCAAGCAACCTCCCTTGAAGGAAATGCTAACAGAAGCTCCCTAACTTGTAATACAATGAGTAAAGAGAGGGAGGGATGTATCCATTAATAGAGCACTAACCTTGCAAGCACGAGGGCCTGAGTTCAATCCAGATCATACACAAAACAGACAGATGTGGTGGTATGCACTTGTAATTCCAATGCTGGGGAGGTAGAGGCAGGAGAATTCCTGGAGATCACTGACCAGCAAGTCTAGACTAATTGGTGGAATCTAGCCTTAGAATCCTTATCTCAGAGGAGGGGGATGGCAGGTGAAGAATGGCAGTAGATGTCATCCCCCCCATATATATATATATATATATATATATATATATATATATATATATTCATTTTTCCCTTATTTATTTTTTAATTAGAATTTTTCTTTTTTCATATATTGCACCCTTCTACCCCTGCCTTCATTCCTCCCAGCCTCCCCCCCATCTATCTCCCCTATCACCCAGATCTAAGCCCCATCCTCCCACTCCCACCATGCTTCTCCCCTAGAAAGAGCAGTCTTTCCAGATTTACTGCTCAGACATGGGACAGTAAGATAGAACAGGATCAGGCACAATTACCTACTTCAATGTTGAGCTAGTTAGGGGACAGTTAGGGGACAAGGCACTCAAAGGTAGGTAAGAGGTTCAGGGACACCCCTATTCCAGTCTGTATGAGTTCTGTAAGCGCACCAGGCAAGGCAAACTCAAGACATATTTGGGAGATCGAGCAGGTTCCCCATCTGCTGCTTCAGGCTCTGTGAACCCCTTAAAATGCTAGTCAGTTGAATTCATAGGGTTTGTTTTCCTGGTGTCCTCGACCCCTCTTCTACTTCTTCTGTGGGGTTCCCCAGGCTCTATATTTTGTTTGGCTGTGGGCCTCTACATCTGCTCCCTTCAGCTGTCTTAGGAATCCTCTCTGTTGACGACTGTGCTAGGCATTAATCTATTAATCTATGCAAAAACACATTAAAAATCATCTCCTGACTGTCCAAACCTTAGTCCCTGGTCTGCCCTGGTGTATCTGTCATGGTTTCCCTCCTTTAGCATGGTGTTCTGTCCTTCCATTGTTCCAGATGATCCTGCAGTGAGAATAAGCCACAGGTTGAAGTTTTTGTGGCTGGGCTAGTATACCAGTCCCACCACTGGAAGCCTTGCCTCATTACAGGAGATGGCCTGTTTAGGCTCCCTGACCCCCATTACCAAAGGTGTTTTCTTGGGTCTCCTTTGTTGATTCCAGTGAGTTTCCACTGCATTAGGTCTCCTGATTCTCCCTTAAATTCTGTCCTCCAATTCTAGTTGTCTCTCCATATATTCTCTCCCCTAATCTTGGGGGTCTGGGTCTTGAGGTAGGTTGATTTCCAATTTCCTGAGGAATCGCCACATTGATTTCCACAGAGGCTGTACAAGTTTGCACTCCCACCAGAAATGTAGGAGTGTTCCCCTTGCTCCACATCCTCGCCAACATGAGCTGTCATTTGAGTTATTGATCTTAGCCATTCTGACACGTGTAAGATGGAATCTCAAAGCAGTTTTGATTTGCATTTCCCTGATGGCTAAGGATGTTGAATATTTCTTTTAAATGTTTCTCAGTCATTTGAGTTTCCTTTTTTGAGAATTCTTTGTCTAGATCTGCAGCCCATTTTTAAATTGGCTCATTTGTTTTGTTAACGTCTAGTTTCTTGAGTTTTCTATTATCTTTTGGATATTAGCCTCTATCAGAAGTGAAGTTGGTGAATATCTTTTCCCATTATGTAGGCTTCTGTTTTGTCTTATTGTGTCCTTTGCCTGACAGAGGCTTTTCAGTTTCAGGAGGCTCCATTTTTAATCACTGAATCATCAGTGCTCTGTTCAGGAAGTTGTCTCCTGTACCAATATACTCAAGGCTATTCCCCACTTTCTCTTCTATCAGTTTCGGTGTACCTGGTATTATGTTGAGTCTTGATACATTTGGACTTCAGTTTTGTTCATGGTGATAGATATGGCTCTATTTGCATTCTTATACATATAGACATCAAATTAGACCAGCACCATTTGTTAAAGATGCTTTCTTTTCTCCATTGTATGCTTCTGGCTTCTTTATCGAAGATTAGGTGTCCATAGGTATGTGGATTTATGTCTGGATCCTCAATTTTTGTTCCATTGATCCTCATGTCTGTTTTTGTGCCAATGTCATGTGGTTTTTATTACTATGGCTCTATAGTACAGCTTAATTAAGATCAAGGATGTTGATATCTACAGAAGTTCCTTTATTTTTTAGGATTATTTTAGCTATCCTTGTTTTTTTGTTTTTCCATATTAAGTTGAAAATTGCTCTTTCAAGGTCTGTAAAGAACTGTGTTGGGATTTTGATAGGCATTGCATTGAATCTGTAGATTGCTTTTGATGGCCATTTTTACTATGTTAATACTGCCAACGCAGGAGCATGGGAGATCTTTCCATCTTCTGAGATCTTCTTCAATGATTTAAAGTTTTTGTCATACAAGTCTTTCACTTGCTTGGTTTGAGTCACCTCAAGATATTTTATGTCATTTGTGGCTATTGTGAAGGGTGTAGATTCTCCGTTTTATTTCTCTGTCCATTTGTCATTTGTATATAAGAGGGCTACAGATTTTTTTTTTTTTAGTTGATCTTGTAGCAGGCCACTTCACTGAAATTGTTTATCAGCTGTAAGAGTTCCCTGGTCCAATTTTTGGGGTTGTTTTTATATATATAATCATATCGTCTGCAAATAAGGATACTTTGACTTCTTTCTTTCCAGTTTGTATCCCCTGGATCTCTTTTTGTTGTCTTCTTGCTCTAGCTAAAACTTCAAGTACTATATTGAATAGATATGGAGAGAAGGGCAATCTTGTCTTGTTCCTGATTTTAGTTGAATTGCTTTAAGTTTCTCTCCATTTAATTTGATATTGGCTGTAGACTTGCTGTAAATTGCCTTTATTATGTTCAGGTATGTCTCTTGTATCACCAATCTCTCCAGTATTTTTATTACGAATGGGTGTTGGATTTTGTCAAAAGCTTTCTCAGCATCTAGTGAGACGATCCTGTGGGGTTTTTGTTTGTTTGTTTGTTTTGTTTTGTTTGTTTGTTTCTTTCAGTTTGTTTATGTGGTGGATGACATTGACTGATTTTTGTAGGTTGAACCATCCTTGCATCTCTGGAATGAAGCCTACTTGGTCACGGTGAATGATCTTTTTAATGTGTTCTTGGATGTAATTTGTGAGTATTTTACTGAGTATTTTTGCATCTATGTTCATGAGGGAATTTTCTTTCTTTGTTGAATCTTTGTGTGGTTTAGGATTCAGCATGACTGTGGCCTCATAGAATGAGTTTGGCAATATTTTTTCTGTTTCTATGTTGTGGAATAACTTGTGGAGTATTGGTGTTAACTCTTCATTGAACGTCTGATAGAATTCTGAACTAAAAGCATCTGGACCTGGGCTTTTTTAGGTTGGGAGGTTTTTCATGACCTCTTCCGTATCCTTGTAGGTCTGTTTAAGTTGTTTATCTGATCTTCATCCAATTTTGGTAGGTGGTGTCTGTCAAGAAAATTATCCATTTGTTTTCGATTTTCCAATTTTATGGAGTATAGGTTTTTAAAGTATGACCTAATGATTCTCTGGATTTCCTTGGTGTCTGTAGTTATTTCCCTTTTCATTTCTGATTTTGTTGATTTGGATAATCGCTTTCTGTCTTTAATTAACCTGGCTAGGGGTTTGTTTATCTTTTCTCAAAGAAACAAGCTCTTTGTTTCATTGACTGTTTGAGTTGTTCCCTTTGTTTCTGTTTTATCGGTTTCAGCCCTCAGTTTGATTATTTATTGCTGTCTATCTCTCTTGGGTGTGCTTGCTTCTTTTAAGTTATTGCTTTTATTCATTCTAGGGCTTTCAGATGTCTTCTTAATTTACTGGTATGTGATCTCTCCACTGCTTTTTCTAGGCACTTTTGCTATGAATTTTCCTCTTAGCATCACTTTCATTGTGTCCCACACAATTGTGGAGTCATTTTCATTGAATTTGAGAAAGTCTTTAATTTCTTTATTTCTGTCTTGACCTGGTCGTCATTTAGTAGAGATTTGCTTAATTTCCATTAATTTGTAAGCCTTTTGCTGTTGTTGTTGAAGTTCAGCTTTAATCCGTGGTGGTCTGATAGGACGCAGGGGAGTATTTTAATTTTCTTGTATTTATTGATGCTTACTTTGTGGCAAATAATCTGCTCAATTTTAGAGAATGTTCCATGAGATGATCAGAAAAAGTAATATTCTTTTATGTATGAGTGAAAGATTCTGAAAATATCTGTTAGGTGTGTTTGGTTTATAACACCTGTTAGTGGTAGTAATTCTCTGCTTGGTTTTTGTCTGTATGACCTGTCTGTTGGTGAGAGTAGGGTATTGAAATCTCCCAGTATCAGTGTGTGAGGGTCAGTGTGTGTTTTTAGCTTTAGTAATGTTTCTTTTACAAATGTGGGAGCTCTTGTGTTAGGGGTATAGATGTTAAGAATTGCAATGTCATCTTGGTGAATTTTTCCTTTAATGAATATGAAGTGTCTTTCCCCATGTCTTTTGATTAATTTAGGTCTGAAGTCTATTTTTGCTGCATATTAGAGTGACTATACCAGCTTGTTTTTAGGTCCATTTGGGTAAATCTTTTCCCAACGCTTTCTGAGGTAACGTTTATCTTCGAGGTTGAGGTATGTTTCTTGTACACAGCAGAAGATTGGTTTCTGTTTTTGAATCAATTCTGTTAGTCTGTGTCTTTTTATTGGGGAATTGAGACCATTAATGTTGAGAGATATCAATGACCGATAATTGTTTGGTTTTGTTATGTGATAGTGGTGGTGGTGGTGGTGGTGGTGATGGGGTGTGTGTGTGTGTCTGTGTCCCTTCTATTGATTATGATGGTGTGAGATGATTTATTTCCTGTGTTTTCCTGATTTTAGTTAACCTCCTTGAGTTGGAGTTTTCCTTCTAGTATCTTCTGTAGGGCAGGATTTGTAGATAGGTATTGTTTGAATTTCGATTTATCACAAAATATTTTGTTTTCTCCGTCTATGATAATCGAAAATTTTGCTGGGTATAGTAGTCTGGGCTGGCATCTGTGTTAGCATCTGAAAAGTAGTACTTCTGTCTAGACCCTTCTGGATTTTAGGGTCTCCATTGAGAAGTCCGGTGTAATTCTAATAGGTTTGCCGTTGTATATTACTTGTTTTTCTCTTGAAGTATTTAGTATTCTTTCTATTTTCTGTATATTTAGTGTTTTGATTATTATGTGTCAAGGGGACTTTCTTTTCTGGTCCCATATATTTGGTGTCTTATAAGCTTCCTGTACTTATAGACATCTCTTTCCTTAGGTTTGGAAATTTTTCTTTGATGATTTTGTTGAAAATATTTTCTGGGCCTTTGAGCTGGGAATCTTTTTCTTCCTCTATTCCTATTATTCTTAGGTTGGTCTTTCCATGGTGTAGCAGATTTCTGGATGTTTTATGTCAGTAATTTTCTGGATTTCATATTTTCCTTTACCAATGTATCTATTTCATCTATAGTATCTTCAACTCCTGAGATTCTTTCTTCCATCTCTTGTATTCTATTGCTGTAGCTTGCATCTATAGTTTCTGATTGGTTTTCTAGATTTTTTATTTCCAAGATTTCCTCAGTTTTCTTTATGGATTCTATTTCCATTTCCAGGTCTTGGAAAGCTTTGTTTATTTCCTTCCATTGTTTGTTTGCTTTTTCTTGGCTTTCTTTCAGGGATTTCATTTCTTCTAGTTGTTTGTGTTTTCCTGTGTTTCTTTGATGAATTTACTCGATTTTTCCAATTGTTTGTTTTTCTTTTCATCTATTTCTTTGAGGGATTTATTCATTTCCTCTTTAAGGACCTGTTATCTTCATAATTGGTTGGTTGGTTGCAAGGTCTTTTTCTTCTGCTTCACCTGTGTCTGAGTGTTCAGGAATTTTTGTAGAAGGACAATTGGAGTGGTGCCGTATTGCCCCAGTCCCTCAATTGTGTTCTTACACTGGCATTTTTGCATTTGAGCTTTGGATGGTTCTAGTTTTAGGTGCCAAATTCCTAAGTTTTGCTTTTATTGGATGAGTGTCTTATTCCTTAGTTTCTTTTTTTCTCTCTGATCTTCTGTTCTTTGTGGCCCCTTGTCAAACAGGGAGTCTCTGCCCAGGTTGCAAGCTGAGATACAGAGCTTGAAGGCTTCCTACCTGTTCTTCTGGCTGGCTGACTTGTCTCCTTCTGGTGTGGTAGTTATCTGGCCTAGTTGGTATCTGGAACTTGGGTGGGTGGCAGCAGTGGAGAGTATTGATATGGGTCATGGGCAGGTGATGGTGAGTTGAGTTGGGAGGGGGCACAGCTTGCCTTAGTGGAAAGGTTGAGAGAGAAGGTTTCCTACCTGTTCTTCTGGTTGCCCTTTTGCACTATAGTGTGGGAGATATTTGCACAAGTTGGTATGTGGGAGTCAGGCAGGTGGAGGCAGGGAAGGATGGGAAGAAACAGATATAGGGAGGTCACAGTGGATTGGGATTTGGGGGAACAGGGTATTCTGGTGGGAGGGTTCAGTGAGGAGTCTACCTACCTTCTCTTCTGGTGGCTGGGTAGTTGCAGTCTGGATCAGAAGATATCTCCGTATTTATTCTGTTAAAAATGACAAAGATATATTGAGGTAACAAACAGGATAATTAGCTTGATTTACTTTTACACCAATGTATTTGTGAGTCAAAATATCTCACCCTACCTCATAATTATATATGAATGTTCTTTATCAGTTAAAAATACAAAATATTAAAAAGGATAAAAAATATAACAGAAGAAATAGAAAATAGTACAGTAATATAATAGATAATCTTTTCCTACTGAGTTTCATAGGATATATTTGGCAGTTGAAAGTAGAAACATATTACATTTTCTGCTGAAATTTTTCATGAATTCAATTCAATATATTAGATAATATGAAGATGAGAAGTTGAAGATCATTATGACAGTAAGTCTTCTATGTTTCAAATGACATGATGGAGACCAACATGGAGACATGATGCATCCAGTGTAATCCCTTTGCTGAAAAGAACCAAAAAGGGAGGCAGAGGCAGGAGGATCTCTGTGAGTCTGAGGACAGCTTGGTCTACAGAGTGAGTTCCAGGACAGCCAGAGTTACAACAGAGAAACCCTGTCTTGAAACCAGCACCACATCCCCCAAAAAAAGAAAAAGAAACAAATGAAATGATAAATCTGAATCAAAGGGTATTGTTAATCACAATCAATGTAAATGGTCCAAAGACTAAATAAAATAAAGACAAAAGACTAAATAAAAGACAGAGATCTCCAAAATGGATATAAACACATGAGCTGACATCATGCTATATAGAAGAAACTAACTTTAAATATAATTATACAAGGGGGTAGAAGGATGGTTTAGCGGTTAAGAGGGCATAGAACCCATTTCCTGTAACTCTAGCTCCAGAAGACCTGATGCCTTTGTCAGGTCTCTGTGGACACTGCACACCTGTATAGAAATCCACACTCAGATACACACACACACACACACACACACACACACACACACACACACACACATATAATAAAAATAAAATATTTAAATATAAATATATATATATGGAGAGAGAGAGAGAGAGAGAGAGAGAAGAGAGAATAAAAGCAAAGAAAATGTTTAAAAGTAAAGCTAGAGAGGGAGTGTAAGTAGACTTTGGAGCAAAGAATGTCCTCAGGAATAAAGAGACAAACACAGTGATAACACACAATGATAAAGTGATCAATTCAAGAAAGTTACAGTTCAAAATGTATATACAAGTGGGTTTCAAAAGACAGAACACAAACAGACAGAATGAAAGAGAGAAAGAGACAAGTCTGCAATTATGGTCTGACATTTTTAAACTCCATGTGGCAATAAACAGAATGAATAATAGAAGTGAGCAATATCAGAGAACTGAGCAGGCATGCCAGGAGCTGGTTCTAATGGGAATTATAGACCATTCTATCCGATATCAGAATACAGATGCTTTCCTGTGCAAATGAAATGCTAAAATAAGATTACTTTCTCATCTATAAGGCAAACTTTAACAGGATAACAAGGATTGTAATCATATGTAGTATGATCTGTGACTATAATGGAATTAAACAATAATAAAAAGTCTAGAAATTCCAATATACAGCCATATAACTATAATAATTCAACAGATGAAATAGAACGTCTCAAGAGAAGACTACTATGACCTGAATAAAATTATAGCAAATTTGTGAGCTGCTGCTAAAATTGTACTTAGAGGGAAAATTTTAGTTTTAGAGGCTGTAGAGAGGTGGTTCCGTGGTTAAGAGTACTTCCTGCTCTTGTAGAGGACCCAAGTTTGATTCCCAGGACCCATGTTGGTCGGTCCACAAACTCCAGCTCCAGGGATTCTGGTGCCCTCTCCTGACTCCAATGGGTACCTGCATGCATGTGCACATACACACACATATATGCACATACATAAATAAATAACAGAATAAATCCTTCAAAAATAAAATTTGGAAGATGGAGAGATGCCCAGTGGTTAAGGGCACTGGCTGCTCTTGTAGAAGACCTGGGTTCCATTCTAAGCACTTACACAGTGGCTCACAACCATCTGTAACTCTGTTTCCAGGGGGTCTGATGCCTCCATCTGGCCTCCGTGGGCATCAGGCACACACATGATGCATAAACATATAGGAAGGCAAGCACTCATACACATAAAATAAATAAATAAAAACAAATAAGTTATAGTTTAAGTGCTTATATCAGAAAATAAAATGCTCTGAAACTAGAAAAAATAAGAAAGAAAAACAACAACAAAAACTCAAGACAAGAAAAAGGAATAAAATTAAAGTAGAAACTAGTGAAATTCAAAAGAGAAAAATCAATGAAACCAAAAATACTAACTAAAAAAAAAGAAGACACAAATTACCAACGTAATAAAATAATAATAAAATACCACTTGGACCCTACAGACATTAAAAGGATAAAATGGAAGTATTATAAACATCTTTCTTCCCATGAATTTGACTAAATAGAAGAAATGACGCAGTTCTTTTCAAAACCACAACTAGCCAAATAGATAGCCAGAACAGAATCATAACTATGAAGTGTGGTGAGCTGAGAGTTTAACCTTAACAAGGAACGGCATGTCCACAGATCTGGTTTCACTCACAAGTCCATCCAACTATGTAAGAGAGAATTATCACTGATGCTACCAAATCTCTTACAGAAAACACAGGCAGAAGGAAGAACTTTCCAGCTTGTTTTCTGAGTCCAGCATCACTCTGACATAAGGAAGAGTTGGAAGCAAGTGATACAGAATCAGAACCCTGCAGTACCATGTAAAATGCACGCAGTGAGCTGAGAGGGCCCAAGAAGAACGTGTTGAATATGAAGAACTGGAAGCCTTCTGAGGGGATGGATCAGTACCTAGACTGCTTATTGTAAAAGCATGAGGGTCTGAGTTCAAACCCCATCACCAGAACCCACATAAAGCCAGATGTGGCAGTGCATATCTATAATCCTAGCATCATATGGTCAGACAGAAGCTGGAGACCGGAGAGAGAATCCCCAAAAGTTTTCAGAACACCAAAGAGAACAAGAATCTCAAACAAGATGAGGATTGACACTCAATGTTGTCCTCTGACCTCCACATGCATATCATAGCACATGAGCACCTTCAGTTATGTGGGCACACGTGCACACATATACACACTCATGAACATGAATATGCATGCATACACATACACACACCAAGATTTTTTTTTTTAAATGAAGAGCCCATGAGACAACAATTGTGTCTTCATTGATTTTGTGCTTCTAGTTGAAAAGCATGCTGGGTAATTTACAGTGAATTGAAATTTGTAGTTCTGGAGGCTTGGTAGCCCACAATGGAGGGACTACTTGTGAAGAGAGCTTTATTGTTATACCATAATATAGTTAAAAGCCCGACATGGCAAGAGAGAATGTCAGAGAACCAGAGGGGCCATGATTCCCATGGTGATATGAACCCGTTTAACAACATGGAATCTTCATGATCTGAACACCTCCTATGGGTTCTCATCTTGCACTGGGGATGAAGTTTCTAGAATGTGAGTTTGAAAGGACACATTCAAACCAGCAGCTGGAAAGCCACAAAGAACTGGCAGCCAGAATAGAGTCCATGAAAGAGATCAAGAAGCAGTCAGAGTTGAGGCTCAGAGAGTAACAGTACCAAGAAGCAACGGGATCCACACTGTCAAATGAAGCAAGACCAGAAAGGTGCCACAAACTAACGCTTGCAAGAAGTAAAGTTTCCAAAGCCCATTCTGTTGGACTTGAGTCTTGACTTAGCTATCTAACTCAGTTAGGTGGTGCCCAGTTTCTTTCTCCATGATATGGAAATGATATTTCCCACTTCAAAGGTTTCTGTATAAGAAATGAGTACATGGAGCAAAACAGGTAGCTTGGTTACCTGGCACCAGAAAGTTTTCCATGTGTACTACCTGTAAATATTTCAGTGCCCTGCCTGCCAACTTCCCTGGCAAGAGGCATATGGAACAAATGTGAAAGCAAAGTGAGACAAGCAACTGACCCCAGCTTATCCCAGTGTTAATGTGGGATTCTTGCTCTGGCAGTGAACTCTTCCAGACAAAATTAAAAGAAGGCTGGTGTTGGTGCAGGAATGATAATCAAATCCCCCTAAAATGATGACCCTATGCCTTGATTCTACCACCGGTAGGCTGTGGGAACATGGGCAACTCCACTAACTTCCCTGAGCCCGAGTCCCTCATCAGCTCTCAGGCTTGTAGTTCCTGTATCATGACACGTATCAGTAAGGGTGATAAACTCTCCCTTGGTTGAACATTGCAAGAAGTACAGTGGTGTGCTAGCCTATGTCCTGCCTGGGAGACATTGAAGGACAGTAGGTGGTGGATGAACGCCTGGTGAAGACTCTTATCAAATTTCAAATCCCTTTTTCAAACAACTTCCAGGGCTAGGTAAATGACTCAGTGGGCAATGTGCTTGCCTTGCAAGCACATGGACCTGAATTCAATCTTCAGAACCCACATACAAACATCCAGGTGTGGTGGTACACAGTTGTAACCCAGCACTGGGGAAGTGGAGACAAGGGGAACTTGGATCATCCATTTCCAGGCCAATGAAAGACTCTTTCTCAGTGTAAAATAGACAATGATGAAGGAGAAAATCTGTCCTCTGGCCTGCAAACACGCACAAATGTTCACATACACATGTACATACACACAAATGTACACACAGAGAGATAAAAATTATGCATACACATGAGCACACAGTCACATATACAAATGTATACACAGAATCACACAAACAAATGTGTACACACACATGCAAAGGTACACGCACATGTGCACAATGTGGATATACAGAAATGTGCATACACACATGCAAATGTGTGCCCACACTCATATGCATACACATACACACAAATATGTATACACAGTTACACACACAGATGTGCACCCTCCCTCACAAAACAGATACACCTACATTCACACACATCCAAATGTGCAGAGTCACACATACATACAAATATGCACCCAGTCTCACACACACACACACACACACGTGCACAGTCATACAACAAACATGCACACACTCATATAAGCTACACAAGAACATACACATATATATACATATACATTCTGTCACACCCACAAATGTCCAGATACACACACACACCTTTCAACAGGTCCAGAAGCCACCAGCTTTTGTGTTGTTTACGAGGGCTAAATGCCTAAAGCCTACTCCACAATGAACCAACTCTCACATTGAAGAGTTTCCTTTAAGATAGCTCAGCTGGAAAAATCACTTGCCACCAACCCTGATGAATGACCTGAGTTTAATCCTCAGCACCCTCTTGGTGGAAGGAGAGAACCAACTCCTTAAGTCGTCTTCTGATAGTACATTCTGACAGCCTCCTCTGGTCCCTTGCAACAAATAAACATACTTTTAGAAAATGGTCCCTTTTAAGACATAGAAGTAGAGTCACCAGCCCCAGTATTGGGACCTGGGTGTCAGAATGAATCTTTAAATCAATCCACTGTGAAATCTTAAGAAAACTACTTCATCTCTATGGGCCTCTTTTTCTCATCCGTAAATGAAAGTTTACAAAAAAGACCACTTCTTCCTGTGGGAGCCTTCAGCCTAAAATAAAAGGAACAGAGAAGCAAGGCTTCCTGAACTTGGAAAAGAGCTCCATCATGGGTAGATCGCCTCCAAATGGAAAGAGCTGCAAAATTAGCCACCCGCTTTCCAGAGTCTATGGGATCCATGTGGGAAGTGAAATGAAAAGAAACCAAAAGCCTGTGCTGTTTTTAAACAGAGAGTCCTGCTCCCTTCCCCATCTCTCCTGGTTTGGCGTTTAGTGTCCTTGGGAGGATAGGTGTGTAACGTCCTCTGGCTTAAATGCAGAATAGCGTGACACAAACAGCCGGACAGAGATGTACTCACAGAACTGCCTCTGGACCGGAACACAGAAGGAATCAGCCCACCATCATTGCCCAATTATTCCTTCTCCCGAAGCTCATTAAGTCTCTCTCAATTCATAATCAATACATTAAAGTCCCTCTGTTTTATAAAACAACTCATCAATATTTTATGGTTTTAATAATTGATGTTTTATTACAGAAGCAGATGGATCCTGCAGAACCCTGGCTCTCTAGAGACGACAAAGGAAAGAAAATATGAGTTGAAGATTCTGGACTTGAAGGATCAGATGCTCTGAGCCTATCTCCAGTTTGAATATCTGAGGAGAACTTTGGTGGCTGAAGTCATGTCATGACCCACTTGATTATAGTCTTCATGGCGGTGAAATGGGAGGCAGTTTCAATTATTCCATGACCATCAACCCTGGGTGCTTCACAGACACTGTATTATCTAATCCACCCAAGAGCCTCAGGCATAAGGCATCAGTGGCCCCATTACACTGGTTAACAAACTGGCCCAGAGTCAACGAGCACTGTCACTAAGTTGCACAGTCAGAAAATGGCAGAGCTGGGATTCAGGTTAGGTCATCTGTGCTGTTAATGTATCTTCTATAACAATGGCCATTATTTTTTTTATTTGGAAATTTACTGAACACCAGTTTTTTTAAGCACCAGAGATGCAGAGGTGAACTAAATCAGCAGGAACTCAATCTAGTAATGAAACACCTAAGTGGATAATATTGTAAACAGGTCAAGATTTCCAAAGATAAAGAGAAGTTAGAATACCCAGCAGACCACATCCAATTTTCCCTTACAATCAGGTTCCTGTAGCTTATTTCAGTGGCCAGGTGACTACATGACTTGGCTACCTTTGGGAGCTCATGTGGTCAAGACTGAAAACCTAGGTAGAGATCTTCCCTACTAGACTAGGCTCCGGGCAAGCTCCCAATCAAGTAAATGTTTCTGTGAGTATTTCTCCCTAGGGAGTGGTTCCCAATGCGCAGGTGATTCTTCTCATGGGTGTTCATGATTTCCCAGTGGGTATCACTCCCAGAGGAGCTGTTGCTTGCTGTAGGCCTACAACGAGAACTTTCTTCATGGGTACCAAAATCGATTTCAAGCAGGTGGAAACATTTTGTTTTGATTTCCACTCTAGAAATAGTAAAACGATGTTTATATTTTACACACACACACACACACACACACACACACACACACATTATAAGGCTTATTTGTCCATAGTTTATTGTCTGTTTAGGAAACTGCTACTCCCATGTTGCTTTCTTAGAACTGGTGTTCATTATTTATCCAGCATTAGACTTCCTTGCCTAGCCCAGTCCTTGGCACATAAGGAGTCACTCGATATTAAATAACTGCTGAATTTCTGCATTGAGTCTGAATGGCTACTCTGGATTTAAAGCTAGGGCTATCATTCACTTCCTGTGAAGCCTTGCGCAATGTTCCAGAGTCTGTATGTCAGTTTCCCAGTGTGTAAAATGGAATATATACTTATACCCACTTCTCAGACCCCTGAGGAAGAGTATGTTAATGCATTTGGAACACTTACAAGAATGTATGGCTCACCACATACCTAGAATAAATGTTACTGCCCTGCTTTTCACAGTAGGAATCTAATTGAAGGCTATTTTCCTGAATTATGCCAGTTTCCCATACATATTTACCCAGTGGGTATTTATTCCATCCAGGGAATGTTTCTGTGGATGGTTTTCATTCTAGGTGTGATTCCCCCCCACACACACACCCCAGTAGGCATGCTCTCTGTGCATATTTGTGGATGTTAATTTCTCCCAGTCAACGTTTTACTTGGAAACATTTTCCTGAAGAGGATATTACTGTAGAGGATTATATGCACACATCTTCTCTCCCCACTCTCTCTCTCACATACACACACACACACACACACACACACACACACACACACACACACACGTTTTCATGGTTTCCCAATGGATACTTCTCCCACTACGTATCCTCACAATGGACATGTACTTTTTCCAAGAGGATGTTTCTCCCATGAAGTTTGGCTCCAGGAGCTGTTTATCCAAGCAGGCATTTTTCTTGTTATATCTTTCCTCCCAAGGGGCACAGTCCCTATAGCGGGCTGAGTTCTCATCCTCAAATTCATATGTTGATGTCCTAATTCCCAATGTGATACTTGGAAAAAAAGACTTTATAAATTGTTAAGACTAAATCCTAAGAATTGGGCTCTAACATAATACGAAATTTGTCCTTTAAGAAGAGAGCTGTGCTCCTATTACTCAGGATGGGAGGGGTGAGAATTGTGAGTTTGAGGTCTACATAAGGTATATAGCAAGGAGACAGAGAAAGAGGGGAGAGGGAGAGGGAGAGGGAGAGGGAGAGGGAGAGGGAGAGGGAAAGAGTAGCCATCTGCTAGATACATTGAAAGACTTCAAGAGAAAGTAACCTTGATCTTGACCTCTAACCTCCAACACTTAGAGAAAACAGGTTGCTGCTGCTTGCACCAGCAAGTCTGGTATTTTGCAAAGGAAGCTGAACGAACAGGCCGTCCTTCCTTTTGTGCTGGAGCTGCTACGATGATTGACTCTTTCAGACGTCTTTCCAGCGGAGACCCACAACTATGCCCTATTCATCCCGTGTTGAACACCAAGGTCTAACTCAACAGAAACAGAAAGTCCATTCTGACTTGTGACTCTTTTTTGTGCCCATGAAAGAATATATTGTCCTTAACCCAATATTCTTCAGCCTGCAGCTCTCTGTAACTCCAGCCCTTCAGGACTAGATCAATAATGTGTGCTGTCTCTACTGACACAGCCCCAAGGTTGTGTAACAAAGGGTGGCAGGCACATAAAGAACCTGGGGAGTGCCATAGAGGTGGTGTGAGTCCCTTTGCCTGAGTGTTCACACTAGTGGGGAGAGGGATTTTTCCAGTGATCTCTGCTTCACACTTTCCAGCCTGGATATGGTAACGACACACCATGTGCTTGGACTTGTTCAGATCCTGTTCACTCGGGGCCTCTAATGTCCGTGGGCATGTTGCTGAGCCACCAGACACATAAATATTAGAATCTGGATAGATTTATTCATGCTACATGAGCACAGAGAGATGCTGGCCCACAGAACTGAGAAAAGCCGGAGATCCAGATTGATGATATTACCTACGGGTCCCAGATTCACTTCAAGCACCTTCCTTTGGCTTCCCCAGAGCCCCACGCTGGAAGTGTCCACTCCTACACAATTAAGCATTAATCACCCTTACTCCCATTACATTTTTTTCTCAACAACCAAAATAACCAAAACTTAATTCACATTGAAATCCAAACAAATAAAAGCAACCCTCAATGCTACTGGGGCTTCCCCCATCCCCATTTCTTTTTATCGCACAGTCTTTTAAATAATCAAAAGCTTAAATAAAAAAAAAAAAAGAGCTGCCAAATAGAATTTCCAGGATGAGCCAACTGGAGAAGGAACTGTGTGCCTCTCACCTTCCATGGCTTTGGACTAATGGCCAGTAAAGATTCTGTAGAGACCAAACAAGGTACAAGGTATTCTTCCCCCTGCCCAACCTACTACAAGGCAGTTGGTAGAAAGGCAGCTTCACACACACACACACACACACACACACACACACACACACACACTGGATTTTTCCATACGTAGTAAATAAAACATCATCCCCACCAAGGTGTCCAGTCTGAGAAAATTCCTTTGTGAGCAGACATTGTAGGGTTGGTATTTCCCTGTGTGGCCCAGGTAAGTCCAACAGAACTGTGGGGGTCCATATAAGAATAAGGCAGTAGAATCAGAGTTAGACAAGGAGCTACAATGTCAAACTCCTGGTATAGAAGTTGAATCATGACCCCCCAAAATACAGGTAGTTTCACAAGCCAGAAAAGGGAAAGGACTATATTCCCTACAGAAGATTCCAGGAGGAACACAGCCCTGCTAGTACATCTGTTTTTTTTTGCACAGCGAACTCTACTTCAGACTTCTGACTCCTAGCATTGGTATGTTTTTATTGTTTAAACCAGTTTGTGGCTGAGTTAAAACAGCAATAAGAAATGAGTGTACCATGGCCCAAGCCACTGCCCTGAAGGTGTAGGTGTATTTTCAGTTAGCCCAGAACTGGGGCTCATATAACCCATTATACTGCAAAATCACCCCTGCAGGATCCCTGTCTGGTACTGCCTACACCATCAGCCTTCTGTGCTTTTGTAGGATGACATCCCCCATGCACAGAGTCGGACATTCACCAAAGCACCTTCTCCAAGGTGCTCTGACCACCCTCTGCCATCTAACACAAGGTCTCATTGTCCCAATGTTGTAGCAGGGGTGTAGAGATGTAGCAGGCCCATGCCCACAAGTGGTCCATGCTACCATTAGAATCCAACTCATCCTCTCCAGCTCCTCATTGCATGCCCGAGGCACTCTGCCCATATAGGCTTCTGTCACTTCTGCTTTGATAGTCAGTTGTTATGTCCATTTATTGCCCTTAACCTGTGCCGACAGGGACATGGAATCCTGCTAGCTGCAGCTCAAAGTCACCCATATCTCTGTGGCTTTTAGATGTCCACTATGTATTGGTGAAAGGAGAGAGGGGTGAAAATCTCATGCAGACAGGAGGAAAGAAAGAGATGATGGAGACACATGGGAAGAAAGGAGGGAGAAAGGAAAAGAGGGAGGAGGAGGTAGAAGAGAAGGAACTAAATGAGAGCCTAGAGCCAAAAAAGATGGGACTCTCTTGTGCTTTCCATTGCTGTGCTGAAGCACTGGCCAAAATGAACTTGGAAAGGAAAGGGTGTATTTCAGCTAACTGATTACAGTCCATCATCAAGGGCATGAGCTTAAGAAAAGAAACTGAAGGCTAGTTTTCTTATACAGGTAGGCTCAACAGCCCAGGGAAGGCTCTATGCCCCACAGACATACCCTCAGGACAGTCTGATAGAGGCAACTCCTCAGCTGAGGGTCCCTTTTGGAAGCTGTGTTAAATTGACGACCAACTTACCCATTAGGAAGGCTTTACACATCCCTCTCTGGCCCAGTTCATCTTCTTTCTAATTAGGAGCCCCAATGTTCTATAATCTACATATCTAGAGATGTTTTTCCATTTGCCTCCTTGACACAGAGTCCTGGACAGTGGATATGAACAGAAATGACAGAGACCTCCTTAGCCAGTCTTCCTCATTGTTCCTCTGATAAACCAAGGTGTCTCTGAAGGCTTGCAGGAGAGAGGTAGAAGGGGCTTGAGTCCTGATGGATTCCATGGGAGAGAGGTCCTAACAAAATCTGTGACAGAAACATTTCAATATAATAAATCCTCAAATTGTAAGGAGTAGGGTTTCACAAACCCATAATTAGCTACACTGGGAAAATTTCTACCCCACTATAATCCTCAATTTTCTGCATTAGTTAAATAAAGTTATCATGCAATATATACTATGCTATGTCATTGAAATCCTGCAGGCTTCTGGCTCCCTTCAGAGGTTAGTCAAGGTCTTAGGTGATTTTTTTAAAGGAGATGTATAAATAGTTCATTTGGCAAGTTGCTTGCTGTATAAGCATGAGAATCTGAGCTCAGTCCCACAGAACCCACAGAAAAAAGTCTGGTGTGGTCTACCTACTTACAATCCCATGGCTCGAAATGCAGAGGCAGGCAGATTTCTGAGGCATGCTGGCCACCCAGCCTAGCCTCATAGGTGAACCCAAGGCCAGTGAAAGATTGTATATAAAAAACAAGCTGGATGATGCCTGAGAAACTACACCCATGATGAGCCTTTGGCCTTCACACACCACACACACACACACACACACACACACACACACACACACACACACATACACAAAGCACTTCATTTATCCACCAGGGGGCTCTCAGTGTTAGACATGTTACTCTCTAAACAAATTCCCTTCTAATAACCTGCTTATTTCTGAAACTGGGTTTCAACTGGCTGGGCCCCAGAACATTCAGGTCCCATAACATAAAGCCAGTCAGTAATTGGCTGAATTTAACTCACTTCCACTTGCCAGGTGGCTCCTAATTTAAACACCCTGTCTGGTACATTTTTCTCAATCTCCTGGCTCCTTCCCAGCTGTACACCCACAGAATGATGAGTCTCCATTCTCCCCCCCCCCCCCCGCTCCAGCTAGCTCTCTAAGGGACTGTTTGTGATTTCCTCTGCTGGGAAGTTGGGGTTACACTAGAGAAAACAACTTTGTGAAGTGATTCTGAGTGTCCCAGATGCTGGCTGTTGAAGAGGATCCCCCAGAGGATGAAGGTACAAATGTCGACCTCTGTTGATTGATGAGGATGATTGATCTTCCTGAGGATTCCCTGCTTGCTCCTCATCTTTTGTTCTCAACAGGAGCTAAGATGAAGATTCTGCTAAAACACAAGTTGCTGCTTTTGTGCTCAGGCAATTGCAAAAAAAAAAATCCTTCTACTTCCAGTAAAAGCCAAAGTTGTTACATTCTCTGGTTGGAACTTATTTCTTTCTCATATTTTATTACCCTCTCTGTCTCAGGCAGATATATCTCCTAGGTATGGCTAATCAGACTCTTTCCTGCCTTGGGGCTTTTTCATTTGTTAATTCTTTTCCTAGAATAGTCTTCCTCAAATGTATTTATTCTCTTATACTTTGTAGCAAGAGTTACCCCTAAAATCCCACTCACTGCTACTCTGCCTCATCAACGACACTGCCTATTCTTCCTCAATCTCCCTGGCCACTTTATCATAGAATAGAAGAACAGAGCTGAAATAATCAGTTTGTTTTTATACCTGCTCAGCCCCTCCTGAACATAAGCCTCATGAATATGTGCTATTGATCTTTGCTGTCATATCACCAGCACCTAGCAGATTGATTGGCAGACAGAATGCTAAAAAAAAAAAAAAAAAAAAAGGATTTTTAATTTTCTTAACAATGTTCTTGGGCCCTTGTAGTTATCAAATGATATTATAAACTCCTGGTAATAAACATATCATGTTTTGTACCCTAGGCAGGTACAGAATCTCAAACTCCACTGAGACCTACAGATTTAGAAGCATCATTGAACAAAACCCCTGGGCATCTTAGTCCATTAAGGAAGCTGTAACAAAAACACCACAGGCTGGGCGATGTAAGCGATGTTTATATCTCACAATCCCACAGAGCCAGCAGATCTGGCGTCCAGTGAGAGACTGAGAGGTTGTTTACTGATTCATAGACAGGGTCCTGCCAAAGGTGTCCTCACATGGTGAAAAAGATAAGCAAGCTGTCTGGACCCTCTTTTGCAAGGGCACTAAGCCTTTATGTGGTCTCCTCCCTGATAATCTAACTATCTCCTATAGGCTCCACCTCCTAAGATATCACATTAGGGTATCAGGACCTCAATGCATAAGTAAATGGCACAAACATTTAATCCTTAATACCAGGTGATTACTTCACCTATTTAAATTTCAGAACCATTCTGTTAGAGTCAATGTGATGGACAAACATACAAGCAAAACCTCACCAGAATAGAATTCTGGAAACCTAAGGTCCTATAGTGAGTTCTTCCCTTTTGTTTTGTGACACATTTTCTGGGGAGATGTAAACAAGTATCTACTCAGCCCAGATAGGGAATCAACAGACTGAAATAACAAAATCACCAAAGTCCGACTCAGTGAACCGTTGCATTTATTGGGATCGCTTAAAAGAGTATAAATGAGGGATTATTTATCATGGGTGACTCAAAGACAACTCCATTACAAAATTCCACCCCAGTGTGGCTGAGGACTCAGGATGGCCAGAACTCTGAAACTCTTGGCAGGATTTACAGGCAGCTCAACAAGTCAAAGAGCCTCCTCTCCTTCACAGTCCTTACTGCTTTCATTATCCTGGGAAGGGAAGAACCTTGTGCACCTGGTAAGACTTAGAAACTTCCCAAGACAGGTGAGTCATTTACTTCCAAAGTCTTAAAGAGCTTCCTCCCAGGCTAGAATGCTTCAATCCAGAGGAAACTGTGACACAACACTTCCAAATAGTCATTTTTCATTGTCTTCCTTCTTACAAAACAGTTAGTGAGGAGGGCTGTGAACCAGCGTCTGCTCCCACAACACTTTGTATATACCCATATGCAAGCATGTGCCTGGAACAGCATCACCATCAACATGCAAATCCTCCAGAAGCCCAGCGGAGGGAACAGTTTCATTCATTCACAGATACATCTTTGCTGAGACTCTTTGGTGTGACAGGTACTATGCAGTAATCTGGAATGATTATCTGTATCTGCCCCAGCTCTGCATTAATGTTCGTAAATGTTTCTGAACAAATGATTTAATTTCAAGATTCCTTTAGAGACTAATTAATGCATTGAATGCACATAGGAAGGTGATTTGAAATTATTATTATGAAGATTACCACTTTTGAGATTCCTCTTGAGATCTAACAGTCTCAGAATCTAGGCAGTGAGTCACTTATCATTTAAAGAGTTAGCCTGGATGGACCACATCTTCCGAGAATTGTAGCTGCTCACCTGATGCTTTCTTACAGAGATGTCAGCCACAGGTTATTCTGACCCACTCGTGGAGACCGTCTTAAAAATCAAGGTTACAAGATAATTCACCTGTCTGAAAGAACAGGTGCTAACTTCTATTTTATGGCTAAGCTGGGGAATATGGGGTGGGGAGCAGAAATAAAAGCAGCCGTTTCCATAACAACAGAAATGCACAATTTAAAGAACATAGTGTCTTGCTCAAAATCTATTTATAAAGAATGTGTAGGAAATACAATTAAGGAAACTAACAGCAGATGAAGTGTTTGGTCTCTGCCTTCATTTTCTGCATTCCATCATTTAGCACTCAAGAAAAATTGGGTTGTTGGAGGGTCAAAGGGTCAAAAGCAGAGAAGGTCAAACAAAGAGGAGAACATGGCATTCTGCTTCACTGCAGAGTGCTTCATTCCTTCATGGCCCTGTATCCCAGATCAACAGTGACAACATCCAACATCCCAGCCCAGCCTATACATGTAGTGTTTAAGGCTGGACCCAGGTATAGTGATTGTCTTAGAGATATGACTGAATTGTCTTCTGCGTCTTAGCACATTTGGGGGGGTGGGGATGAAAGAGCCTATGGTGGCTTTAAAAGTCTCATCTCCAGATTTTCAAAGATGCAGGTAAAACCCTCTATTCATCTCCAAATCTCACCAACCTAGCTGGTTCCTCAGGGTCCCAAACTCCACACACACATAGCCAGAATCTTCTCCTGCAAAACTAATTCTGTCACATCCCATGCTGGCATCCAGGGTAGATCATATCTCTAAAGCTTACCCACACATTTTTCCTCTATTGTCTCTTGCATCCTGCCAACCATGAATACCCTGAACACATCATGCAGAAGAATTGGTTGGTCTCCTCAACTGCACAGGTGAGTTTCCTTCTTGGGTTCCAGTACCTCTCCTAGCACACACTCTAGTCCCGAGCTCTGAACCATGGAAGGGCCCAAGAGTCTAAGTCTATTCAACTGAAGCAAAACCATGATCTCACGTTTGCCATTCTTCTAGGTACACATCACTCTGTCCAAATGCCAGAACAACCATGGACTGGTGCTGGGCTTGGGTAGGCTCCTCCTTTGACCACTCACACCTCCATCATGCACTGAGCAGTGGCAGCATGGTGCATTCAGTTTGTCAGTGATTACTGCTGGCCTCTAGCTGCTATTCTCCCATGACCACAACAACCAAGAACATGTATTCAATCTGTAGGAGGGAAAAGGCTCCTCCAAGCATTCGTGTCCCTAGACACACACACACACACACACACACACACACACACGGCACACATGGCACATGCAGTCAGATAGACTCCTAAATGGAGTAAAATCTGACTCTCCATGTCAGAGTGCTAGGCTTTGAGCCTTACCTCCAAAACTGTGTTGAAATTTACTCACCATCATGAGGTTATTAAAAGCTAAGACCCTTAAACAGAGCTGACCTAGCAAATAGATTAGTGGTATTTCATGGGGTAGGTCTATCACAAATGGAATGCTGATACATTAATTTTAGTCTTCTCTTTTGCCCACCCTCCCATTCTCACTCTACTTCTCTTTCTTCTGTCATGTGACAGACCTGTGTTATGGTGCATCATGGGGATCCTCCCCAGAACCAGCCACCGGATACAACAAATTCCAGGAAGATAGACAGATAAATACATGGATATTTACTCTTTTTTTACCCAGTGTGTGCTTAGCAGCAGAAAATAGATATGTGGGTTGACAGGTTCCCACTGGACGCACTGATCCACTGACCTACTGATCCACTGAACCACAAACCACAAGGAGAGAGTTATATAAAGACACAGAACCTAACAGTGCCTGCTCACTTTGCTCTGTGAACATCTCTGCTCCATTTTTGCAAGACCCGCCTTTCTCTCAGAAAGACTCTGACTCTAGAATCTTCTTTCATTGGAATGACAAAAAGCTCTCTCTGGCCACAGGTGTCCAGGGAGCCTCCCTTCCAGCCCTTCTTCTCTAACTACATCCTACCTTGTCCTGGCTGCAGCCTGTTCTTTCCTCTAACAAGCCAGGCAGTTCTCTCTGGTCTTGCTCTCTCCCCTGACTGAGCACTCCTGCTATACCTTAGCTTGTTGAGTTCTGGACATGTTATTCCTAGCTGACAGCAGCCATGCACCCCACCTTGTTTAAAGCAATCCCTTCTTCACAGCCAAATCTCACTATTTTTGTTTCTAGCATTCAAATCAGCATTTATTTTGTTTACTTTTGAGGCCACTTACTTCGATCATAATTCCTTCACCAGCATGTGAATTATTGGAGTAGTCTGCCTGAATTATTCTCCTCTATGTTCCCAGACTCAAAACAGTGCCCAGTATGAAGTACATGTTCAATAACTACTCATGGTAGGGATGAATCAATGTTTGGCAATGTTTGGCAACAAACCAATGAAAAGAAACACTGTTCAAAGCCTATGTTCAAAACCTAATGTCCTTGAACATAGGTCCTGGGTTGGATGTTTAATAGTTCCCTGTCCACAGGCAAGTCAGTTAATTCCTCCAGGTCTCATGTTCTTCCTTCATAAAACAGGATGAAATTATAGCATTTATCTTTGAAAATAATTGTAAAGAATTCAGTGAGATTGTACAGGCTGAGCACTAAACACAGCAGTGAATAACCTCTACAGGCAGAAAGTATAATGATCTATTTCCCCCTAATCTGTAATACCCTTCCAGTTACTGTCAATTAATAGAAGTTAAGCTTTTTTCTACCTTCCCTATAGAAAGTCCTCTTGGGAGGACTCTGCTCTGATGGAATCCTCCGTTACTGCCATATTTATATCCCATTGCTTTGGAAATTACTTCAGAGGAGGAATATAGTGGACATTTAATGAGCAGGTACTATGCACAGCATTTGATATTAATGATCTCTCCAGCCTGGGTGGAAAGGAGAAGAGAGTTCCAGATACAAACAATTCATCAAAGATGTTTATTCTGTGCCCCTTTAAAAACAGATCTTTAATTGTTTGGGAAAGAGAATCAAAGGCAATGGGACTAAGCTGTCCCCAGCTTATAAAAACAGGAAAGCAGAGGTTCAGCAGACATAAAGCCCTGCACTCTCCATGTGAGCATGGTGTCCTATAGCAGTAAACTTTTGGAGTGGCTATAAATGGAGTACATGGAATACTTGTGGAGTGGAGTACATCTAAGTGGAGTAGATGTAAACCCTGTCAGATGCCAGCAGAAGGAACCACCATCATTGCCATTCTGGACAGTGGAAGCCTGAGCATCTGAGCTCAGGTGTTTTTATTGATTCAGAACTCCTTGGGTATTCTACTGATAACACATGCAGATCATTAGCAATCAACATCCCCCACATAAACCCAACACTTGCAGACAATACAAAACATCAAGACCTAGGCAGACCTTCACCCAACAGTGCACAAAATAATATATTAAACACAACTAAAAATAGGCTTCTACAACAATTCCCCTTTTCCGTATAAGCCAATCAAAAGAAAATTGCTTTATCTCTACAACACAATTTAACACTACACCAGCAAAACAATTTACAAGAGGAACAATCAGAAGAGTTGCTGATGCACAGAAAAAAATTAAACCAAACATCACATTTTCACAATGTCTTTGGACAGCTGAAAAACATTATCGATGTCTAATTATCTGGATTTCACGGACGATCTTCTGGGCTCCTCCAAAGGGTTTGGATCTGGCTCTGAACTCCACAGCACACGCAGTTTGTCCTTCAGGATCCAGATGGCTTCACTCCACTGCTGCTGCTGTTCTTGATGTTCATCCCATGGTACTGGCATCTTCAAAACGCTGAGGTCTTCTGCTACAACTGGGCTGCACTTTCACTAATAGTGTTTCCCAGGGTCTCTTCATGGTGCCAAGCCTCAACATCTTTACCTGACCCCTTCAATCTGGGCCTTCAATTGTTACTGAGGCTGCACCTTCACCAAACACATCTTATAGGCTCTCTTCATGGTGCCAAGCCTCAGTTGCTCTCCATGATCCCTACATGCCTTCAAAAACAACAACATGGATAACTCTTACAGTACCAAGTCCAGCTGCCAGCACAAGATAAGACTTCATCCAGTTCTAAAAGACAGGTTCTGTGTGCTGACCCTGAGGAAACACTTTCCAGATTTTAAGATAGAGTCTGGTTTGCTAGGAAAATAACTGGTCACTTGTCTGCAGGAAGTTCCCCTTGTAGGTGGAGTTCTGATCACCATAGCAGGTGTGTCTTGTCAGGACTGCCTCACCTCACCAATATCTGGACAGGTTTGCAAAAAAAAAAAAAAAAAAGAGACAAAACAAAACAAAATGGACTCTGCAAGGTCTGGAGTTTCTTTTTCTTCTTCCCTGTCTCCTCACTGGATTAGCTGACGTGATGTCAGTACCCCACATTGCAGGTGCCATTTATAGCAGTACACTTTCAGAGTGGCTCAGCAAGGAAGGTACAGAGTTATCTTTTCCATAGATGTAAACCCTGTCAAATGTCAGCAGAGGGAACCACCATCATTACAAGTGCCATCCTGGACAGTGGAACCCTAAGAGTCTGAGCTCAGGTGTTTTTATTGATCCAGATCTCCTCAGGTTTCTACTGATAGCATGTATAGATCATGTGCAATAAAACACCCCCACATAAATCCAACACCTTCAGACAATACAAAATGCTAAGACCTAGGAAGCCCTCGCTCAACAGTGCATAAAACAACTATTTTAAGCACAATTAAAAATGAACTCCTACATCAGTGTCCAGCTTGACCCAGAAGAGCATCTGAAGCCCACATTATTGTGAAGAACATATTCAACAACACACACATAGCTGAAAAGCTACCCATCTGGTGTTCAGGTATGAATGTCCTTCACTCCAGTATGCAAGTCTGCTAAATTGATCTGAAAACTTTCCTCCACTCTGGGCAGAAAAGTTCTCAGAGAAGTCAGTAGGAAACATTTTTATGTGTCCTTGCAGGAAGACCACCCAGCCTCAGACTTGGGTACCATAAGAAATGTCAAATTGATAGGTTTCAATGATTACAAGTTCCATATTTTTAAAAAACAAGTTATCTTAAAACCCACTCCTGAAGCAAAAGTTTTTGTTTTGTTTTTTATTATATATTAACAGAGTTTAAGCAAGTCAACTAATTTCACAGCCAGCTTCTATTGTAGCTGGTGCATTGCTAGGGAACAAATACATGTCACAGTACCCTAATGTACACAATTCTTATTTAGTTAACACAGTGAAACAAGTTTATTGTAACTAGAAAAATTTAAGTCAGGGGTATTTTTGCTTTTCTTAGGTAAAAGGAAAGTCTGTAGCACAGCTCTATATCTCCCAGTCATAACCCAAACTTATCAGTAAATTTTTGATTATAGAAATCAGGAAAGAGTCAATTTTATTGTGGTTTGAGAAAGGTCAGGCCTAACAATGGGCACTGAAATTCATTTGTCACTACTTGATCATGGGTCTGTTTTTCATAGGTGAAACTCGTGGGCCCTAGTAATTAAGGTTTCTTTGTTCTAGCTTTCCTAACCATGACCAAACAAGTCCCTAGCAAAAACGTGTTTTCTTTTTAATTTAACGATTCTAAGGCAGCTGGCAAAACATCCTAATTTAACCCTGTAACTATATGTGAAAACTACTGTTTTTAGCTATGCATGTTTTTTAGTTATTCTTTCTGGAGTTTCAATAGAGTCACCAATTCAACTGAGTGGCATTGCCTTGCTTAATGACATTGCTTGAGGGAAAATCATCACCATTGTTATGTGTGCCAGTAAAACTGCCCAGTGAGGGCTTAGAGACCCCCATAGAAATTTCATACCACAAGAGAGATAGGGAGCCCATGGTAGCAACAAAGCATGATAAGGCCCATCAGTAGCAAAGGTCATTCAGAAGAAAATCCCCAAGGAGGCCACGGTAAAAACCTACTGTTGCCATGCTAAACAGTAGGCTGACTCCTGAAGCTCCAATGCTAGATGCCGTACCCTGCACTGCTCCCAGCTGCTATGATTGCTAAATATTCAGCCATGAATAGGACATCTTTATTACCCTCTGAGGCTCAGAGACTATCACAGAAGTACAAGAAAAGCATATAGGAATGCGAGGACAGAACAGGATGGTATAGAATGCTGATTTCTGGGGATAACATAACATAACATAACATAACATTTCTGGGCTGCGGAACTCTTAAATTTACAACAGCTATGATTATCTGTTTAAGACTGGAGTTGTCAATATCTTGTAATAGAAGTGAGCAGTCATGAGATTTATACAGAGTTAATGGTTGATAGACAGAAAAATGCTTCTTCAATTGGATAGTCACTGGTAAGGTGTCCATATTCCTGTAAATAACTCCTCATCCATGTTCCTATAAATAACCCCTCCCCCACATTCCTGTAAGTAACCATAAGAGATTCATTGGGTTAACAACAACAAAGACATGAACTTAGAAGGTCAGGCTAGTTGGGAAGAGGAAAGGGATCGGCAGGAGGGGAGGAGGACCAGAGAGGTTAATTAAAGGTTAATATATTAGAAACACATTGTGTATATGTATGAAAATGTCATAATAAGACCCATTATTATGTATAATTAACGTATCCTAATGAAAACATTGCAAAAAAAGATGAGGTAATACATGGGGAAAAGAAAAATAATCTTTAGAAATGATGAAGTATTGAAATGATATTTCCTTCTGGCCCTCTAATATTGGAGTCTACCGGATGGAAGAGGTGGGTCGATGGATATTGGAGTCACTTGTCTTTCTTATCATTCAATCTAATGCAAAACTCAGAGTGGACAAGAATCAAATCTGACAGGTTCTACATGACTGCCACCTGCAGCTATCTCTACCCAGGGGCTGTGGTGGAGGAAGGAGTTTCCCTTCTTTGTGTACCATGGGTCTCAGTTGACCAATGTAGCTCTGTGGCCTGGGGGCCTGGAAGGTTCTCCTGTTCTCCAGAGACTCCCTCAGCCTGTGTACACAAGGGCTACTAATACACAAGTCAAAATATGTCTTCCGTGTACACTGGGGTGTGAAGGGAACAAACAACACCAAGGTCTGTATGTGTGATGGCAGCCCTGCTCAGAATCATGAGCCTCTTGTGAGGGAAAATAAAGCTGCAGGCACAGAACTTCCCTCAGGTGTCCTCCTCCATTGCTCTCTACCTTATTTTTTGAGCTAGGCTCCCCACTAAACCCACACACCAATTTGGTTAGACCAACGGATCTAAGGACTTGTCTCTGTCCCCTCCCAGCACCGAGACCACAGGTATCTCCCCTATAGCTAGCTTTCACATGAGTCCTGGGGAACAAACTCAAGTCCTCGTGCATGTGTGGCAAGAACTTTACGGACTGAACTTTCTCTCCAGGCTCATGGGAGGTTTCCGAAATCAGAAAGTACAGCTGAGTGCTTAACACTTATTGAGCACTTAAGGTATGCTAATGTCAAAGAAAAAAAAAAAACACTGCACCAAATTAAGCTAAACAGGCAAATAAGCCTTTGTTTAGGAATATATCAGAGAGAGAAAGAGGGGGGTGGGGGACTCAGTCTAAGGTCTGCACTACAACACAGGGTCTTTGAGTCTTAAGAGCTAGAGGAATTATTCATTGACTATCTGTGCTCACTAATTGGCCTTACCCATAGAAAAAGTTGATTTTTAAAAATATTTTCACACAGAACACTTTATAACATGGAGCAATGTGTCTATCAGAAAGATTCCCACCCTCCCTGAGACTGAGACCTGGGTAGTAACTTTTATGATGGTTGTATTTCAAGTGAATGATTTCCAGGTCCTTGGGAGGAGCATTATTGAGCTTCAACCTGGCAAAAGCCTTCTCAAAAGATTTCCATATCAAAGTGTCAGAGAAAGAATTTGCTTTACAATTTGTCTAAAGCTCTAAAAATGACAAGAGTGAACCCAGAGCCAAGAAGAAGCCTGTCAAGTCTTCAGGCCCTCTCCCTCACTGACATGGTACCATCTCATTTCATAAGCTCTCCTCCCCCACACTATCCTGAAGAAGACAGTAACACCACTTTTATTACAGAGCAAGGATACCCTGTTGCCCACAGCTCACTCGTTAAACTACAACAGCTTACACATTTCCATGACTTCACTCATACAGAGTAGAAACCCAGCAAGTGTATTGAATGAACAGACAATCTTTGCTTCACATCATTCTGATGTGTCATTGGCCAAACGATGACTCTGAATAAAAGAAGATGGTAAGACCCCACGAGCAACTATTAGACTTGGGTTAGCATCCTGTGAGTCTCTCCTGGAATACCAAGCACTGGAGACCCAGACAATCTCCTGAAGCTGAGAAGAAAAATAAATTAACTGCAGCAAAATGTGGAAGAATAAGTACTAAAAGTGGATCCAAAAATGTTGGAGATGTAAAATGACACAAGGCACCACTGAATGTACTGTATTTTAGGCAGCCATCTTGCCCACAGGCAGCTGTTGGTTAAGTAAGATGCTACATAGCCCAGTCTAATGTAATGGAGAGGAAGATGAACCATGAATTCAGGCTACTTAAAGGTTGCAAGGGCCATGAAGTAGAGTGGGTAATTTAGACAAGACAGTAGAAATGTATTTTCTTACAATGGGAAATCTGGGGTCATGATGTCAACACACTTGGTTTCCTCAGAAGCCCCGCCCTTTGCCTTGCATGTGCTGCTCTTTGCCCTATATGGTCACATGGTCTCCCTCTATGTCTGCATCCCAATCTTTTTCAAAGACATCCATCAGCTTAGGTTAGGGCTCACCCCAATTTTCTCACTTTACCTTAATTACCTCTGTAAAGATCCCCATACTTAAAACTATCACATTCTAAAACTAGAGCTCAGGCTTCAGTGACATAGGAGGAGTGAGTTAGGCACACAGCTCAGGCCATAGCTTTAGCCCTGTGAACAGAAATGATGTTGTCAAATACGTTTGTGTGGTGCTTGGCACAGTTTGCTTTGAAAGTGTTGTTACAATTATCTTTAATTGTGATGAATTTTACCTCCACATTTTTGTCTGACACACAGTGTTCAATATATATGAGCAATTAATCCATTCAAGGATTATGTATTGATCACCCATTATATGTCAGCCGTTTTAAGTGCAGGGAAGCCACTATAAATCTGATAGATAAGGCCTGTCTTTTGTGAGGGTCACTAGTATTATTACAGTGGTTGCTGTATCTAAAGCATTTTATTATCTGCCAATCACACAAACTCAATTTTATCTACAAGTTATTGAGAGTCCATGTAATCTACAAGTGATTTGTTTTTTTCCAAATGCCCATAAGCCATCTGTCTGTTATTCACAGTGGGACTTGATGGAGTTGAAGTCAGGTTTATCATTTTATCATGTCGAGGGTCCATTTTTTTTAAAATATAAACTGGAACAGAATATGCCCATGTCTATTCTTCCATTCCTCTGTGACTCTTCATCTTCTCTCTAGGATCACCCACTTTAGCTCTAAGACTGAGGCATTCTCTGGAGCACTCTGGGAACGCAGCCCAATCCCTGAGGATGCAGACTGTCACCTTGCATAACAACCAATCCTCCTCTTTGCCAGTAGCGCATGCACATTAGCTTGCACTGGACTGGATCCAGTTCCACCTCTCTGCTACTTGTTCACCTAATGTGTGTCCCTTTCATAAACTAGGCAGACAACCTTTCATTTAAGAGCTAAAATATGCAAATCTAAAATCCAAACTGTAGGAAGCATAGTTTAGAATAAGCACTGGAGAAACCAGGCCTGTCAATCACACAGGCCTTTTTTTTTTTTTCTTTTAACAGAAGGAAATGAATGATGCTTAGTCACTTGGAATACCAGAGTGAAAAGTGGTCAATCAACCTGGTGATTCTTTGCTATTCTATTAGGATCCAGACTCTACCTGAATCTCCCCAATATCCTGATCATTGTTTAGGCCCCTAATCCTACAGTGACTAGAACATACCCTATGAAAGAGGCCCCGTGTACTCTGCACCCTCCACCAATAGAACCCTATCCTTATGCTTATCACTGATCCTTCCTCTAGGCCCCAGCCCTGAGCTCTATTTATCAGCCAAAAGAATTCACTCTTATTGTGTAGGTTACAGCTCATTCGTTCTATTATGTTTAAATGTGTAAAAATTAAACCACGAGGTCAGTCTCTGGAAGATTTTGACCCAATGCTTGCAAGAATGGCACTGTCTTGAGTTTCATTCTTCACCTCTCATGAGGACTGTCCCCTACTGACTGTGAGGTTCAAGTGGGTCCCCAATACCAAATTATCAATATAAAAAAACAGATTTTTTACTAGTGTCCAAAGAACTTGGAAAGGCCTGCCAGACACCTGCCTTCACTTCTGGGTCTGATTTCTGCTCCATGGTCTTTTGCCTCACCTGAGCTCACTTGGGATGGTGGCCCAATGGTTCCCAGTGTGTCTGGTCTTTCTCCTGGGAGCCTGTATCTCCAGCAACTTTCTTCCAAAGTCTCCACTAACTCTGATTCTTATAACCTTCCGATACAACAACTGGGTTTTGTAAAATTGTGTTCAAGACTTTGTGAGTTATAAGGGTGAAAGGAGGGGGTGGCCTGTGAGAAGGGCTAAGTTTCTGAGACATTTATTACTTCACCTTTGGAGCAATGACAGTTCTAGTCTGAGAAAAGAGGACTAAGATAGAGCCTTCAGAAAGGGAGAAGAAGAGCAGGAGAACTTATGCCTCAAGAGCAAAGGAAGGGGAAGATCTTGCTGGAAACCGTTGTGTGACAAAGCTATGGAAGCATTGTTGGACACGGCAATGTGCAGATTTCTGGAGACATGCTCATGAGATATTTCAGTAGAGTGCTAGGGATAGATAAGAGCAAGAGGAGGGCTGTGTGGGAGGTGAGAAAGCAAACGCATGTATCTCCTTTGAGGAGTGTGACGGAGTGGAAGGAAAATGTGGTGGGAATTCCAGCTTTCAGCTCAGTGACATAGTCAAGCTACATGGAGACAGCATTCAAGTGTGGCCATGGGGGTGAATAGATGGATGGGAGAGGAACAGTACTCCAGATCCCTATGAGCCACACTGGTCTTTGAAGAACCAGAAAAAAAAGTGTGGTGCTCATTGGAGGACACAGGACTGCCAAGGGACCTAGCAGAACATCAGAAGTGTAGGTATAGAGCTGAGCAATCCAGAAGCAAAGCATGAATATTATAAACCTGTGCAGAGATAACAATCCATGCAAAAACAGATGGCTCCCAAACCAAAACTCCTAGCCACAGGGATGGGGGTTATTCAAAGGGATGGAGCAACCAAGTTGAAAAGCCCCCAGTGGCAAAAGCAACATTGATAAATTAACATTAAATTGTGTATTAAAGTAAAAAATTAATTTCCTTGAGTCCATAGCTCTATGAAGAAAAAAAATGAATGAAAAAATGAATGAAGAATGAATGAATGAATGAATGGAGGGCAAGCATACATGCCATGAAGAGAGCTTTGAAGCGATGTGTGTATTACGCCTTCAAGGCAAAGTGTAGCTCCGCACTAGTGAGAGTGAGCTCTATAGAATAACCCTGTTCAAAGCACACAATATGGAGAGCAGAATAACGTGGCAAGCATCGAGCTCACCAAGGAAACAGCAACAGTGGTAGATCACATCGATAGCGTGAACCTTTGATGTTGTATGATAAAATGATGTTAACTTTCTGGTCTTCTCCCAAACCCTTAACTTACCAGACTTACCATGAAATAAATATCAAAAAAAACACTAGTTGAATAATTTTATTAGTCAGGGTTCTCTAAAGAGACAGAACCATAGAAAGAATATACCTCTTAATACTATTTATTAAATTGTAAGCCAATTTTATACAGTCTGTGAAGTCCAACGATGGCTGTCTTCACATTACATCTAGTAGCTGCTCAGTCCACACAGCTGTATGCTTTGCAGTCCAAATCAGATGCTGGAGACCTGAAGAATTCCTGGAGGGACACTGGTCTGCAGTCTATTTTGAAGGTCAGAGTAAGCTGGGTTCTTATATTAGCAAAGGAATGCTGCTGCTGATGCTGCAACTGCAGCAACAGAGTAGATGAACTTGATAGTGAGAGCGGAAAAAGACAACCAGAAGCAAAGGCCATCCTTCTGCCTCCCTTTATCTGGGCCACCACCAGAAGACACCACCCATACCCAAGATAGGCCTTCTCACATCAGATAGCACAATCATGAACATTCCTCATAGGTGTGTCCAGTGGCTTGTCTTTAACTGATTCCAGATCCAGGCAAGTTGACAGCTAAGATTACCCATCATAGCAATATATTTACAATTGTAAATAAATACTTACAATATAATCACCCAGGACTCTTCTAAATTGTTGAAGTCATCAAAATTCAGAGAAATCGAAGAAAATGTCATAAGCAAAAATTGCCTGAGGAGACAGGATGACTAAATGTAATGTAGTACACAGGATGGGATCCTGAACAGAAAGAGGAAATTGGGAAGAAACTCAGAAAATCTATTAACACATGGGTGTTAGCTAATAATAATGTATCATTATGGTTCATTAATTGTGACAAATGTCCCAGAATAATGTAAGATATTAATAACAGAGGGAGCTCAGTGTACCAGTATGGGAACTCTGTGTACTATCCTCATCATGATTCTGAAGAACAAAAACTATTCTAAAATGAACTATTCATCAAAACCACAAATGTACCTCTGTGAAGGGTACTGCTTGGGGTCTTCATATCCATCCAGACACTCCCCACAGCCACGGAACAAGAGTTACCAGTGGACAGCCCGAGGATTTGAGATGAATTCAAAGATCCCGTCTTCTTCCTCAAACATACATAAGACACCACGCCCCTTTCACTTAAGTCCCAATGTGCAGAGAAGCTAGAAAGCAACTGCATTCTGAAAATTAATCAATGAGTTATGATAGCTAAAGAAGATGTTTAAGACACTGGATCTTGAGGAGTGGTTGGGCCAACTCATGGGGTGGAGACCACAGGGCAAACAGAACAGTATTGGATACTGAGCATTCTTATTATTGGCCCAGCTGAGTACAGCCATAAACAGTTAACTCTTTGTGAGGCCATCGTGTCTGGAATCCATGTGCAGCATGTACCTGCTAATTACAACCTCCAGACCAGAAGTAAAATTGCACCATCCTGAAGCTTCTGCCAAGGGGCAAGTAACATGCAGAGGTAGGAGCAAGCAGGTATGTCGGCAGAAGAGAGGCAGAGGGGGAAATCCCTCCTTCCTTGGTAGAGTCCATAGACATACATAGCCTCCCTGCTCTACGAGTGGATGGTGAAGGCTGCCTCATACAAGCTGGACATCATTAAGAGACTCTCAACTGGAAAGTCAACTGATCCCAACTGATACTGAGTCATTTTTCCAGGAGCAGATGATGTAGTATTTCCAGAATGCCATCAGAAATGACTCTATTGTTTTTCTCTCTAGTCCAGTGGGAAACTGGACCGCCCGTTGCTCTCCGCTTTAGCAGCTGCAGGACGTGAGGCTTCTGAGATGCCTTGCAGCTAATTAGGAACAGCTTTAGCAGATTCAAACTCAACAATTTCTTATAGTATAATTAAAACTTGGGCCGGGTGGTAGTGGCGCACACCTTTAATCCCAGCACTCAAGAGGCAGAGGCAGGAGGATCTCTGTGAGTTCAAGGCCAGCCTGATCTACAGAGTGAGTTTCAGGACAGCCAGAGTTACAGCAGAGAAATACTGTCTCAAAACAAAACAAACAACAAAAACAAGTATAAAATAGTAGGGCCTGCAAGACGTGAACCAAGAATTGAAAAAGCAGCTGGGGCAGGAAACCCATTCCTTGCGGATGATCATGCTAAGCTTCCCTTCTCCACATGATCACAGGCCAACTTGATCTAGAAAAATCCCTTATTGAGACTCCCTTCCCAGTTGATTCTAGATTGTGTTGATGATAAAAACTAACCATTGTTATGTCTTGGATGGACACTTAAAGCAGGTTACTTGTATAGGAATGAAGCAAAGGAAAGAATTGGATATATAGACTCTGTCCAAAATGTAAGACCGTGGAATTCAATATAGAATTGGGGGGGACACATTGCTCCAAGTAAAGGAGATAACTTTATCGGGTGCTGAGCCTCAAAGACCAGACACACTTAGTGAGTATGGAAGCCACAACTTCCACACCACTCCTAAACCACACGGTGTATCATCCTGCCTGAACTGCATCTCCCTTCAGTGGGGTAACTGAAGTGATGAAAATTTCTAGAATAGGTATTTGTTCTTTTGCTTCTCTTTCTCTCATATCATGCATGTAAACGTCCTCCCTGCCTCTCAGAGGCCTCTATAGTATCTGCAGGTGTAAGATTTGTAGAGAGGGAATGAAAAGAAGTAATAGTTTCCACTGGTCAGGGGTACATCTAAAAGGATTCTGCCATCCTGCCCAGGGGATGGTCATTCCTATGGACTCTATTCTAAGGATCTGCTTTCCTGAATGCAAAGATCTGCTTTCATCTAAACTGGTGAAGAGTTGCTGCTGCTACCTTCTAAAGGCCCCATCCTAAGTACTACCACTTTCAAAGTTAGGGCTTCAACACATGGAATTTGGAGCATACAATTTAGTCCGTAGCAGAGTTCTTGAAAATTCCCATCCTTCAAAATCTGGATCAGATGGCAGTCTCTCCAGAAACTTTTCTTAATTCTCTTATTGTGGGCTGAGGTTTTGTCTGCACATTGCCCTTACCACATTGCAAATCAAATATGCCACTACAGACATCCATGTCTCTTCCTTGTTTTATATATATTAGTATGGTCTTTTTACACAGAGTCTCATTATGTAGCCCAAGCTGTCTCTAAAAATCTCAATCCAATTTCATCTGCCTCCTTGATATTGAGATTACAGGCATGTATATGTATCACCATACTTGACTTCTCTTCTTTATTAGATTGTGATGAAATTCAGGTAGAGTTTGTCTTTGTCCATTTATATGTCAGATACCATGAGAGCAATTTTGCCAGAAGAAGGTAAGAAAGAAGGAAGAGGAAAATAGCTTAACATGTTTTCAGAAGGTCCTGACTTCTCAGCCAATGTGCTCAATACTTGTTTGATCCCTTTAAAAACTCTTCACCAAGCCAAGTATAGTAGTACACACCTTTAACTCCAGCACTTGGGAGGCAGGGGCAGGCAGATCTCTATGAATTCTAGGCTACCCTGAATTACTTAGTGAGTTCTAGGCCAGCCAGGGCTGCATAGTGAGACCCTGCCTCAAAACAACAACAGCAGCAGCAGCACTGTGGATGTCTGAATGACAGACAGGATTCCCACACTGCTGGTTCTATAATGGAGATAACATTGATAGTGATGATTAAAGAGATGCTCCAGACAACAGATGCTCATGAATTACATTACACACTATGAACTCTAGGTAGTAAGTACATTCAAGAAAAGGTAAATTCACCAAACACAGGGCAGGGGGCATTTATTGAAGAGGATGTAGAAGCAGAGGAGCATCCAGACTCAAGGCTCAAAAGCAAATCCAATGCACTTTACCTCCCACTTTACCCTCAACTATACAATGGTATGGTCAGCCTATGTGCTTTCATCCCTCTGCTCAGGCTGGTTTCCAGCAGAAGCTGCTAAGGAACGAGTATTTTCTTGGGACACTTTGGTAAAGTCATGACATTGGTAAATGTGCATTGAGTTTATTCAGTTTCTGCTTTACAGTATGTCCTGGTAAAAGGACAGTTGGAAAGCTTTGCCAGTGTGGTTACATAGAGGCAATTTTGCTAATCAACTGTCTTGCACTGACTGTACATCTAAAGCAACCTTTTATGCATTTGCCCAGCAGAAAAGTAAAATTATGCTTTGATATCGAGGCATGACATGCAAGACAGAGACAGCAGAGTCTCTATTAAACCACTTAGCACCACACCTCCGGGCACTCAAGGTCAGAAAGATGGTCTGTTTGAAGGGTGTTTTAGAAAACTCATTCCAAGTAAATACATAAATAGTTTTATCTTAACAATTAAGAAACACTTTCAGATATTTCACCAGTAGTACTGAAACATTTGTCTTTAAATTCCAAATTCTTGAGGCTGGTTATTGCAGAAGTATTAAAAAAGAATATTCTATTTAAAAAAAAAAAAAACTACCTTTAAGTAATTCAGCATAGTGGGGTCGGGCTATTATTCTTTTTCAACCTCTTAAAGATATCCAGACATGCTTTGGGATCCTCAAGGACTTTAATGACTGGCTAACTACTTAGCACTCTCCCTCTCTCTCTCTCTCTCTCTCTCTCTCTCTCTCTCTCTCTCTCTCTCCTCTTCTCTTTAAAATGTTCAGGTGACCCTAACTTTCAAAGCATCAACAATTAACCAAATAGTTCACAGTGTTAAGAGCCTTTTTTTCTGTGCTGTTCCCTTTACCTGGAATGAATTTTCACTACTGTTTGCCTGAGGATCCTTTTGTACACCCACTGAAATAAACAGATGTAATGTCCTGCAGACCTCCAACAGAGAAGTTGTGTCTTTTTCATCTGCAGTGGCTTTTTTGAGTTCAGACCCTACTTTTGGCCATTTGACAGAAGGCATGAGTTTCCATTCCTTATAAAGATGGACAGTCATAGCAAGTTTCAAGTTCAGAACTTAACCCTCTGTCCTCTTCCCATCCAACTTCCCACCCTCCACCGCTCTGATTCACACTTATTCCAGAGCTCTTACACTCAAGGCCAGGTGTACATGTTCCTCAGCTGTAAACTTCGTTCTATGCATGACCTCTTGATTGACACATGTGCGCACAGATGTACATATAATGACTTTTGGCCCCTAGGAGTGTTTTGTGCAGAGAAATTTACTAAAGACTCCTCAAATCCTAACAAGTAGATTGTTTTCAATCATTTATATGTTTTGGCTTTTAGGAGGAAGACAGGCCAAGCATCAACTTTTTACAGTCCAATGGACCAAGAGGAAGGATCACAACCCCTGGCCTTCTGAAAAGTATTTAATGGAGTCTGAGCATTACCAAACAGAGATCAGAGTTGCTGATCTTGCCTGGAAAGCAGAGAGATCCTCTAAGGAAGAACCCTATGCTGCTGGCAATGTATACATAACAAGGCTTTGATAGTTCATGGGTCAACATTTAAGTTTTTAAAAATGTGGGTTTAACTTAGAACAATTCAGTTTTACTCCATACCATCCTTTTTTCTTAAATGTCTCTACTATCTGTCTTTACTAACATAAATGTTTTTAAATATAAATTTGTTTGATTCTCATAACTCTGTGAGGTATATATGACACAATATTTGAGCTCCTATCACAGATGTGACTAAGGCCGAGGAATATTAAGTAACTCACTGAAGGTCATGGCAGTAGTAATAAGGGGAATCCAAAACCAAGCTGTATAGACCAGAACCTGCACACTTAGGAGCTGAATATGCTGCCTTCTAAGCAGGTTTGCTATTATGCTCAGAATGCTGGGGCTCCTGTTTGCTTCACTCCATCCACTGCATACCAGCCTTCAGCCTACAGCAAGGCACAGACTAGGGACTCAATATAAAATACTTTGAATAAATGGATAATAAATAATAAAAAACATTTCCTGGGTTGCGTTGATCAGCCTATTTGCCTACGACAGTTTATATATCTGTCTTCCCTTCAGACCTTCAGACTCTTAAAGACAAGAATTTGACCTCACTTATCTCTGTCTGCCTGCGTCTAGCACACTCGTGTCTCACAGGGTAAATTCATTTATCCTGAAGACATTTATTTAGTGTCTGCCATGAATCAAAAGTAGACTTATTGTAGCAGAAGATGACCCACAAACGGTGCTATGATGATGTCTGTTACAAATTGGATAAGAACTTTTTTTAAAATTAAAGAAGGTAGTCACCCATCACTAAAGGAGGGGTGTATCCCTTTAAGAAAGCCAGATTTTTTCCATTTAAAAAAAGTTGACCGAGCAGCCATGTTGTATGTGTTACAGAGGAACACAATGTTTCCTCCTTTCTATTGACTTAGAATGCATTATGGTCCCACCTTTATATTGTTTCTCTAAAAATGTACTTCAAAGATATTCTATTTTCAAGACTCTTAGATCACCTTTTTCAAGGGCAGGAAAGTGATATAAAGTGAATATTCTCATAAATCAATCAACCTGTAATATGATCTTCAGTGATGTTCATAAGAAAGGACCCAAAGCATTTTCATTCGAGAGTTCTTGGCAAAATTATGTGATGACTACCCTTTCCTTGATGATTATGGCATGTTACAGCATAGGTCAGGGAAAATGAACTTTAAAGATAGATGCACATAGATTCAAATTCAAGCCTAACACTTCCAGTTCTGTGTTTGAACATATGACTCCATCTTTCTTTTCTCATTTAAAAAGAAAGGGGGGGCATCTGAACAGGACAGTATGAAATAATGAATATCGAGTGCCAAACATACACAACTCCAAAGTACAATGCTTTCTTTTTCCTTTTATGTCCTTCCTATGATTTTTTTTTGTATTCATAAAATACAAAGAAGCCCCACAATCCCAATAAAAAATAAAGATAGATAGAGATAGGACTAGGGATAGAGGTAGGGATAGGGATGAGAGGGGGAGGGAGGGGAAGAGGGAGGGATGGAGGAGGGGAGGGGGGCAAGGAGAGGGAGAGAACTCTGGTAATCTCTTCTCATAAGAACAGCAATTCTAGTTTCTTCTCCAAATTCTCTCTCCAGTCATCATCACTCTGGAACCTAGAGGCTAAGACTGCAACCTATAAATTTGACAAGATGAGAAGGAATTCAAAGAACCAGTCTGTATACTGTTTAACTTCTTAAATCAAGAGGAAAGAGAGAAGATTAAAAGGCTAGGTATGGGGCTAGAGAGATGGCTAGAGAAAGTTAAGTGCACTGGCTGCTCTTCCAAAGGACCCAGGTTCAGTTCCCAGCACCCACATGTCAGCTCACAACAGTCTGTAACTCCAGTTCCAGGGAATCTGATACCCTCACACCAATGCACATTAAATAAAATTAAATAAATTAAAAGGCTAGGTATGGAGAATGAGCTGCTGGCAGGAGCAAACCAGGAGACAGTTTCATGCCAGGCAAGGTAGAGAAGTAAATCTATCGGCAGGCTTTTGGCTGTTTGCCAAGATGTGGAATCTGTGTACAGATGTCAAGATCAGAGCACTCCAAATGGTGGTGCCCGAGTCTTATTTATAACGCATTTTCTCCTAGCAGCTGCCTGGGAGTCCTCCGCTTCTCACCTCCTTACCACCTCCTTATACCCTCTAATTGACAGCATAATTTATGGCTCTCTCATCTGAGTTCCACCCTCTACCTGAGGAGGCACAGTGGATGAGTAGCGCAGTGGATGTTTAGAGAGAGAGAGAAGTCCAAGGAGCCTGGGACATTGGGGAAGAAGGGATTTACTAAATACCACTGCCTTACACAGATGAGTGGGACGTTGTTCCCCATCCCTGTCTGACTTTCCTCCCTCTAGTCTCTCCCACCATGTTCTCTCTACAGGGACTGTAATGCCATCTGTGGGGAAAGATTGGAGTTGGTTCAACAGCCTCCAAAAGCTGAGTACATTAAAACAAGCTCCTGTGTTGAAATAGTAAAGGGTCCCTCCTCCTCCTATTTCACAGATGAGGAGGTAGAGTGTCCACTCTTCCAGAAAGAACCCTAAGAATCCTATTTCCTTCTCCAAAGCCTCCCTACAGTTAGCTGACTAGTAGATATGGTTTTTGCCTTTTTTTCCTTCAGGCTGTGTTTGCCTGGAATGGCTGAGGCTTGGCAGGGTTGATTCATTAAAGTACAAAGAATACTGTCAAGGTCAAGGACACATAAAGTTTCAGACTGAAAATAAATTTAAAAGCCACCCAGTACAACACCCTGTCCCAACCCATGCTTCAATCCATTCTGTCAAGTCATTCATTTAAGCACACTGAAAGCAACAAAGAAGGCAAGAAACTCACCCTTGAGCTCCCAGTGGTTCTTACCTTGGTGTGTGGGAGCAAATGAGATCAGAGCCAGAAGACCCCTTGCTGGGACAAGTTTGCGTCCTGATGAGTCTCTTTCTTCAAATGAGCACTGCTGTGTCTGTGGCCTCCCCCTCCCTCCCTTCCCCGAACAGCTGGAACCTTGAGCTTAAGTATCATAGAGTACCAAAGAGTGAGAAATTAGTTTCTATTTATAATAGTAAGATTATTACAGTGAGGGCTGATAGGGACCATAATTGGACCAATCACAGGCAGGTCCTAAGCATCTGCTGTCTGCTACAGAGTGCTCTACAATTTACAGCCATTATTTCAGTTCATTCTATGAGTCAGAAAGATCAATCAGTTCCTTCACACTATGTCCTGACCTGAGTGAAAACAGACTCACTCTAGGCTTGTCTGGAAGGAAACATCACCCATCCCGTAAGTGTCAGAGATCGCATACAGATCTAGGTTCCCTCAAATTCCTAAGCCTTTGCAATGAACCACTGGAATCTGATACTACAAAACGGCTCAATTTCTAGATAAAACAAAGATCAAGTACACCCCAACCTCACTGAGCTTACTGTGCACAATATGTTCTCCAATAACTATAAGTCCCCAGGAGCAGGTGATGGCCCAGTGATCACCACTGGTCTCCTAGAATCTGGGCACATCAAAGAAAAAAGAAAAAAATATATATATATGAGTGTATGTGTATGCATATACCTATATGTATGTATATATATGTGTGTATATGTGTGGGCATATACATATATACATATATGTATATACATATATATACACACATATATAGATGTGTGTATATGTATACATGTATGTATATGTGTATATATGTATATATGTGTATGTGTATATATTTGTTTTATAATATATAAGAAATTTTTAACTTATATTTGTATTTATGAATTTTATATATTATATATTATATATTGTATTTATATATTAAATATTGTAAATATAAGTAATATGATTATTTATAATATATATTTCTTAATCTTTCTGTATCATTTTTACTTCAACTAAATTGATTTTTAAACTTGATATCATATCTCTCCCAGGCCGTTTTACAGTAACTGTCTCATAATTATCCTTAAAACCCAACTCAAAGGCTCCACCTTCTAAGAAGTGTCTATTTCATCATGGATTATAAAGACCTATTCCCTGCCCTATTCTCCTTCAGGACTTCACTGTTGCTCTGGTACTTACCAGCCTGAAATCTTTGCCTGGCCAGGGGAAATCTGCCTCTTCAAAGTTCAAGTGACCTAACAGCAGGAGTACATCTTCCTGTCTCTACCTACAGTGTCTAGCAGAGTGACTGGCAGTGAGCAGTACTGAATAAGCGAATGAACGAATAACCAACATGTGCATAGGTATTCAATAAACTTACCGTTCTGAGTAAGTGCTATTCAGATCTTCAAGAGCTATTTCTTAAGTGCCTGCTTTACACTGGGTGGATTCTAAGACCATTGGTGCTAAAGTGTTAGATAAGGCAAAAGACGTAAGAAGCAACTTTAGAAATAATGAAATAGGATATTTTAGAGGGAGATGAGTGTGGTGAAAATAATGCAAAAGAACATAAGGGAAAGCAGTCTAGTGGGAGCTCCAGTGGATAAGTGGTCAGATGGTCCCTCTAAGGAGGGAATGGAGAACAGAGCCCAGAGTGATCAGACGAGCCTTGTCTGGAAAGATTTACAAAACTGATTCAGGAAGAATGAATTGCCATAAGGACTCTCAGGAGGGACACACTCTGTGGGTTGAAGATTCCACAAGGAGCTTGGGGATCCTGGAGCAAAAGAGAGGAAGAGATAGGCTCAGAGACTATGCCAAGTGTCTCAGTTCATTCCTGGGGCTGTAGACAAATACCTTAAACTTACAAGCAGTAGAGAACTATTGCTCACAATTCTGTAGGCTGGAAAGTTCAAAATCAAGGTGCCGGTCCATCTAGTGTATGCTGAAGACCTTCTCTCTGCTTTGCTCCAGTACCTTGTTGCTGTAACCTCCCATGTCTCTTTTATAAGGTGCTGATCTTGATCCTGAATGTGGAGTCCTGTGACTTAATCATCTCAAAAAGTCTTCATCCCCTGATAGGTTTGCACCGGGAGTTTAGTTTTGGCATAAGAGTCTGGATGGAGTGGACATCAAAATTCAACACATTACACAAGAGTCTACTGCTCCAGGAGCCCTTGATCACTCCAAGACACACATTATGTGAGCCTTATGGGCCATGGCAAAGGTATCGGTAGGTTTTTAGGCAGAATAGTGGCATGATTAACTTTTGTTTAAGGGAGTTCATTCTAGCTGAGATTAGAAAAGTGAACTTTTGAAGCTACTATTGCAAGAACAGACACAGGAGAAACAGCAAGGGAACAAATCCATTAGTCTAAGTGTGAGTTGACGACGGTAGGTCCAGGAGGTGCTATGTTGATGCCCAGCAGAGGTGGGATGAAGAAGGGATTTCACAAGTGACAGCTGCAGAAAATACTTGAGTGCTGGGTGCAGGCAGTGAAGAAAAGCGGGACTCAGTGGTGGTTATTGTTTTCCCAGAGTTTCTATATAACACATTTCATTACTGGGAGCCCTATAGAGAAGTCCGGCTTCTACTGCTGTCTTCCACATCCAGCAAATGGTCAAAAACGTCTGGCTTAACCCAGTAGCTTTCTTTATCCTCTCCAACCTCACTTCACTCACCTCCTGCGTCTTCCCGCTTCAGAGGCATTGTGTGAGCCTAAAAGCCACCGTTATTGATTTACTCAACAAAGTACCATTTGAGGAAACCTGGTTTACACTTTTTAGAAAGCATCATTTGTACCAGGTAAACACTACAGGAGGGGTTTGGGCTTCCAGCAAAAGTAGTCCTCTCTCAATGATGGTAGAACATCACATTAGCTGACAATGTCAATGATGATAGGGAAGGCTGTGCCAGAAGTTTTATTTTTAGTTGTATTTAAAATAATTGTTTTTGTGTACTGTTGGAAAAAAGGGATGCATAGGCCTTGGCATTTTGTATTGTCTGTAGGTGTTGAATTTATGTGGGGGTTGTTTAATTGCTAATGATCTGCATGTGCTACCAGTAGAATACCTGAGGAGTTCTGAAAGAATAAAAACACCTGAGCTCAGATGCTCAGGGTTCCACTATGCATTGCCTGTGCCATTGGCCAGGACAGTAGTTCCCTCTGCTGAGGTCTGGCAGAGTTTACATCTATGAAAAATGCCTCTATGTCTTCCATCCTGATCTACCACAACAACATACAACTACAGAAGAGTGTGGGGCAGTAGTTTTTCCATGAAGCACTCATTTTGAAGGGATTTGGTCACTTGGGTTGATGTGGTCTGTGTCAGTTCAATTTACTTCTTTGAATATTTTAAATTTATTTTTATTTTATCTTATGTGAGTGTTTACTTGGATGTATGTCTTTGCACCATGCATGCAGTACCCACAGAGGCCAAAAGAGGGTGTTGGATCCCCTAGGACTGGAGTTACAAATGTTTGTGGGCCACTATGTTGGTGCTGGGAATTGAACCAAGGTCCTCTGGAAAAGCAGCCATTTATTTCTCTTAATGACTGAGCCATCTCTCCATAAGTTCAATTCCTTTTTGCCTTGTAATTGTGGAACCATGAGGTCCTTGTTATTACAAAAGTCTGTTGCCAGTATCAGACTACTAAATTCTAGGCTAGGCTATGTAGCTAATTTCTTGTACTTTAATTTTCATGGTGTGTCATGGTTTGAATGTATGGAAAGTGATCCCTAATGCAACAGTATTTGGGAGGTAGTCTAATGATGGTTGATGAAGATGAAGTAAATTAATTATGTGATTATGGTGTGAATGTGCTCATTATATCAGGAGAGCATTATGTATAAAACAATAAATTCCCTCTCATTATGGTCCCACTTTGTCTCTCTCACTCTTGTTCTTCCTTTGCTCTTTCACTGAGATATCTAGAATCTCTGGGTTCAAGAAAGCATCATGAGTGGATCCTGGTACTTCGTTAGCTGGCAACTTGATCTTGAACTTCCTAGTCTCTGTAACAATGAGCAATGCACCTCTGTTCTTTTTAGAAAATCTAGTCTTAGGTTTTCTGTTATAGTACAAAGCAGATCAAGACATATTTTAATTCATAGATAGGGAGGTAGATATTCATTTTGAGCAACAAAATCTAACGGTGGCTGCCTTAATTACTTGTCTGTTACTGTGATAAAATACCTTTAGAACAGCAACTTAAGGAAGAAAGGGCTTATAATTCCAAAGAGATACAATCCATCATGGCAGAAAAGGCATATCTGTAGGCAGAAAAGACCCAGTGTCAGGAATAAGAGGCTGTTCGGTCACATTTGAGCCTTCCCTGCAGAAACAGAGCATGAACAGGAGATAGGGACTGTAAAACCTCAAGGTCTAACTCAAGAGACCCATTTCCTCCAACAAGGCCCCACCTCCTGGAGACCATGTGTTTAAACATATGAGGCTATGAGGGTCATTCCACATTCTGACCGCAATGATGGATAATACACTTACCTTTGGCCCTCATTCCTTCTTCCCCACACTAGAATCATTGGGAAGGAAGTCAATGGATCATCCAATCAAATTTGCTCATATTGAGTATACAACATCTACCCATTTAGCCATTCAAACAAGGTATCTTAATTGAATATATCTAAATGTTCTGGTTATATCTGTGAGTCATGCAGAAGCAAGGAGCCAGATCCCTTTGGTGGGAACATTCCAGTGGGGAAGGAGAGGTTGAAGTTTCAATTACATATCAATAACACTGCCAAAGAGCAGTGTCAGGAAGAAAATGTAACTCATTTCTAAGGACTGCCCCCAGGACAGGGTCCAGCAAACATTTACTGTGGGAAGCTAGAGAGTGAACTCTTGTTTTGTAAGTCATGTGGCATCTGGCACAATAACACAATCTCCCTGATCCAGTGTAAAAGCACCCATAGATGCCTGTAAAGAAATAAGGAGTTGGCTCAGATTTACAGAGGGAAGTGCCAGGCCTACATACTATAGTCTGACAATGTCCTGCCCTGTGGATTATGGAAAGAATGTTGAATGGGGAGAATTTAAAAGATGGCGATATTTAAGCTAAGGTTCTAATGCTGATAAGAGGTAGACTCACAGCCATTGAAGAGAAGACACTCTAGAAAATAAGGAGCATACGCAAATCTCGAAGTCATAACTATTTCAGCACAGAAACATCTACCTATGTGGTGAAACATAGGTAAAAGGAAGAGAGAGCCAGGTAGGAGTCTGGCTGGTGTGTGTTTCAGAGTCTTTTACACAGTAGGTATTCATCAAACCTTTCAGGAGCCCTAAGCTATTACTCAAATATATTAAACTGTCCATAATTTTTGTTCAAATCTATGTGAACCAATTCAAGTCATTCAAACATACAATAATCTTTGGTGTAGAACCTTGATCCATGAACTGTTTCAGATTTATCTTTCATGAAAGCGTCCAACCATACCTAAACTCAGCCTCCAGAATGTAACTTGAAGCCCAAGATCTTGTAAAAGCAGGCTCTCGCTGATGCGAGCTAAGGAGCTAAGGGATCCTTGCCTGTGGTCCCTAAAATGCAGAGTTCTAATATTCATGCCCTAGCTGCTAGCAAGAGGATGCTTGGTACAGAGAGCTTTAGATATATTCACAAATATTCTGGTGTGCTTTCTCCTAGGCATATTTCCATATTCTAAAAAACATATGAAATCTATGGCCTACTCTAGCCAAAGAATGACAATCAAATGTAGTGGATGTCACCTGTAGGTAGGAGTTGTAAGAGTCACTGTTCTAATCACTAAGTCTTTCTTTCTGCCTCCATGATTGTAGAAGTGTTTATCCAGAAGGAGCCTTCTTGTGGGATAGATGGTAGTTGCTAAATTAAGATAGTGCAGAGTTGTGTTGTATTGTGATTTTGTGGTTATGATTGCCCCATAACTTACCCTATCCTAATATAGAAACTTGCCCTGAAAATCAACTTGCTGTTACAAAATCTTTGTCATGTTGGCCTAACAGTTGACAGGGGCGATTCAAGGTATCCAGGCTAACATTTTGGCAGATTGTATAGTTTCTATGAAGTCAATGATTTTTCTGTCTTGGTCTCTACTATAGCATAAAACTTCATGGGGGGGGGCTGTTTCTATAGATATTTGTTGAATGGATGAATATTAATTTCTATAAATACAGTAACAAAGGCATTTGAGGCATAGGCAAGAACTTGACTTCACAGTCTAAGGATTTTCATTCACCTGGATAATATGATTGTTATCATTAAGAAGGTGACTAAGGAAACAAAAGGAAAGGGAGTAGGGATGATCCTGGAGAAGTTACTGGGATGTGTTTTAAAGAGACTTGCGTGCCACACTATGTGTAACTATTAGCTTAGAGATCAAGTTACTCAAGGTCAAATACCCAGGATAAGAAAAACAAAGTCAATTGAGAGTTAATATGTTAAAAAACACAGTAGGGAACAGTAAAAAGAAAAAATCTGTGCAACTCTGTTTTTCCTAAAGGCTTTCCATTTTGAATGTTTAAAAATATTGTGATAGGCGTGCACATGTCTGAAAGTCACAGCAAGTAGTAAGGAACTAGTTTTTAAAAACCAATGGATGAGGCGATCAGGAACCAAGAAAAACTTCCACAAGGAAAAAATACAAATCTAGAAGCTATCATCCACCCTCCTGCAGCTCTAAAACTTGACAAGTGATGGTTTCTTCATGGGGTGGCACAAACTAATTTGATGGTGAACACAGCTGAACCTCTAAGTGTCTCTTCACAATCTTTATCCCTCTTCATGTGAATATTCATGCATCTCACACTTCCATGTTTGAGATGAGAGTGTTTGTCCCAGAATGTACTCCTAGACATACAGAACATGCTGTGTCTGGCATTTCTTAAATCCAAAAGATTCTTAGATTTTTTCATAAAACCCAGATTTTAGATGATGAAATAACAGCCCTCTCCCACAACCAGATTCAAACTTTAGGAGGAAAGCACTGCTAACAGTTCTAATAATAAATTGGAAGAATTAGAGGAAGAAGCTAGTGAAGAAATTGTGGACAAGCTGAGAATAAAAAATATTGAGCCCTGTAACAAGCTGGAGACGCTGGAGTGGAGGTGTTTGGGGGATATTTTCCAGCTATATCCACACACTCCAGTGCCTGATTGAAAGTGGGAGGCAAGAAAGGAAGGAGTCCAGGATGTGCTTCATGCTGCTAGCTTGGAAGAGTGGACAGATGGTGAGCCATCTCCCATGAAAGAGAACCAAGAATAATTATAATTTAGGAAATCAATTCTAAATGCTAGTTTGACAATGTGCATATGAGGTTCCTCTGAGTCCTGTAGTTGAAAACATGGACAAGGAGTTGGAATATGAGTTGGAAAACCCAGAAGAAAGTCTGGTGAAGGGGTTGGTTACAAATTTGGGAAGGCATAGTATATTGAGTAGTGTTTCACAAAAACATATATCAAGACCCTAGTCCTTGGTCTGAATATGACCACATTGAAAGGGGATCTTTGAAGATATGATTATATTGAAGTCTTGACACTAGACAACCCTAGATTTAAAGTGGGTTATGAAACCAATGGTTATTAATTTCATACAAGAAAGAACACAGAAGAAAAGCCAGATGAAGAGAGAAATTGAGGATACATTTATGGATTAACAAGTCAGGAATTCCAAGTAGCGCTGGAGCCACAGAGCCTGGGAAAGAGGCATTATCCAGCCTCCTAGCCCGCTCAGAGTCTCCAGCTTGAACCTCACCCATGAGCACCTTGAATTTTTTTTTTATCTCTGGCCACCAGAAAGATCTAATAATAAATCTTTATTATTGTAAGGCATGCAGTGAGTGGCAATTCATTAGGGCAATATAGGAGACTACCAGAATGCTTTAGCCACGGAAGGAACTCTCAGCAGAAAAGATTGTGACTGTGGAGAGAAGAACTCAAGTGGCACCAACATTGTGTGGAAAGTAAAAGACAGAGAAAGGATGGTCAGAGAAGTAAGATGAAAACAGAGAATGGAAAGTTCAGGAAACCATGAGCTCCAGGCAAGAAGACGTCATCCTTGGTGTCAAATTTTCCAGAGAAGGCATTTAGAATGGAACCTGTAGAAAGAATATCAGATTTGCAAGAAGGTCATTGGTGACTTTGAACGGAAGCAGTTTCAGAAATCTAAGGAGTCAGTAATGCACGGAAAAAGTCAGCAGATATTCCTTCAGAGACATTTGACTCACTAGTGAGCACCTAGCTTCCTGGGAGCATCAGGAAATTTACCACGGGAATGGGGATAAGAGGAAAGTGCCATGTTTGTGGCTTGAAAGGGCAAAGATTTATAGACTAGAAGTTTAAAGATCTCTACTGATTGTTTGCAGGTGTTAGTGCAGAGCAAAGTCGTCATCACAGGAGAAATAAAATAAAATGTAAGAACTAGTTCATCCAACAAAGACAGTCAAATATCCATCAACAGTTGGAATGGAAAGCACAGAGTATTTCTTTTCTTTTCTATTTTATTTTTTTGTTTATTTTTCTTCTTTCATATAATACATCCCGACACCTTTCTTCCTCTCCCCCCACTCTTCCAAGCTCCCTCAAATCTCCCTTCTCCCCCAAGTCTCCCCTCTCCCCCAGATTTACCCCCCTTCCTCCTACTCCCATCCCCACCTCTCCACAAGAAGGAGTAGTACTCCCAGGGTTACTACTCAAACATGGCACAATGGTTGCCTATAGGGTCAATGTTGCCTAGTCCATCTTTGAAATAAGGAATTGTGTATGACCCTGTTCCATATAAAAGTATTTCTTTGTACAGAGCTGTTGCTGTTGAGCCGGGTGAGGTAGGGTTTCTGAGCCTCCTATTCAGCTAGGTGAAAACATGATCTGTTCACACCAATGGGAGAGAGATAGAGAGGAGAACCCTCTGAGTCCTGGAGTATGGCAAGTAGACATGCCTTCTCTAGTTTTTCTCTCCCCAAGATAAACTAGAAGCAGAGGAGTCACTTTCTTAGTGATACAGAGTCACAAAACTAAAGGAGCCGGGTTACAAACAAAAGATCTTTGTTCAGGAAAAGTAAAGTAGAGACTTTCGTGAAGTTGCTTGTAGTGGAACACTTGGAAGAAGTTTTTGTTTTGGTGTCTTTAGAAACACAAAATGGCATTTGGACTAGGTTTATGTTCCCATCCCAAGTCTGGTAGATGATTATGTGTGTTTCTTGGGTTTATGGAACTTTTGCTTAGAGAATAAAAGGTTTGAAACCCTGAGAGCCAGTGTGGGTATTGGTTGGTTGGTTTGTCCATCATTAGTGTGTTGATTCTTGCATGGAAGAACAAAGGTTGGAGAGATTGAGTTTGTAGAGAGTGAGCTGAGACACTAGTCTGACTGCTAGTCAGCTAGTCCTCTCCAAGCTTAGGACAGTCTAAAAAGGCTTTGAAGATTTCTACCTTTCTCTCTCTCTATCATGGCTGCCTACAACAGTGGTGAAAATTTCTTTCAATCCTTCCTGTCTCTTTTCTTAAATCGATTGTAGTGTACAACTACAAGTATCACCTAATGTGGGGCCCAAAATCATACCAGCACATCCAATTTGGAGACAGGGGAGAAGAAAAAGAAACTCCAGGCCTGGCAAAGTCTGTTTTGTTTTGTCTTGTTCTCCCATAACCTGTCCAGATACTGATATGGTGAGATGATCCTGACAAGACACATCTGCTATAGTGATGAGAACTTCACTCTATGAGGAAATCCTTCCTGCAGACAAGGTGACCAGTCCTGAAAACCAGACTCTATCTTAAAATCTGGAAAGTGTTTCCTCAGGGTCAGCACACAGAAGCTGTCTTCCAGAATTGACCAAGGTTTTATCTCCTGCTGGTAGCTGAACTTGGTACTGTAAGAGTCACCCAGCTATTACTGGTTTTGAAGTCATGATGGGGTCATGGAGAACTGCTGAACGTTGGCACTGTGAGAAGCCAAGAGGTGCTTTTGGTGAAGGTGCCGCCTCAGTAGCAGTTGAAGGCCTAGATTGTGGGGACATGTGAAGAAGTTGAGGCTTGTCACCATGAAGAGAGCCCAGGAGAGACTATTGGTTAAAGTATAGCTCAGTTGCAGCAGAATACCCCAGTATTCTGAAGATTCCAGGAGCATGGGGTGGCCACCAATAACAGCAGCAGCAGTGGAATAGAGCCAGCTGGAGCCTGAAAGACAAGCTGTGTGTACTACAGAGGCAGAGCAAAAGAAGTGACTCAAGCACTTTGGAGGAGCCCAGAAGATCATGAGTGAATTCCAGATAACTGGACATTGATAATGTTTTTCTGCTGTCCAAAGACATTGTGAAAAGCTTGACAGATGTTTGGTTTCATGTTGTCCCATGCATTATCAACCCTCATAATTGTTCCTCTTGTTTTTGTTTTTGCTGTAGTGTTAAATTGTGCTGTGGAGATCTGAATCAATAAAAACACCTGAGTTCAGAGGCTCAGGGTTCAGTATGCACTGGCAGGTTCAGTATGGCACTGGCAGGATGGTGTTTCCCCCTCTGCAGAGGTCTGGGAGGGTTTGCACTGATGAATATGTCTCCTTTTCTTCTTGGCTGAGCCACTCAAAAACATACTATACTACTACAGTTGCTAGACAAGCAAAGGAAAAAGATGTAGTTAGGTTACTGGCAAGATTGTAAAGAAGCCCAGGGGAAATATGTGCCTGGTGTTTGGGGTAAACACTGTGACCAGAGCAGGATGAGGGACCATCCTAAGAACAAAGGAAGAGAGATAATGTTGATCTAGATCCTGGAGGACCACAGAAAGGAGTTTGAGCACTACCCTAAGAAGTAAGAAACCCCTGACCTGGTGATCTGGCCTAGCCTTCCATGTGGGAAGAACTTTCCAGAGTGTCTACTCCTTCCTTGAAGACCTACCACCTGCTGACCTAGGACCTGGGCCTGTCTTTCCATCACCCATTTAACTTACTTTGAACTTCCTCTGGTCATTTCTCAGGCCAGACTGCATGGTACATTTGCCTAGGATAAGCAAGACAAAGAAAATGGCTTTGCTCATGGAGAAGTGAGTCCTCTGCAGAGAAAATAAAGCTTGTGGGCTTACCAGGGGAGAAGCAGCCCCCACGAGGCGCTGAGCACGAAGTCTATATTTGAGCTGAAAACACGCAGGCGGGCGGGCGGGAACCCAAACACAATCACTTTTCCTTATGTGATGGCAAGTGAGTAATTTTGTCTCCTGAGTTTGAGGAAGTTCCTCCTGTTATAAATCGGCACCATCACTCATACTAGAAGGCTGAAGAGATACATGGGCGGGTTAGGGGCCTCCACAGATGGGAACACTTGTAGCAGTCACGATAACTCACATTTGCAAACTACACTTCGCCTGCTCCATCTGTATCACCCCAGACTAACATCAATCTAGGGAGACCAGCCAATTCTATTTTAAAACCAGGAAATTCTGGTCCAGAGAGTTGAAATGATGAGCCTAGGGCCAACTAAGACAGTGGTTGCATCATTCTTGTGAAGGATAGTTCAAAATGTCATCATTAATTCCCCTGTCTAAAATTGTCCATGGGCACTTAAAATTCAAATCCTTCCACATGTCCTATAGGGTCTTACACTAGACAGCGAGCAAATAGCCCAACTTTATAAAAACATGTTATTTGATACCAACCAGGCCTGTTTGTTTGCATATCATGTATGACTGCTTGTGCAAGACTGGGAGAACTGGGACTTCTTGGAGAAGTGGGAGAACTTGGGAGAACTGAATAGTTGAGAGAGAACCCTATGGACCACAAAGCTGGACATATTTACCATCTGGCCTTTTCCAGAGCAGGTTTGTCAACTCTGTGCTCCAGAATCAGGCCAGGTACTCTATCCTTCTCTCCTACTCATTCTTTTCCAGGTTCCTCACCACAACCATCACCAACAGCATCACCAACACCAACACCAACACTACCAACAACACCCACACATGTATATTTCAGGTCTCAGAGCAAATGCAGTCTCTCAAGAAGACCAATGGACCTAGGTAGCATTCCCCAAGTCCTACCATAAACTCACTCATTTTAATTTTTGTGTTTGTGACAATATTACCTTCTCAGTGCCTGATACATACCAGCCCCTTCATAGTCAAGTGCTAAGTGAATAAGCAAATCAAAGAATTAATGAGACAACTACAACCCATTCTTGTCAAGGTCAGATCTCTGACCGTCGATATTATGGAACTTTGAAAATGGAAAATCTGCTGTTGTGCGGAGGGTGGGGGTGCCCTGTCTTTTATATGTTTTGTAGCATGATCCTTGTCCTGCTAGATGTCAATCACCCATCAGCTATGCCATCTGAATTGTGACAACCAGAAATGTTTTCACACTTTATAAAATGTCCCTTTTGTGGGGACATGTGTCCCAGTTGGGAAATACTGGGCTACATGGTTTTAAAATGTAAGGCTTGAGAGAGGGTTCACTGAGTATAATATTTGTTGTGCAAGCAAGAGAACCTGAGTTCAGATCCTCAGCAGCAATGGAAAAAGCCAGATGCAGTGCTACACATCTGCCCTGCAGCACTGAGGCACTGGAGACGAAGATCACAGGGCTTGCTTGCCAGCCAGTCTATCTGAGATGGTAGCTGCACGTTCATAAAGAGACCCTGTTTCAAAACGTAAGGATGGAGACATAGAAGACCCTTAATGGCAATCTCTGACCTCCACACACATGCCTGAGCTCGTGAGTATCCTTGCACATCCATACATTGCCCTTGGGCCTTAAAAGTTAACAACAAGCTTTTAACCAGGACCCTAGTCTTTGCAATTTTCCAATTAATTGAGGTTGTACCTATTGGTGACCTCTGTTTTAAGGCCAGCTCCTTAGTAGGCTGATGTAATTGCTTTTTTAAGGAAGCATCCATACTGTTCTGGAAACATAAAGTCCCAAGTTAGAAACCACCTAATCATCTTCAGTAGGGAATGATTAACAATGGGGAGCCAGAATGCATAAAGATACATGTTATTGCCACTTTCCGTACTGATATAAAGTACAAGGGGTGGGGGCGCTGTGAATAGAGAGGCTGAGGTGTCTCTGGGGCATTTGGCCATTTGCAGGGATCAGAAATATTAATGTGAGTTGTTTGGTTAAGTCTTTTTCCACGACAAGAAGAAAAATGAGGAACCAGAGATGGAGTAAATGCATCGATTGGCAAGGACTTCACGATCTCTGGGGTAAGCAGATGAAGGCAGGATGTGGAAGTCACTTAGTGATCTTGTTTTCTACAAGGAAAGTGCTGAGTGCAGGGAGCCTGCTGTTGCTGCAGCCTGGCTCCTGTGCTGCTCTGATGGAGAGGCTGGGCAATGCATTCTGCTCACTTCCCGGGAATGGATTCTATTTTCATGGCTCTCTCTCCTCCATGGGGTGTAGCTTAATGTGTCACCCAGCAGATGCAGCCACATCTCAGAGAAGGATGGTTTTCATCAACAGATGACCCATAGGGAAAGACTCTGGTAAGGACAGGCCATCCAGACTATAGGAACATTTTCTAATGATAGTGGGAACTGGAAAGCAGAAACTGGGTAACATAGCCATTTCTGGGAGCTATGCCTGAGGAAGAAAGGAAACACTCCCACCAGGTTCACTGCTCTCGTGGTCCCTTACTCCTATGTCACCATCCAGGGACTAAACCTGCTTTCTACTCCTCATTACAGCTACCAGGACTTCCTCCAGTTCTCAGACTGTACCTACCACTAAAGCTGGGTTTAGATTAGATTGCAGCCCTGGCTCTCAATTTCCATTACAGAAGAGGAACAAGTCATCCCTAGGGTTTTAGGGCCAAACAATAGGCAGGTTGAGCAAAAACAGTGCAGTAAGGAGAATGAAGATAGTGGGATCAGTTGTTCCCAATTGTCCTATACTCTTTCTCCCTTCCGATACAACACTTATATTCTGCAGACACCTCGGAATACTTAATTCCTGGAGTTCTAAGTTATTCTAGATTCTGTCAGATTCAGAAAAACAAAAAAAAAACAAAACAAAACCATAGCATGAGCTTTTGCTGATCATTATACCCGCCTCCCCCTCCTTCTCCTGATAACAAGTCCGAAACTTACAGGTGATCCACATCTGCCCTCTCACCATTAGTTAGGTATTCAGGTTGAGGATAAGGTATGCTACTGTTACTTGGACAGAAGAGATGAAGTCACAGCTGCTACCACCAGCAAATCCAACCGGGAAAAGAACTATCAGATAGCACAGTGTAGCTGCTTCGTGGTGAATGTTGGAACCTTGATGCACCATCATCCCTGAAGCCACGCCTGCTCCTGAGTGTATTGATGATGTGTGGTATAAAGAATGTCAAATAGTCCCTTTAAATTTTTTCTCAAGCAACAGCAACAGTAACAGATCTTACATTTTAACCGAAAAAGTCCTCAGAGTTTCACAAATTTCTCAAAGACAAGGTGTTTGGTTCTTATTTTCTTTTGGTATTTGGGATTCCTAAGCCTCTTTGTTAGACAGTAGACAGGCAACTGGACCTGATAGTTTTCCTTTTATAATTACACCATTGAAAGCTAGCAAACCCAGATTCAGATAGCAAAGTAATTCCTGAAACTCACATAGCTGATAAAGAGCAGAATGAGCATTCAAACCCAGCTTTCCTTCCTAGGCAGAGAAGCTTTTTTTCCCCACTGAAGCTTGGGGCTACAATTAGGCAGAACAACACTCATTTCTAGCTTGGCCATTCAGTACAACCGCAGGCAAGTTATTTTATGCTTCTTTTTCCAACCCTAGTATATTCATTCATAAAATGGAGTTGAATGTTATGAGAAGAAAATATTGCAGGCAATGAACTTAACTTGAGCTTGAGGGGTGTGTTCAAATGATATGCATTGATATTACTGAGGAGAAGTGGAGTTAATTACTTAATGCATGCTATGTAATAGGTGAGAGGAGAAGGGGCATCGGGGCAGACGGTAAGCAGCAGTGGACTGGAGAGGGAGGGCAAGCCAGCACACTCCTCCTCAGAGGGCTAACCTTTAAATTGATGATAAAGAAACCGAGAATGACTTCTAGCTGTTTTGACTTGAGCTTCCGAGTGGTTTACACGGATGTCTTTTGAGGCTGAGTGTCTGAAAGAGTGACAGAGTTGGAGGATAAGACTGATAACTGCCCATGTTATACTTGAAAAGTCCATAAAGTGCTGATTTAGACATGTAAGATAGAGAGCTGGCCATGGCAGTCTGAAGCAAAGGATGTCAGGATCAGAAATAGCAATTCTGAAACTTATCACAAAACACACCGTTGGCAAAGGCTTGAGAAGGGGTGAGAATACTCAAGGCCAAAGATAGATAGAGATGGGAGAGAGAGAGAGAGAGAGAGAGAGAGAGAGAGAGAGGGAGGGAGGGAGGGAGGGAGAGAGAAGAAAAGGATGACGAAGATGATAAAAAAGAAAAGAAACTAGAAAAGAAGCTTGGAGTGAGCCCAACAGGGGCAACCAGCTATTTTTAAATTAAGCAGAGGATAAGAAGACAGCAAAGTACAATGACATAACTATGGAGGAAGAAGTCAAATGAGAAGAGCACGATGTTATGAAGCCAGGAGAGGCTGACTCCCAAATTAGCAAATTAGCAAAGCCTGTCAATCACTCCATCTAAAAGTTCATTTGAATGATGACATCAACACTGCAGAGAAAGGGGCACATGATAAAAGTTACTAACTATATTATAATCAATAACCATATCAGCCACAGGAAAATTTGGTTTGTGCAATAATTAAAGCTACAATCAGGGATCGCGGCTGAATTAATTTTAAGAGCTTAGTCTGGGAAGCCTCGATCCCAAGAACAGCATAAGGAAGCACAAATACTTTATGTCATACTCAAGTCATTGCAGAGAGCTGGAAACATTGCTTCTACTTAGCACTACAAAGGAAATGTGCTGCAAGCTCTTATTGAGAAATATGTGGATAAAGAAGCGCATACGTCATAGGTTAGGTTTGTTTTGTCTTCTAAATGCTTTGCTGACTAAATTTCTCTATGATTCTTTGGTACCCCTTTGGGTTTTATTTCATATTTTAATAGGCTCCACCAGGATGATGGGGAGTGGGGAAGATGAAGAACAAGGTCTGGAAAGAAGATGGGAAGGTGGAGAGGAGGTTCAGTGGTTAAGAGCACTTGTTGCTCTTGTATAGGAGTGGGATTCAGTTCCCAGCACCCCACCTGGCAGCTCATAAGTATATCTCAAGATCTAGGAGATCCGACTCACTCTTATGCCCTCCATGGGCACCATGCACATCCATGGTGCACATATATATGCATATATATATATTTATATGTATATGTACTCATATGTACATATATATGCATATATATGTATATATATATGTACTCACACATGTAAAAAATTAAAAGTTTTAAGAGATCTTTTAAAAAAATGGATCTCAGGAAAATTGAAGAAGATTTTGTCACCAGAAACAAAACTGAGGCTCATGAAAAACCCACACAGGATAGCAAAGTGAACAGAAAATTGTTCTTGAGTAAGTCAACAAAATATTAAGCCTCATAACAGTATCTCTTAAAACCCAGAAGGGAGCAAAGTAAGTGTCAGGCCAGCAAGGTGGTTTAGCAGATGAAGGTCCTTCCCACCAACACCAAAGACCTGAATTCAATTCTTGGGACCCACATGGTAGGCGAGGGCTCACTCTTCCAAGTTTTCCTCTAACCACCACACTATGACACGGCATACTTGTGTACACACATACAAAAGTTAATTAAATGAACAAATACTTAAAAGAAGAAACAAATATCTACTTTTCTTTGGGATGGGGCTGAGTCAAGAAAAAAGAACAGGTAGCAATTTCACAGTAGAGGTTACAGAAAACAGTAGTGCAAATGAAAGATTATGCATGATTTCAGATAGAAGAAAGGCAGATTTATCAAGCAAAGCTATAAGGTAACTATTCAGTTGACTTCAAATAAACAAATATACATATAAATATGTTCCAAATAGCACATGACATATACTTACTCCCAAATTAACAAAGAGCATTTTTTTAAATAGTAATCATCTCCTAAATTCTGTATGGGACATGCTTACACTCCAAATACATATTTTTCACTTTCAAGGAATTCAAATTTAGTTTTGTGCTGTGCTTCATCTGGCAGCCTTACAAATACACCTTGTCTCCTGGTGGCTGCACTCTTTTCACAGTCTCTTTCCCTATTGCCTTTTGACGGGTGACTTGCTTGGCCAATGAGGTGTGAGAAAGAACACAGGCAGAAACCTGACACAAGCTTGTGCAGAGAGAACAGTGTTCCAGGAACACTGCAGAGTCTGCGTGAGGGTGCTCGGTTTAGCCTCTTTGAACATGAAAGGCATCATGGTAAGAGCATGGGCCCATGACCCAGCTGACTGCAGCAAACAGAAGTCCTGGTGAGCCCAATAAAGCCACCCTAGTTGCCAGTGCAACGAAATGTAAAAAAGAAAGTCGCTGCTGTTTTAAACCATCTCCACCGCCGCCATCTCTGCTGAGGGTCCTGCACCTATCACAGAGCCTCTTATGTGGCTTATTGCAATGTCCCAAGAGGCATCTGATCTTCCTGTTACTCCTATTTTTCTTCAGTTAGCTGCCAAACTGATCTTTCACTAGAATATATATTCTCTGTGCTTTAAAATGCCCCACTGAGTTTTATGGGTGTTTATTGTGGAGCACTTAATGCATCAAAGAGTATACATTACCTCGCTGCTATTCATTGAATGAAGAGTTCTGCACCTACTATGTGCAGGCCTCTGAAATGGTAAGTGAACTATAGTCCCCAGAGTTCTGAAATCCACCTACATTTGAATAATCCAGACCGGTTGCTAAAAATCTGTATTCCTGAACCAGTCTGATGGAGTTAGATCTTTTAGAGATAGGTCACAAATTTGCATTTTAAACAAATCTTTCTGGTTCTTTCTAATCCTTTCTAGACTTTGAGGATTACTGGATAAAATAGACACAAAAAAATCTCATAGACACTGATGAGCCTACAAGCGATGTAAACTAGGAAAGGAAATTGAGGTGTTCACATGAAAACCTGATAGAATGACTACACACTGACTCAAAGTAGAAGCAGGCTGAATAAGGAACGTGACTTTCTGGGTCTGCCTCTCAGCTCATAACACTGTGTATACACTTACTATTTTTAAGGAACTAAGATAGGCTCTAAACATGCCTGGTTTAGAATCTTCACAATGAATCTTCAAAGTGGGTTTTATAATCATATTTTTAATCAGAAAAGTGGTCCAGAGAGGGCTGTTGTTTACCCAAGGACACATAGGTAGGAGTTGGCAGAGGGAGGACCTGACCCCATTCTGCGTGAATATAGTGTGGGCGTTTGTCATTGCACGGTGGAGCCAGTTTGTCCTTCTGGGCTCTCTGAGAGGCTAAAGAGTGTACGGACCTTTGTGTGGCCTGAGGTCAGATCCTCACCAAGCCTCCTCTAGATAATAGCTGTACTTGCTGGTGTGCTATAGGGAGGGGCTGGAGGAGAAAATGCCAACCACCTGGAACTGGTTACTAGGCAATCAATCCAGCAAACACCAATTGGAAGCCACCTGCCTGTCACCTTCAATAACTATGACTCCAAAGACCTTGCTTAGGGGGTGGGGAATGGGTCAGTTTGTAAAGGGCTTTCAGAGGATCCCCAGAACCCACATTTAAAAAAGCTTAGTTTCAGCTTGTAACTCAACACTGCGGAGACAGACAGGAACATTCCTGGCCTCACTAGCTAGCCAACTTAGATGAATTGGTGGGCAGTGAGAGACTAGTCTCTAAAAAAAAGATAAATAGTAACTCAAGAAGACACCCAAGGTCTCCTTTGGCAGCCATATCCAAGCACATACACATGTACCTGCGCGCGCGCGCACACACACACACACACACACACACACACACACACACCCTGCTTATCTCTTGCAAGAGGAATATGTTGAAAGAGAAAAACAAGATGAGCGGAGGAAGGCAAGCCAGTACATGGTTGAATGACCAAAGGAGTAGCAGAAAGAATTAAGGAATGAACGATGGAGAAACAGATGATTGAGCAACTCTGGTCACAGGACTGCCAGTTCCTCAGTCCAATTTGGAGAAAAAGGACCTACTTATGAATGTTAAGGATGACCAGAAGAATGAACCTCTAACTGAGCAAGTACTGACTACAGAAATCAGCCAAGCCGGATACACATGTGTAGAGAGACCTCACTTGACAATGATGGTTCAGGAATATCAGAAAAGGTGATGGCTTAAAGGAGACCCCTCCCCCACGAGAGAGGGAAGGGGCACGTGAAATCCTGAAGCAGTGACAGCAATCCCAGACCAGCCTCTATGAGGGGAGAGCATGTAACAACTCACCCAAAGTGGTAGAGAAGCTACTAAGTGACGATGCTCTGAAAGGGGAGAGTTCACTGCTTAAGGTCAGCAATGACATGCCTGGGTAGTGAAGGACTGGAGTCTTTGGCTTCAGAGGCAGCACAGGTTAATGTGACAGTCAAGGACATCAGCCCATGCCGAGAGTCCTTAATTCTGTACTAAGTTAAGTCAGTTCAGATCATTTAATTAACTGGGTTCTGAAGTTTTCTCACTTTGAAGAGGAAAGAAACTTGCATTTCATTGCGATTTCTGAGAAAACGAGACTTCATATAAAGCATTTCAAAAATCAGTGTTTTAAAAATACAAGAGGTTGCCATTGGTAACTAAGGAAATTCAGACGTGCAGAAAAGAATCAACATTCTTTTTATTTTTAGTCTCTGTGTACGTGTGTGTACATGTTCATGTATGTGCACGTGTGTGCTCCTGTGTGAAGGTCAGAGAGATCAGCACCAGATGTCTTCTTCATTCACTCTCTGCCTCATATTTTGATACAGTGTCTCTCTTAACCTAGCGATCACAATTTAGTTAGACTGTCTAGCCAGCAAGCCCCAAGCAACTCCCCAGAGCTGAGATTACAGGTGCCCACCATCATGCCAGGCTTTTTTTCTTTTCTACAGGAGTTTGGGATTTTGAACTTAGGTTCTCATGGTTGTGCAGCAAGCATTTTACCAACCGAGCCAGCCCCCTGCCTTCAGCCCAGGAACCAACATTTTTATACAGTGTACCAGACCCTTTAGGCACATTACACCATGCAATCAGAGCAAGCCTAAAACATGTCTCCAGATAGGAAACTGAGTCTGGAGGTCTCCAGTCAGCGAGAAGCAGAACTCTGAGGTCTGGCTGGGTGTTTGTGATCCCTTTGCCGTTGCTTGATTTTCCTTTTCAGAGCATAATCCAGAGATTTTTGTCTCTTCAAATATTTGCCACCCTAAAGCACCTTCTCCCTTGCCATGAGCCATTCTATTCATTGAATCCAATTAGTAGAATCTGATCAACAGAAAACCAATCTAGGGCCCAGCTTTCCAGCAATGTTTACTACTACTCCCTTCTCCTTAAAATGGTAAGAGTAAGGATTGGAAGAGAGGTTGATTGCAAGCATGATCCTAACGAACTCTTTTTCATGGTAATAAGAACACATTACATTTATATGGAGTGTTACCATTGATAAATTCCCAAAAACCTCATGCTTGATTTCAAGTTCTAACCTGAATCTCTGACTTTCCCCAGCAGCTTCCCCTGCTTGCCTGACCTCCTCATCTAACATCGTAAGCAGCCACCATCCCATTATGTGGGTCAGGTGTTCGAGATGTGTCTTTTCCATTTCCTTCACCCTTCTTGCTTCCTAGACAACTCTGGATCCTCAAGTCATTCATTTTCTCTCTCCTTATTGTCGGCACCCCACAATTTCTCACTTGTCTTGCTGCCTGTACTTCCTACCTGGCCCCCATTTCCACTGATACCTGTTTCTGATGCACAGCAACAGCGGTCTACGCTATCTTCCTAACTAACGTGAGTCACGTCCTGTTAGACGCCTCCAAAGGCCAGGTGTTGTGTTTTTAGCATTCTCATGTTAATGTCTGAGTTCTGATAAAAGCTCCGTGATTACGGGAAATGCTAACATTAGAGGAAACCAGACATCTCTGTAACTCTTCTTCTCTAAGTCAAGAGTTACTTTTAAAAGGTTTTCAAGCACATTTCATTCACTTCTCTCTGAGCTGGACCAATATTCTCACTCCTTGCCACAGTCTCGATGCCTCTTGTGTGTATGTTCTTGTTTCTGTCTCTTGCTCCCCAAAGTCCACCCACTACAGCTTCCCCCACATTCCCCAAAGATGCTGAGCTCTGAAATAATTCCCCATCTTGGGATCTTTTCGGGTACTATCTTTTCATTTTGATAACTCCTGCATTTGTTTTTCATGTTGGTTTCTCTTTGGACCCTAGATCTCACCTTAAGATATGCCTACTCAGAAAGGCTTCCCCTGCCAACCTCATCTAAAGCAATTTCTTCTCTCTTCTCTGCTGTGTGGTCTCTTCCTCCAAACTGCAACATTCCATTGAGGCTCAAGAAGCAACCAAGGCTAACAAGCCTCTGGAAGTTTAAGAAACTTACAAGATTCAGGTCCTTCCTCAGTGTTATACAATCAATAATAAGTGCTATGGAGGGGACCTTCCAACCCCCGGAGCTGCCTGCAAACCATGCAGAGAGCTCCAGGGATGCAGATTTCTTGAGATGTCACTCTGTACCCACAAATCATCACCCCTATTGTGGTGAGTCTTGGCAATGCGGCTACATTTGAGTTACCTGTAGTCCTGTAAAGAACCCCTAATCCATATTTGTGTAGTAACCCCAACAAACACACTGGTTGTCTAAAGTACACTATGATGGAACTGTTTTATTGACCTGTCCCTGGGGCCCTGTTCAGGAAAATCACACAACACTTTTCCTCCCTGTAGACAGTCTGTAACCATTCCACGTGCTCTCATTTCTGTCTCATGCACCCAACTGTGTTTCTGTGAGAACAGAGATCTGACCTGCCTGCTTCCTCATCCCCTTACCCCACACATCAGTACAAGTTCTCTTCTCCCCTCTGCAGCCCTTTGCAATATAATTCCCAGACAAGTGTTTGGCCTCTGTAATATATTCTACCTCTGACACTAGGATTCTTTCAAAGAAATTTAGCCTTTAGAAACTTGTTTTCAACAGAACATCATGGAAATAAATCATAAAATTTCTATATCCAGCCAAAATGTTATTAAAATGGGCTTTTAAATACTAACAAGGGTGATTCATAAAATGACTAAGCCCTCCTTTTGCACATTGCCTGATTCTGACCCATGTTAGCCTTTCCCTAGCACAGCCTTTTAAAGGAAGGTAGAAAACTTGACGTCAGGAAGGCAGAAGTCAGCTGCCCTGAAGCTTTCATCCCAAATTCAGCTAAGTGTCTCGGGAGACAACTTTCGTCATTGCCCCTGAAAGCTTTGAATAGTCGCCACCCTCAGTTCAGTGTCTTGGCATCAAGATGTCTTCCCTTCACCCATAATATCTGAGTTCAGTGGGTCAGGAAATATTGAAATTACATGTGGCAAGGAGACATATTTCAAATCAAACAGCGCACATCATGGTTCTGTTTAGTGGATAAAATATTATTACGCAAATAGTTGCTGCGTAGGCCATACTTCACAGCATGCCGGCACTAAGTGAGCATCTGCTTTGTGAGCCCATTGATTCTTCACGCTGTTTTGTTTCAGGGATGTCACCCAATTCCTGAGGAGAGGCACGTTGCAATTGCTCCATAAATACTCACCTGTTCATGAAGGACCAATCCTCTAACAGAGGTACTGTCTATATCTCTCTTTTTCAGATGTGAATCCCAAGTCTTAGAAAAATTAAGGAATTTTTGCAACTTGTCCAAACAGAAAGAAAGGAATTCAGACTGATGCATGCCTGTCCCTCCACCTGCTTTCCAGCTGTATTTAAGAATTGTCCGTTCCAATTCCCAAGCTCAATTTGGATCCAGGCCCACCACATTCTGTAATCCTGAAGCACAAGGGATTAACACATCCTCAAATCTAAAGGGCTGTCATCCTTACACCTAACACTTCCCTATTTCCTTTCCAGATGATCGGATCAGCATGCTGTTCTGGTTGGGAGAACAACCTCATAAAGGGACCTTACTTCAAAATGGCATTTGCCCTTTAAATTTTAATGTCATATGACACTATTTCTTACATTAGATCAGGGTTGCTGAGTTTCTAGTTTTGTTTTGTTTTTTTCAGTCAGTAGATGTGCAGGGAATACACATGGGTTAGAAAGTCCAAATCAGTTTTGCAGAGGAATTCAAGGGTGGAAACTCTATTTGATTGGCCTTCTCACTAGGCTGCTGAAGAGTCCCTCCAAGGGCTCCACCAGCTCAGGAGGTTTCCAGCCTTCACATAAAGAACAGCAAGGTGGGGGTGGGGGTACTCTGAGCAAAGAGGTTAGGGAGAGTCTCAAGCATCCCATGGAAATAAACACTGATAAAAAGCACTCTTTATTGCACAAGACTGTCAGGCAGGCTATGATGGGAACAGTGCCCTGGGATTATATGACATGGCAAGCATCATACAAAATGCTTTATGTGGATTCTTTTAACTCCCACAACAACCACTGTATGAATAATATAGCTATATATAATTTCCAATGAGCAGCATGAGGCTCAGAGAGTTTACATATCTTACCCAAGCCACACAGCTACTACGTGAGAGAACACTGTATAAACAAAAGTCATAAAGCTATGGAGAAGTACAATATGTTAGGAAACATACTAGAAAGGACTTTTATTCACATGGTTGGTGCTGCATTCTTCTGTGAATGTATTGATTTCTGGGTTCATTTGACAGTGTATTTCTTCAGCCGTATGAATTCTGAAGAGCAGAATTCCAAGACAGATGTTCAAGTTCATGCACACAATTCTGTGCACTTCTCAGCCTGGTCTGGCCTCATTGGAAAGTTATAGCACGAGAGGAATTATCCTTCACTGAATCTCCTTTCTGTACTTGATCCATTTGTACTGAAGCTCACTCTTCTGCCTATTCTTGTGAACTCAGAAAGTGATCAAGCACTAGCTGGTAAAACACTTTGTGTTTAGCTCTGAAGTAAGGCTTTTTTAAGATGGGTGTTTATAGCAGATTTTTATGTGTTATGGTATGTCATGAATAAAATATTAAAATTAGTCAACTTGTTTAGAAAAGATTAAAGATTAGGCTTGCCACCTGTGGTGATTGAAAGTTGTCAATCTTGAGATGTAATTAAGCTATTTGTAAAATAAATGATGACAATCAGCATGCAGGTTATGGTAAGTTATAGCTCTAACTGCAGTCCAACCATGGGTGTCGTGCAGTCAAGAGGAAGATTGTCTGCTGTATCTTAAGTATCTATCAGATCCAAGGTTTCCGGGTGGAGATTTAGTGTTAGGAAAGAGAGGACAGTCTTTTTATTTGGCTCTACACCTTTCTAGTTATAGGAATAGAAAATCAGATTGAAGAGAGTATTAAGACGCTCAACCCAATAACATTCCTGTTTCATCATCAAATAATAAAATCATGAAATGATGTTATGATGTGGCTCCAGAGTTCTACAGCTATGAATGGCAGGGTTGGGCTCAAATCTGAGCAACCCAGCAATTTAAATCAGGCATTGAGTTTGGAGGGATATTTATTCAATTACATTACACATCTTGGTTAATAGCCAGCATATTCTTTACTGTAAATATATTTAATAAAATGTACATTCTTATGTCCTCAGAGATATCATGGAGACATTTAATTCTACAGAAAAAAAAAGGGTAGAGCTAGATAGAAATTCTCAGAGCACCTGTTTCAATTATCTTATTTCAAAGATTAAAAGCCTTTCTTCGTCACCTTCTCTAACAGACTGAAGAAGAGGAATTTTCTACACAAATGCAACATAGGCTATGGTATTCACCCTTTAGATTCTGGAAACTAAAAGATACTCACTCAGCAGTCTTTCAATGCATGGGGAGGGGCGATGAGCCAGCTAAACACCAGCTTGGCTAGAGATAATCCTGAACGTTGGAAATAATATTTTTTCTCCCAATGTAGAATGAATTAAAATTGAAACTTATTTGGGGAAGAGCATCATTCTTCAAAAAGTCCCACATGCATACTTCCTTTACAAAGCAATGTTTTACCTTTTTTTATGCCTTGAGGAACACTGAGGTGCATTTGAAGCATTAATTACTTTGGAGTTAGGAGGATAAAAAGAGGTTGGATAATGCAAGATGCTCATTGACTAGAATTTGATTCTGTTGGTGAGAAACTTTTATGTCATTTCTGAGTTGGCAACCTGTGAGATATTTTCTGAGCTCCTTCTCTGTGGCAGACATCTCGTCAGCCTCACGATTTCCTCCCACACCTGGCTTTATGGGAAACTCAGAAACGAATAAACTTGGAGCTGGTGCTGGAGAACATGCTAGAAGAGTGTATTGTAGGAGGAGACTTGGAGGCAAATTAATGTAGTCATTAACAGTTCCTGATTTGAGAGTTCTGTGACCTTGGCCAAATCATTTGACATTTCAGGGACTTATTTTCCTCTCTTATGGAACAGAAATCAGAGAACTAGTCTAGACTGGCAAACAAATTCTCCCATACCACCATGGCTAGAAAGCACTGACATGGGACTTAGCTTGTGTTAAGTACAATGTCAGCACAAAGAACTATCACAAGTAAAGTGCAGGCAGAGAACAGGAGAAAGAAGTACTTAGGTACAGGGGCCAGAACTGCAGCTCAATGGTGGAGCATCTGTCTATTATGTTGAAGTTCCTAGGTCCCATCACCAGAGACACAAGGTTTGGGGGAAGAGAAGAGAAAATAAGGGAAAAGAAAAGAGAAGGGCCAGACTGGCAAGATGGTTTAGCAGTCAAAGTTCTTGCTCTCATTCAATGCCTGGAATCAATATGATGGAAGGAGAGAAATGATACCTCAAGCTGTTCTCTGAACTCCACGTGTGCACTGTGGCATGCATCATGCCCATCTACCCCCACATGCATACAAAATAAACAATTGTCAAAATAAAAATATTAACGAAAAGAAATGATGCCAGGAGGTTGGGGTCTGGAGAGAGACCTCAAGATTAACATAAGAAAGAATCCAGTTGACAGAGAAAGACTGGAAGCCCTTCCCTACTCCTGATGTATACAATAAATGGAGCATATTCCAGAAAAGCCCTCTAGTATATAACTGTGAGACAGAGGGGTGTTGTGCAAATAACCCACAAAAGGTCAGTGCTGTCTGGCCAGATGTCTTTTGAGCTTTTTTCCATTAGCTTACATTTCTGCTCCCATTCTTTTTCTTTCTTAATAAATTTACTATTTCTATCTCTAACAGTGTGTTCCCAGGCCCAGTGTTTTGTCCTGGGACACAAGAGCCTAGAAACTTCAACAACATGGATCTGAACTCAGATCTGAACTCAGATCCATGTCAACAACAGAAAAGAAAAGGGGAGATGAGAGCAGGGGAAGGGAAGACATGGAGGGGAGAGGAGAGGAGAGGAGGGGAGGGGACAAGAGAAGAGGGGAGGGGAGGGGAGGGGAGGGGAGGGGAGGGGAGGGGAGGGGAGGGGAGGGGAGGAGGAGAGGAGAGGAAGCATGCCCCCAGCTCTTCGGCCCACTACATGTAACACACCTGGTGGTTGTGGGCACCTACCCAATACACATACACATACACATACACACACACACACACACACACACACACACACACACACACGTACATGGGAACATACACATACACAAAATACGTGCATTAAAAAAGAAAAATAATTAATAAAAATTGCTATTTTTTGAAGCAATTCATGTTCACTTGGGAATATATAAAGTACAGAATGTTCAATTTGGGGTTTGCTTTTTTCTGTGCTTTTTCTCTCTCCTTATTTAAGGAAGTATGACCACTGCTTTCATACAAATATATGGTTACATAATTAACTGAGCTTTAAATCTTTTTATAGAGATAATTTAACAAAAGATAAAAATATGCATACACCCCTTGCTATTAAAATGTTTAATCCAGAAACTGGGGTCTTTTTGGGTCATTGTCTAGGGAACTACAAGGGAACTTGCTTCTAGAATTTGAAAATAGAATTTGGTAAATGACGTATAACTTGTACCTCCACCTGGATTTTACATGGTCAAGAACAGCCCTCTGTTCCCTGCTCTTCATGGCTGGCCTTCCACGTCCACTCCATGTCTTCTTCCTCTGTCTCCCCTCCCATCTCCCAGGCAAGGGTCTGTTTGAACAACTGCTATTGAGCATAGCAGGGGATGCTACACATTTGTTTCTTTCCTTGAGATTTTGTTAGTCTGTTCCTTTGGGGTTTATGAGTTACAATGTACTGCAGTTTGCAAGAGCAGCTCATAAGTATAAGGGCTGAACTTGAACACCCTGTGCCTGCTACTGCTACCCAAACACAGTGAAAAAAATCCAGATGTGGGAGTCAGAAGCTTTGATTTCCCCTTGATTTTGACATGTAATATCCAAGTAAGACCTTTATTCTCAACACCACTTCACCACAGAATACATGAGCCAAAAGAGTGACACCAAATGTAACACTAATAGTGTCTCCTGGGTAATCAGTTTTAAAGACAAATTCCTGGGGCTGGAGAGATAAGCATTTGCTTTCCTTGCAGAGGACCCAAACTGGCTCTCAACATTCCCATGGCAGCTTACTGGAATCTATAACTCGAGTTCCAGTTCATGTCCTCTTAAAGCCTCTGCAGGAACAAGGAATGAATGTGGTGCACATGCATACATGAAAACAAACACTCATAGTTCTTATTATTCTGTCATGGATTTTTTGTTGTTGGCGGTGGTGGTGGTGGTGGGTAAGTGCAGTACTGAAAGAGCAAATTTTAATGTGAAGCTCTATAGCTTCCATTCTAAATGTTTAACTGTATGAACGTTCATTGGGATGTATAGATTTGGGTATGTTTTACTTTTGTGTGATGTTTTTAGTTATTTGAAAGTTTTTTATAATAAAGATATTGTTTGTTTGATTAGTTGAGTTTTGTTCTGTTTTTTGAAACAGGGTTCCTCTGTGTAGTCCTGGCTGCCCTGGAAATTGCTCTATAGATTAGCCTCAAACTCAGAGATCCATCTGCCTCTGCCTCCTGAGTGCTGGGATTAAAGGCGTGCACCAGCACTGCCTGGCATTAAGTTTCTTTAAAATGAGTAAATAAATCTTAAGTACAAATTCCTGAACCTTCTGCTGGATTGGGCTATCCAGTTCCAAATTCTATTTTTTTTTTTAAGGTTTCACTTTTAGATGTATTATAAGAATATAAACTATTACATATACTGTGGAAATCAGTAGAGAACTTTCTTAAATGAAAAATAGAATTATGGGATCTAGCTGTACCATTTCTGAACATACCTGAAGGAATCAAAGTCAGCTTAAAGTATGGATATGTGCCTACCCATGTTAATTACATTCACAATATCAAAGCTATGTTATTACCGTAGGAAACCACCAAAATGTCTAGATAAAGAGACTATGGCCAGGTGGTGGTGGTGCATGCCTTTAATCACAGCACTTGGGAGGCAGACACAGGCAGATCTCTGTGAATTTGAGGCCAGCCTGGTATACAGAGCAAGTTCCAGGACAGCCAGAGTTATAGCAGAGAAACCCTATCTCAGAAAAAAAGAAATTATGATATTTTTATATAAGTGAATATTATCCAGATGAATAAAGATGTCATTTACAAGAAATTGGATGGAGCTGTCATTGTGCTAAACAAAACACGCCAGGAAGACAATATTGTATATTGTTTCTTATATTTGAAATCTAGAAGAAAGCATAAAAGTAAACAGGGAAACTATTTTGGATGAAGGATTATAGAGAGAGGAAGGGAAGAAAAGAGATGATTGAAAGGGTAAATGTGATCAAAGTATTTCAAATGCATGTATGAAAATATCACAATAAAACTCATTACACAATTAATATAGGTTAAATATGTTTTTAAATTAATCAAACAAGAAATCCTTCTCTATTATAACAGATAGCCAGTCATGTTGGGAGCTTAAAGCAAGGTGTGGTCAAAGATATTGGGCAATTGTATTTCAGTCAACACATGAGCTTTTTGCACAATAAATGTCAACAAAGATACAACTCAGTAATTAAAAAATAAATAATTAAATTAGGAGTAGACAAAGGTCCTGAATAGAATATATCCAAAGAAGATTCGTAAATGACCACAGTAAGATCTGCAGTTAGCCTACCCGCTTCCCTAGTTGGAGTGCTAGGCTTTTTTTTCTTTATCTAGCTATATCAACCATTCCAAAACACAATGTCTTAAATTACCAAGAATATATTTAGTTCATAAATCTGTAGATCCACAGTCTAGTATATCTGGACTATGCTGAATTTGACTCATCTTAACAAGGTACTCATACATCTGCAGTCAGCTGGAAATCTTTTGGGAGTTGGGTGGTCTAGTATTGTCTCAGGTGGCATGATTCATCTCTGCATCATGTAATTTTCCTTTGCCCATGAGCTAGTCCTGCTTTGTCCACATGGTAATGGTAAAGTTCTCAGATAATGAAAGAGGGAAGCCTTCTAGGCTAATTGGCCCTTGGCTGAAATCAGAAAAAGAACAAAGCAGGTTACAAATACACTTAAAATTCAAGGGTAAGGCATGTGGAGGTTTCTGAAAAACCACATTTCAACAAGCAAGGGTACATAAAGATTGATACCATTTTCCTAATTAACCTGCCACACATTCCTGCAGGCAGTAAATCTAGTTTTTTAATCTCATATAGGCCAGTCATGTTTTTAGGTATCTTTAGCCAACATTTATTGCTTCTTGCAAAAAGCTAAGACACCTGATCTTCAATCATATTTATTAGTTGAAATTAGATTTAAATCTTCTTTAGGTTGCTTATTAAAAAAAAACAATTTGAGGTTAAATGCAAAGAGACTATTTTGTATTTATATACTGCAAGTGTTTTACAATCCATGGATAAAAATAAGAAGAAGTTTAAATTATTTCATACTGGAAAGTCCAGAGGCTTCTGAGAATTAAAAACCTATTTTGACAAGAACTGTCTTGAAATAAAAGCAGAGTATAGAAAATGCTTAGACACCCAATGTGACTCATCCATCTAATTTATTATGGCTCAGTGTAAGATGCAGTAAGATCCTAGATACCCCTCGTAGTGAGGGTAGAGAAAAAGACTCTGTTCCAGAGTCAGAATATGAGAGAATTCAAGAAGGGTAGATAGTGTGCAATAGCAAGTGCTTTTGAGAAGACCAGAGTTACTTCCGAGACACTGGGAAGGGTTCATCGGGCTTGGCAGTGCCCATTCATTTTGTAAATATGAGTTGGGAAGTTACAAGTTGAAAGACCCTTCATAGAATTCTGAAACTCGGAATTAATAGACTTCCTGATCTCAAGAAGCAGCCATTCTAGCAAGAAAGGGTAGCCATCAAAAGCTAACAATAGAGTAGGGAAAAATGTTTTGTTGGAAGTTATTGGTCTCCTTAGGATGCTTGTTTTCTGTGGAAAGATGGGGTGAAAATAAGAGTTCTGCAGAAAACACTGTTTCCTTTTAATTTTGGTTTTAATTTTACGCGGAGGCAATGATGGTGTGTGTGGAGACTGATGGGGAAGGATAGAAAACGTGGGAAAGAAGAGGGGAGCGCGGTCTCCTGAAGGGGTGCTGAATGCAGGGCAGGAAAGGATGGTTTGTTTCCCAATTATGTAGAGACGGCGTCTTCCTCTAAGGCAAGAAGGAAAGCAGTAGGCTTGGTTAGATAGTCACTTTCTTAAACCAAATATCTGAACACAAACAGTTAGTACCATGGGGTCTAAAAGAGGAAATCCAGAGAGATTTGTTATGTTAAAAGATACATTTCTGGGAAAGAAAGAGAGAGGAGAGAGAGAGAGGGAGGGAGAGAGAGAGGGGGGAGAGAGAGGAGGGGGGAGAGAGAGGGAGAGAGAGAGAGAGAGAGAGACAGAGAGAGAGAGAGAGAGGTGATGTTTATGAATGTGTGGAGGCCAGAGGAGGAGATCAATGAACTGATCCATCGCTTTGTCACTGTTTATGTTATCCCTTGAGACACAGTTTCTGCCAGTCAGCAAACCCCAGTGATCCTCTAGTGTCCATGGCAACATCACGAGGTTACATGTGTGCACAGCCATGCCAGCCTTTTTGTGTTGGTGCTGGAAATTTAAACTCAGGTAGCCACACTTGCACAGCAAAAGTCTTACCCATGAGTCATCTCCCCGTCTCCTGTACTTCCAGAGAGTCCCAAGGAGAGTTCGATAAATTTCCACTGGCAAAACAGAGCAGGCTTATGAAGATTGTGCGTTTCCCTCACTGGAATCTATGAGGGAGACCCTAACAAGGATGTCTAGTAATCAGTGATAGGGAGCCTGAACAGGCCATCTCCTATAGCCAGGCAAGGCTTCCAGTGATGGGGCTAGAACTCCATCCCAGCCACAAAACTTCTGACCTATAACTCATCCTCCATACAGGATCTGCTAGGACAATGGAAAGGAAGAACCCCACGCCAAAGGATGGAGCTCCTACATGACACTGCAGGTCAGGCCAAGAAATGGAGACTGGATAGCTCAGAGATTATGTATAATGATGTCACACCTAGCCCAATCTTCATCAGAGAGGCCCCCTCCCATATGCGGATGGGAGCATATACAGAGGCCCAGGGCCAAACATTGTGCAGAGTTCAGGGAGCCCCACGGAAGAGGAGGAGGGATTTCAGGGACCAGAAGTTTTGAGGACACTAGGATAACAAGCCCCACAGTGTCAACTGACCATCATACTTAAGGGCTCACAGGGATTTAAGCAGTGGACATGGAACCTGCAGGGTTCCCTAAATATATCTTATGGCTGTCTGGCTTGGTGTTCTTGCAAAACTCGTACAGACTGGCACTGGGGAGTCTCTGGCCTCTTTGCTTGCCCTTGGCACCCATTTGCTCCTACTGGGTTGCCTAGTTCACCCTTGTTGTAGGGAGTTCGCCAGGTGTTGGTCCATCTTCTTAAGTCATGCCCTGTTTGAGCAGTAACCCTGGGAGGATTGTTCTTTTCTAGGGAGGAGAAGGGGTTGGAGGGTGGCTGGGAGGGGGTAGATCTGAGGGAAAAAGGAGATGGGGGAAGCTGGGAGGAGGGGAAGCAAGAGAGGAGGGGGTCAGGATGTATTGCCTGAGAAAAGAAAAACAATTTTTTAAAAAAGAGATTGAGTTTCCAAAAGAGCTTTGCCATACACTGCTAGCCTACATTTTCTGGAAGGGGGTGAGAGAAGTTGGCTTACATAATACCTATGGGTCTCCATTTACTGGTGGAACCAGAGAAATGATCACTTTTGAGACTAAGCAGGATTGGACAAGGGGTAGAGTACTACGGAGAGAGGTAATGACCGAGCAATTCACAGGAAGATAGGGAAAGGCATTAAACCAGGAATCAGATCCCATTCTATTCAGAGCTACTGCAGAGGGATGTCTTCAAGGGGAGATGCTCAAGAGGTCATGCTGGTTTATAGGAAGCTTAATTGGGAAAGTTAATCAGATGTAAAATTATCCCAATGAATTCTATACATTCCCAGGCTGACATGGTATGATTTGAGGGTTGCCTGCTGCTGTGGGTTTGCGGGCTGCCAGCTCTTCTCTATCACCACAGATAACTGTGTCGGCTCCATAGAGTGTCTCTATAAATACACGTGAAGGATATGTTGCACTTTTCCTGGGTCCTCCTTGTTTCTGGGCCAGATCATTGCTTTGAAAACAGCAATCGTATTTGAGGTTGTGCCCGAAGAAGGACAGTTCCGTCAGACAGGAAGCCATCAGAGGTTCTGACATTGACTGGGTGACAAATTGTGCCACCCTAGTTCCTGAAAAAAGTGTACTTTCCATACTAGAATATCCATTCCAACGCCTCTTATTACCGCTCCCTCTTCCTTTGCTAGGAGTGTAAATGGGTACGCTGGGAACTGAGAGAGTTGACGCTTTTCTATGTTTCTTTCTTAACAGTGAAATTTTAAATAACTGCACTGAAAAAGAAGACTATACTGAGACTATGTTTAATCATAGTCTGACGTAGTTTTTTTTTTTTTAATGCAGTTCAGACTTGGAAGTCAGACAGTTCTAGACTTTGAATATTAGAGCTGCTATGTGAGTCTAATAACTTCTCTGAGTTTTAGTTTGTCTTCTAGATGACTGGGTTAATGTCATGTGTGAGTGTGTCTGTGTGTGTGTGTATGTGTGTGTGTGTGTGTATATGTGTGTGTATGTGTGGTGTGTCTGTGTATGTGTGTCTGTGTGTGTATGTGTGGTGTGTCTGTGTGTGTGTGTGTGTGTATGTGGTGTGTCTCTGTGTGTGTGTGGTGTGTCTGTGTGTATGTCTGTGTATATATGTGTGGTGTGTCTGTGTGTGTGGTGTGTCTGTGTGTGTGTGTGTATGTATGTGTGTGTGGTGTGTCTGTGTGTGTGTGTGTGTGTGTGTGCATGTGTGTGTGGTGTGTCTGTGTGTGTGTGTCTGTGTGTGTCTGTGTGTGTGTATGTCAGTGACAAGTAACAGAAGTGGTGATGATGAAGATAGATGGATGCGTGCATGGAGATGAATGGATAAATATGCAAAGTAGTAGAGAAAAAGACAGGAATAAATAGAAAGGAGGAGAAAGGATGACAGAAAGGAAGAAAAAAGCATGTCATTCAAGGAATACTAATTAAGAGCACAGACTCTGGAATGGAGCTTCCTATATGATATCTAAGATGTTTCCACTACTCAGTGGGGGAGGAGTGGGCTGTGGTCAAGGCCTGCCTCAAAGAATGGATGTGAAGATTAAGTCCAATAATTCTATGAAAATCCCTGGCACATAACTAAATTATTAGCCAATAGCTGTTGCATATCTGCCCTGTGTCAGCTACCAAGATAAGCAGTTTCTCTGTGTTAACTGACCTCAGTCTTCCATACTTTATAAACTAAAAGTGTAAAGTTGCAGGCAAGCATCTGCAGCCAGGAGACCCATGCATTGCCAGACCACAGGACTGCAATCCACAAGGCCTGGGAAGTGCTGGGACTTTAAGAAAACTTTCCCAAGATTACACAGGAAGCAAAGAACAAATCTGTCCTTTAAATCCAGATGTGTCTGACACCTGACCATGCTTTTAACCTCTAAACACATTCTACCATGGAGCTTAGCATTATATTAGCCAAATGAGGCTAGTTGAAAAATCAGTTTAATGTTCAGATAGATAAAGAAGGAAAAAGATGGCTTTGACATGTCCTCATTTTGTCTCTGTCCCCTCCACCTTGGGAACCACACAGATTCTATTAGCAAGCCTGCAAAACCAGCTTACACTGCATTTAAAATTCTTCTGCACTTAAACTCCGGATAACCTCTTGATTGAGTGGGTGTGGTTTGTCCTTTACTAATACACCAGCAAATGGAACTTATATTCTACCCTGTGTACTGCTGGCCACTCTACCTCTCTACCCAGGAGTGTTTGCTTAGGGGAAAAAAAAATGCCAATACTAGCTCTAGGAACTCTTCCTTTGGTTCTTTCCTCTCTGCTCTGACAGCCACTGCTGACTGCCTGGCCTCAGCACAGCAGGTATCTATTAACCATAGATGCTACCCCCTGGAGATGACACTCAGAACACCAAGTATTGGGCTAAACTCACTCAGGAACTTTGAGCATCTCACCCAGGACTGCTCTCCCATCAGTGACTATAGCTTAATTTCCCTGTCCTCACACTGTCTACAGATTGGGCTCAAATCCAGCATTTAAATATACCAAAGGTCCCTGTATCTGTGGCTAGGAAAATTTACAACCTTGGATGCATCCTCCTTCCCTTCCTTAGTGAAGGTGGCTCCTGCCTGGTCTCTGTGGATAATGCAGGGCCAAGTGAAAGCAGAAGATAAGGCAAGGTTATAGCAGAGACACAGAGAAACTGGGCAGTAGAGTCAGAGGCTGCTAGATGGTGAGAAGGAACCTGATCACAGCCGCTGAAGAAGATGAATTGTCTGGAAGAGAGAAAGACCACTCACTTCATTTAAAAATAACTCTGATCCTCAGATACAGCCTCTATCCCTAGAACATACGGTTTATAAATGCACAGCATACAACACATACTAACACAGAGACACACAGTGTGAACCATCCTTCACACTACACTGAATAATTCATGAGTCTTTGTGGCCAGCTGGTGTTATCGTAGGCTCTCCCTGACACTGCAGCTTGGGTCTCAAAACAGCCTCCAAAATGGTCCAAAGGACAAGATTAGGTCCAACCACTTACTTGTACAGTCAAACCTTGGACCATGCCAGAAGCCTTTGGAAGTGAGTTTCTTTGTTTTTCTTTTCCAATGACCTAAACTAATTAGAAATTTAATATATCTGTGCCAAATAAATAAATGAAAATGAAAGTAGGCAAAGAAGTGATTACAAAACAAAAAAGTGACTGTCTCAGTCGGTCTATAAGACAGTATAATGGAGTCACAAGGAGAAGAATCTTCTTAGGGCAATTGTCACTGATGAGGGCATGCTTACGCTGGCTTTTGAGGGCAATTTAAAAGGGGTAGCAGCTACTCCAGGAGCAATGTGGAAAAGCTTGGCTTCTAGTGAGTGTTACAAGAGACTGAATACTGGTGAGGAGTCCACGTGAAGGAAGGAATCGGGGTCACAGTGGCAGAAGCATCTCGGGGACTCTTCTGACACGTGGATGCTTATACATTTGGCTATATGAATACAAAACTCAGTAGTTCTGGTCTGAAAAGACAAATTTGATATTTGTTAGCAAAGAGGCTGAGGGAAGAGTTCATCAGAGGAAATTATATTTTGAGAAGAGATCCCTCTGTGTAAATCAAGGCATTCCTCAAGACTGCCTCCTGTGATTCGTCTCATAAACATCTCTGAAAAGGCAAAGATGAGTGTTGGAAATGCACTATTTTGTGTGCTAACAATATTTATGTAAGAATGCAAAACATCCTGTTATTGAAAGATAGTTTTTATACATTTCAATGTGTGATAAGTTTCTAATTATTAACGTTCAGTGGATACATTTAATCACAATGCAGCAGCTTCATTCAAATCAGTATTTACTACTCAAAGCAAAATACATGTTTAGCAATTACTTAAGTTCAAAATGAAATTTTTATTTTAAGTCAATTTGAGCATTGTTGAAAGGACATGTTATTTTCCAAAGTCCTTTTCAGATATAATATTCCAAAGCATACAGAGACTGACATTAATAAAGAAGAGATACACTAGAGAAAAGAAGTACATTCCTTTTGAATTAGCTTAACTTTGAGTAGCTTTTCCATTCTAGAGATGAGGGAAAACTAAGTCCTTGCCCTGTTGTAGCCCTGGAAAACAATGATGATGGAGGTACTATATAGAAACCCAACATGGACGGTGGGACACAACCAGAGTGGTGCGTATGTATACGTGATAACTTTCTCCCCCTTTTTTCCTTCTCCTCATTCCTCTCCCTTCTGGGCATTCTCTTGCAGCATCAAGTCTGCTGATCTGTGAAGGCAATGATTGAATATTTTGCTTCATGCAAATTTTAATTAAGACATACCCATTTGTAGTCTATATTTCAGGCATGGTGGTAAGTTCACAGTGGTAAGGAAGCCTCTCCGTGAGAGATATTTGAGCCAAGATTTAGAGGCTTCCAAGGAACTAGTGTTTGGAAGACTCAGAAAAGATCATTGCAGTCAGAGTGGACCATAAGAACAAAAGCTTGAAAGCTGAAATTCACTGCGATATTGTTGACCAATAGAAAGACTGGCACGGCTCAATAAATGAAAGAGAAAGAAGTATGATATAGAGAAGAGGGAAAACACAGAGACATCATGATATGAGGGGTCCATATTAAACCCAAGAAGTTACAGAAGCCACATCTTTACAGTCTGTAAAAGGTCTTCCCAGTGCCTATATGAAGCTTATCAGGACTATGAATAAACAAAGTGGGCTTTGCACACACTCGTACATGTGCACATAGTTATGGAAATATATACTCAGATTCACACATACACACACAGATTCGGATATACAAGCATACACCCATGCATACATTTTCAGACTGTTAGATGCAGGAGATGCCAGGTTTGATTCTCCTCTCAATTTTTATAATGTCATTCAGACATTCTGGACAAGTCTTTCCAGAGGAAAGTGGGGGTGGTGTGTGGGGAGCTATTAAAAGGATTTATAGTTTTTAGTTCAGATAATAAGAATTATGGATGAAACAGCAAGCTCAACAACAAAAGGCTCTGAGAAGAAATCAAAGAGGAAATTAAAAAATATGTCAAGACAAACTGTAAGGGAACCACATGTCCAGTGCATGTAGCAGAGACTGTTCTAAGAGGGGGATTTATAGCTATGAACACCTATAGTAAAGAAGAAGAAACATCTCAGATATCCTAACATTGCACCTGGAGGAATTAGAGAAAAGACAAGTAAACCAAGATTAGCAGAATGAAGGAAACATTAAATAAAGATCAGAAAAAAGCATCAACTAGAGAACAGAAAAACTATTTTTAAAAATCAATGAAGTGAAGTCAGTCAGCTTTTGGAAACTTTATACAAAACAACAAACTTTAGCCAGACTAACAAAAAAAGAAAGAAAAGATTCGTGTGAAAAAAATCAGAAATGAAAGTGAATGTGTTATAACAGAGGCATCAGAAGGTGTTAAAGGATAACAAAGAATTACAATGAACAGCAATACACCTACAACGTTGCATAAAATAAAGAATGTATATAGCCTTAGAAATGTATAACCCATGGATATTAAACCCAAAAGATTTAATTGCCTGAAAAGACTAATGGTTGATACAATAATTGAAGGAGAGGTTCTTCCCCAAGAGTAAGGGGTGACTACTCTATATACAATAGTAGATTTTTGTAATCATCCTTAAAGAAGATCCTGCCACCTGAGATACCATAGAAGATATCACAATAAGTGAAATAAGCCAATACAAAAAGAAAAATGCTCCATAAATAAAGCATCTCAAACACATTAAAATCAAGACTAAAATGATGGTTATGAGAGGTGGAGACAGAAATGGAGCAATGCAGGTCAACAGAGAAATATTTTACAGTAATGGAAGATGAATAAATCTAGAGATACACAAAATTACTCCCCTATAATTATCATCTTACTATATAGATGTAGACAAAGCAACATGAGGTATACTTAAAACTTATACAGTAGAAAATTAATGTTGTAAATTATGAATGTCATCAAGGTCACATAAAGTCATGAGTAATATTAAAATATATACATCTTATATGGCAATATCATTTAAATTTTTTTCAAATTCTGTGAATAAAAGAACAAAAACAATTAATGGAAGGCATAAAAATTAAACCAAGATTATGCAAACAGAGCATAATTTTCCATAATTGAAAATTTGAAAAATTACCCAATGCAATGAATGGAAATAAACCCAAGTCAAATGGCATTCAGAACACCAAGGATGCAGAGATCTTATAATAGATAAGGAAGGAAAGGGGAACATTCAAACAGTAAGCAGTCAAAATGGCTTCAGATTTCATAATAGCAACACCAAATACCAGAAGACAGAGGGTAGGGGATGTCTTTGAATATGAAATAATTTTATTTCCAAGCTACAATTCTATACCTAGCTAAAATATCAACCAAGAATCTAGATAGATGACTCCTTTCTCAGGAAGTTATGAGAGACTGTGGACAACAATCTCATAATTGTAACCAATAAAAAAGAGGTGGAACATTAGACATGGAAACAACAGGTGGAAATAACTCCCAAAATAACTCATAAGGACTATGCTGTCAGCATAAAAGGGCTTGTAATGCAAGATGGAGCTAACCTAACAGCTCAGAGGACCATTCAAAATATCAAATATCAAACAGATAGGAAACACATGCCCTATGTGGAAATTAAACAACAAAAAAAGAGGTTTTAGACAAATGGAAATGCTTTTATTTGATTTGCTGATTAACAAAAAATAAACTCATGGCAATCTAAGAAGATGGAAAAATAAATAATAGCCTCAGGGAGAACAAAATTGTACACAAAGTGAAAAGTAATTATAAGTTATAAATTACTACATTGCTCAGCCATGAATAACATTTTCATAGTCATGAGAATGTAAATACAGGTCTTGATCAAACTAAAATTGTGTTGTTTAGGGAAATTTGAAAGATGAGAGAAAGGCACAGGTATGCACATCAACCAAATTCATAGATAATGTCTAAAGCTGAAAGCAAAACAAGGATCAATGTATACTGGCTATTTTAATATTGATAAGTAAACATTGAAATGGTCAATAAAAAGACATTAAAGGTCTATATATATAGCTCGGTTGGCAGGGTAATTGCCTCACGTACCGAATGTCTTAGTCACTTTTCAATTGCTGTGATAAGACACCATGACCAAGGAAACTTACAGGAGAAAGCATTTGAGTGCTCACAATTCCAAAGGGTTAGCGTCTGCGACCAACATGACGGGGAGCATGGCGGCAGGCAGATAGGCATACTACTGGAACAGTAACTGAGAGCTTCACTTTATCTACAAGCACAATGCAGAGAAAGCTAACAGAATTAAATGGGGTTTTGAAACCTCAAAACCCACTTCCTGTGACACCCCCTCCAATAAGGTCATACTTCCAATCTTTTCTAAACAATTCCAAACAATTCCAAACAGATCAAGTATTCAAACATGAACCTATAGTGGCCATTCTTCTGTTGTTTTTGGTTTGGTTTGGTTTGGTTTGGTTTGGTTTGGTTTGGTTGGTTTATTTTTGTTTTTCAAGACAGAGTTTCTCTGTTGATACTCTAGCTATCCTGGAACTCACTCTGTAGACCAGGCTGGCCTCAAACTCTAGTGACCATCCTTATTCAAAAGACCATACTAAGACAACTCCGAAGGGAGAGCTGGGATTACAGTTCCAGCGGGATAAGAGTTGATTATGGCCTCGAGGCATGACAACAAGTGGCAGACCATACAGCTGGATCAGGAAGCTGAGTGCTCACATCTTCAAACAAAACCTCGAAGCAAAGAGAGAAAATTGGAAATGGTGTGGAGCATTTGAACTCTCAAAAGTCTTGCTCTACCGATGTACTTCATCCCAACAGGGCGACATCTCCCAAACTTCTCCAAATACTGTCGTCAAACGGGAACCAAATGTTTAGCTATCTGAGCCTATGGAGGCCATTCTCATTCAAACTATTACAATGGTGATGGTGATGATGGTGATGATGGTGATACTGGTGGTGGTAATGGTGATTGTAGTGATGACCATACAAAGAAAACTTACTACAAGCCTATCGCATCTTCTTTTCACATAGATCTATAATACAAATGCACTTTCCATTTTACGGTTATAAAAATCTAGCCATCAAGTAGAGAAGTACCTTAATCGTGGTCATCTGATAACTAAGGTAACAAAAACAAACAAGCAAACAAACAAACCAACAAAAATCCCAGAAGCACATACACCACTTGAAATGCTGAACAGGTTGGCTTGAGATCCAGCTGATAAGAAAAATTTCCAGAAGTTTCCTCGCTTTGCTGCAAACTATCAAAAAAAAAAATCTTTTTATCTTTTCATTTTTTTCCCTATTGAATCTTCTCTTTTCATTCCTCTTGATTATCCCTTTCCCTATGAAGTCTGTTTTTCAGATTAGTCTGCAATGTTTTTTATAATAAAAGACTTTTTTCTCTGCTTTATAGAGACACGGAGAGGATTAACAGTTAATTTAATGATTTCAAAAAGCCTTAAGCACCTTAGAATTAAATATATCGTGTGCAAATAAATAAATAAAGGCTTTAGAGTACAAAAGCATCGGTCTTCTCTAAATCACATGCTCAAAGCATCAAAATGCATGCATACACACAGCCAGCTGAAAATCTGTGGATCCCACCAGGCAGGCACTGAGCAACCCTGAAATTTGCACTTTCGTGTGCTGTATTAGAAGGAAAAGATGAAAAGGAAAATTCCACCACCCAACAATATATATACATGTGTGTCTGTCTGTCTGTGTGTCTGTGTGTGTCTGTGTCTGTGTAAAATCAAAGAGATAATGCAATATAAATGCCTTCTTTAAGTACAATCCCCATGTCCACAGCACACACAAACACACCTTTCCTAGCCTTTCCAAGTTCTCTTCCCATCACTCCCATCTCACTAAGAATACTTTACAGAATCTTGTTCACTAGAGACTGAGCAGGAAAGGGTGGACACAAGGATCTACTTTTAGAGCCAGAAAGATAACAAGAATCTTGAAGCTTCTGTGACAGTAATTTCTCCATTTTTATCTTGGTAACCCATGTGTCAGTATTGCCATTTCTGACTGCTGCAGACAGGGACTCTATTTTTGCTACCCAGCCTTCACCTCCCATATCTCCAGCACGTCTCTCCTGAGAACTCAACATCCGTGGAAACTTGAGGTTCAGAAATACTCTAGAACTCAAAACCTGGCTAAAATCCATGCAAACTTGGAGGTTAACCTGACCCCACTTAGAATAGTACTTCTCAACCTTTCTAACGCTGTGACCCTTTCATACAGTTTCTCATGTTGTGGTGACCCCCCCAATCATAAAATTATTTTTATTGCTACTTCATAACTATAATTTTGCTATTTTTATGTCATAATATAAATATCTGATATGCAAATGATCTTAGGCGACCCCTGAGAATGGGTCATTCAGCCTCCAAAGGGGTCGTGACCCTCAGTTTGGAAACCATTGACTTAGAACATCTTATGCAGACAAATCATTTTAGGTAATAAACAACTGATATATGAATGGATTTTTTTAAGACAAAACTGTGGTTGTCAAGGAAATGCAGCTTTAATATCAAAGGAAAAAATCCAGTACCCAGGCTCAATTCACCAGGCTCTCATTAATTGTTTAATTTTCCTTGTGTGTGTGTGTGTGTGTGTGTGTGTGTGTAAGTTATCTGTGTACATTTGTGTCGCATATGCATGCATGAGTGTGGAAGCCAGGGATTGATGCTGAGTATCTTTCTCGACTGATCTCCACTTTGTTTACCGAGGTAAGATCTCCCACTGGGCCCAGAGCTCTTTGATTCTGTTTGTCTAGCTAGCCAGCTTGTATGGGGTTCTGTTGCCTCTGCCCTCTACATGCCTGGACTATAAGCTGGTGGCCACATGCACTCGGCTTTTCATGAACTCTGGGGACCTAAACTCTAGTCTTCATGTCTTTGTAGCTGGTGTCTTACCTGCTGAGCCATCTTCACAGCTTTGAATTGTTCTTTCAAAGATTGCTCTAGATTTTCATCTTGAATAGACTGTAGCACAGACAGGACAGCATGTGATATACATGTCTCCAGCCTCCAACATCTGGGACAAAGCCAAAGGGGCGATGGATAAAGCCATGGCATATACTGGTTGACTGTGGGCGCTGGGTAAGCATAGTTCTTCTGTATCATCTCATGTAGTCACCCATCCTTGGTAAAGTATAAAAAGATAAACACATGAAGATAGTTCTTCTGCATTGCTTCTTGTAGTCATCCATCCTTGGAAGAATATAAAAATACAGAATTGTGATTATCCACATTTTATTCATGAAGTTGGTGAACATCAATGTCTTTAATTATGTCACTCCTGGATTTTCATGACTGTGGCCTCCCTGAAAGATGTACCTTACTCATAATCGTGTCTTTCAAAAGACCTTTCAGAAAATAGGCGTTTATTTAGTCCCTGCTTACTGAAGAAAAATGAAAAGAGTAGATGAGAGGAATCAAAATGCAATCCTGTCACCCTCTAAAATCTGAGCGTCTCTTCCAGAATCCAGCCAATCTAGGCACATGTGAGAGGCCGGAGTCCTTGAACCTGCTTTAGGAAATTCCCGAAACTCACCATGTATTAGGTTCACATCCTTCTTCCTAAAACAAAACACCACTGAATGCTGCCTCTTTGACATTGCAGGTGTTTCTCATTTTTATTTGTTTGTGTTCTCATTTGTCTTTCCTATTCCCAGAGATGGGCTTTGAGTTGGAGCAACACCCAATATATTCCTTCCTCCTCTCATGGAGTGACATTTGAGTAAGACCTTGGTGTTCTTTTTTCTAATTTATCTTCTCTCATACAACTTATAGAATATACCCCAGCCCCCTCCTCTCCCCCCACTCCCCATCTCCTCCCAATTCCCCCAGACCTACTCCCATCACCACCCTCTAACATCCCCCTTCCTCCCCAGAAAAGAACCACCCACCCCACTGGGTTACAGCATAATTGGGGCATGGCATAGCAGGATGGAATGAGACCAGGCACAAATCCCTACATCAAGAGTGGGGGCCAGGCAACCTGGCAGGAGGAAAAGGGTCCCAAAGACTGGTAAAATGGTCAGAGACATCCCCGTTCCAGTCTGTAGGAGTTTTTCAAGAACACCAATTTAGACAGCCATGTGATGTGTTTAGAGGATCCTACAGGTTCCAGGTCTATGGCTTCAGTCTCTGTAGGCACCTAAGAGTGCTAGTCAGTTGACAATGTGGGGCTTGTTCTCCTGGTGGCATCAGGACCTCTAAATCTGCCATCCCTTCCTTCCCTCTTCCATGGGGCGCCCCAGTCTCTGCAAGATGTTTGGCCTTGGGCCTCTCTAGATGCTCCTCTCAGCTGCTGGGGGGGGGCTCTCTGGTGAGGACTGGGTTAGGTATTGATCTATGAGCAGAGCATGACATCATTAGAAATCATCTCCAGCTTATCCGGTCTCTAGTTCCTGGCCTGTCCTGCAGTTTCAGGCAGGGGTTCCCTCCTTTGGCATGGTGTTATGTCTTTCCATTGTCAGTGAAGATCTTGCAGGGTGGATAGGCCATAAGTCAGGGGTTTTGTGGCTAGGATAGTGTCCCAGTCTCAACAAAGTCCCTTCTTAAGTTTGAGAACTACCTGTAGATGGGAACTTATTTTGTTTCAAAGCTTTGGGTCCTATTTCGGAAAGCTTAGCATGAGGCAACGCTCAGCCCCGATCCCCAACTCTGGCTTCCTTAACCACGGAGCTCTGGTCCCAGTGGCCTCCTGGCTCCTGAGTGAACAAACCCATGTTGCTGCCACCACATAACCTTTACACCAGCTTCTTCCTCTGCCTGGGCCTCTCTTCCTGAAAAATTACACTTGTCTCTCTCACCCTTCGAGTTACTGCCTAAACGTCACCTTATCAAGAAGCCGTTCTAAACCATGGATCTCAAATGCACTTCTCACAGTCCCATTTTCTGTGCCCTTAGCTTGTTCACAGTCTCAGCTTCACTATCACATGGATTTACTTAATTTCTATTTTAATAGAACGGAGTCCTTCCTCTGTTACCCTTTCTGTCTTCGGGGCCTGAAACTTACTGTATCCTCAACTATCTATGAATGCATGACTCTACCAATAGATGATATGTCCGTGCACAAATGACAAACACGAGTGTCTTCAGTACACTGCCCCCGTTGGTACTCATCTCCGACTTCACTCACGGGTCACAGGGTTTATCCTACACAGCCTAGACAGCATCCAAATCCTTTCTCCACCATATCCAATAACTGCTGACATCAGTGCTTACAAAGAAACTCAACTGACCTGCTGATGCTAGTGTGTTTTCAGTCCTCATGAGCTGAGCTGGACCACTATCAGTCAGGGAGACTTTCACTTGTCACTCTGATTTGAGGACAAGACTAGATCATAGCAGTTGGCTTATTCTCTCATGTCACTGTTTTGACCAGGACTTCAACCCGCTCCTTTCATTTAGCCTACAGCTGTGCAGGTGCAGGCTTGGACCAACTTGCAAAAGCAGATCATGCCCATCTCCTCCAAAGGCTGCATTCAGTATCTTCAGGGTGGTAGCTTGGGAGTCACCTTAGTGAGAGTATTTTCATTGGGGGAATTGGCACATCATTTTCCAACCCTCTCCACTCTGGTAATTAGGGGAAATATGAAAGAAAAAAAAAGTTCATAGGGAAAATTTCTTTCCTGACCAATAAATGAAGAAGTCGGAGCTACCCCTGGCATCCTTGTTTCCCATGGCCATTGTTCCTACCTCTTTTCTATCTGGCTTTGGAAGTCAGGCCGAGGAAAGAGGAAGAGAGCCACCTAAACAGAAAGCAGCATGGTTAAACCCAATAGAGAAGTAGAAACGCAAAGTTGTGCTATTTGGAATGAAGAGGTTTAGTCTCCTTGTTCTTTCCATGAGAACCCCCATCATGCTGCAAGAAGCCCATGATGAGCCCTCCTCACAAGGGGAAAATTGAGGCTGATAGAGAAGAGAGCTGATGCTCTAGAGAACCGTTCATATCCAAACATGCTTTCTACAGTCCCTGGAGCAGAACCTTCAAAGACAGTTATTTTCACCCTCCTGTGCTGACCAACTCTGAAAATGGGATTTAGAAAAACACACTGCAGTGAGTACAATAAGATGACTCCTAGGAACTCCAGTGACTCACAGCTAGCACACATCAGACTCATTTAGAGGGGTCATCTGAAATGTACCAGGCAAGCCACCTGAGATTCCGAGCATAGGTCTGGTGAGAGACCTTGCAATCTATGGTTTCATAAAGCTTTCTAAGTGGTTTTGGTGATGATCCAAGTTACACTTCATAATCAACTTACATTTCTCCCCCTTTGTTTTTTTAACTAGATGTTTTAAATTCCTGACAGGAATTTACAAAACAGTCCTTATCTACAGTGGAAAACCTGGGAACCTTCTTCAGATAAGCACCACTAAGGGGCTGAGTAAATAGACTTTTAAGTAACAGTGCTTCCGTCACAGGCATGAGGGCCTGAGTTCAGATCCCAGTTGCCCGTGTAAACAGCCAGACATGGGAGCACACAGCAGTAACCCTGGCAGGGTTGTTAGAGTTTTGTGGTCACCAGCCTAGCTGAAAAATGATGACCTGTGGGTTCAGTAGATCTTGTCTCAAGAGGGTAAAATGAGGATGAAGCTTCTTTCATTCACACAAGTCATTCTCCTCTGGCCTCTGCACACCTACTCATGGGTATACATTTCTGAATACATATGTGCACACACACACACACAAACACACAGACACACACACACACAGACACACACTGCCACCACACACAACACACACAAACCCTAAAGCCAACACATGTATATAGCACATGCATATCAGAGACAGGGTAGATTATAGTGTGTCACTAAGCACATATCGAATATTTAATATGTGCAGGCACTGCCTTGAATCTTTTGCTTAAATTATTGGATATAATCCATGGGAAATCAACTGATGGAATCCTTAAGGCACCGACATGCTTTTAACATGCCCATTTTACAGATGAGGACACTCATACCTGGAAATCTAGATTACTAACAAGATGCAAGGCCTGAATTTATACCCAAACATGTCATACTTCATCAAGAAGTTCATTACCTCCTGAAGATTTCCAGAGGTAAGACAATCCTATCATTTAAATCTCACTCAACAAAAGGAATTTTGTATACTAATTTTAAACATTTCTCAAAAATGTCAAATTATACATTTCTGGATCTTCTCCTATAGAATTCAAAATTCGTTGAGAAGATTTATATGAATGGAATGCAATCAGAGTAATTGGTTTGCATGGAGCAAAGGAACCAATAAATTAGCTTGAACATGACCTTTCAGAGGAAGCCTTCTATTTGGCTCCTATTCTCTGGCCCTGAATTGTCGCTCATTAATTGGTAGTTTGTTCTCTAGTCTGGCTGCCTGTTTCTGACACTGGGTAATGTATTATGAGATAATCTACTTTCTGTGACTTCACACAGTTCCCATGGCAACTGTCAATGCCATTTCCCTGCAGAATGGCTGCTTCGTTTGTTCCAAATGTGTTACAGAAATGTAAACATCTTCCACAAAAATGTCCAGCAAAATGACAGTCCAAGCAGAGGATGACATTTATATAATTACAACAAGGAAGTGATCTATAATTATTTCAACCTCTCTCCTGAGAGTAAAATAGGAAAGGTGTAGAGATTTGTTTGGCCTTTTGAGATTTATTTATTTATTTCTACCGTTTCGATTTAGGGAGAAAAAAAAAAAAACAGAAAAGGAAAGGAAAGGTTTGCTTAACAAGACATAATTGGAGATACATAGCACTCCTGTGGAAAGACCTCGATCATCAAAACTGTGCTTCATTAGCATCAAGGCAACCACATTCCTGGAAGAGAACAACCATGTCGGTGCAGCTGCCACAGACATAAGGCAGGTGCTCCCTGTAACACCACCTCAGAGGACCAAGGCAATCTGACATTCAAAACTAATAACCCAGGATTCTCTTGGATGAGGTAGAATTACTTTTACTTTATTCTTGCTGGCTTTGCTCTGCCCCAAACCCCAATTAAGTGAGTTCCCAGGAGATTACTCATCTGAGGGCTCTGTCTCAAAGTACAGGGAGCCAAGAAGATCTGGATCCTTTCCACAGCTTTATTGAGATATCACGAACATGAAACCCCTGTATCTGTGGTGTGCGTGAGTTGATGAGTTTCGAAAGAACATGTGGGTCTTGAAAGTGATTCGACCTCACTGTCCCTTCTTTGCACCTGTTGCTCCTTCTACCTGGCATGGAATTCTCACCCTGCCAATCAGTTCATTCTAGTTCTCCTTTGCCATCAAGTTCAAGTATGACATCTTTTATCCAGCTGTGATTGCCAAAATTCTAAAATGAGCCTAAGGTTCCTGACCCCTGGTGCACGAGCCTTGCAGAGTCTCCTCCTCTCACAGCCGCTGTGAATTCATGAGTTCAGTGGTCTTTATCATGCCTTGAACATACTGTTTCCCTCTGGCCCTCCCTAACCTTCGGCTTTTACAATCTTTCCACCCCACTTTCCATGCACACCATGCGATTTAATACAAAGGACACAAGCTTCCATGGATTCTGGAGTCTGGAGCCTATCTCATATGGATACCAAGAGACTGCTTTTCTTCTGTGATGTTGAATTCATGGTTTTGTTTTTCTTTTGGCCTGGTCTCTAGCATTGTTTTCTCAAAGCCCTAACTCATGATGACTACTTTTCTTTCCCTTCAATGAGACAGTGGAAGAGTCCAAACCTATGAGCAGCACAAGCTCAACTCAATGGGTTATTTAAAGGATAGAGGATATGAAGTTGGGAGAGCTGGGGAGGTGGGATTTATCTTGGATGAGTCAGAGGATGGATGTCATCAAAATACATTACATACATGCATGAAATTTTTGAAGAATTAATAAAATATACTAAAATAGTGTGGTATTTTCATAGAAATTGTGCACCAACTATAGTATACTTTAAATATGATCTGGATTACTTATACCTCTTAACACAGTATACTTCCTATGTAAATCATTGTCATATTGTCCTGATAGGAATAGGGACAAGAAAAAAGTCTGTACATGTTCAGTACAGATGCAACTTTGTTTTTCAAATATTTTTCAATTAACAATAAGTTGGACCCATAGATATGGAACTTGTCGGTGTGAAAGCCTTCTGAATTTCACAATCTTAAGCCACAGCTGAGTAGAAGACTATACATTTAACTGTAAGGTTAGAGAGGATTTTTCCATTTTCTCATACCTTTCCTCCATACCAATATGTCCCTGGTAAAGAAACATGAGTTCACAGCTGAAAGAGTTGCCAGACAAAACCCACCTCAGAGAAAGAATACACAATAAGAAAAATCATACAGGGCAATAAGCAAAGGCTCCAGAGACAAGATAGGTACATAAAGGCCTGACACCTGCTATGTCATCAGACATTAAGTATAGCCTAACTGCTAAACAGGTAACATACATGCTTACACTAAAGGCTCATTTGCCCCAACTCCTACCACCCAAGAAACTAATATATTTGGACACACACACACACACATATCTGGTATATATATATATATATGTATATATATATATATATATATATATATATATATATCTGGTGTGTGTATATATATATGTTATGTGTATATATATGTACATGAGTATGTATGCATGTATGCATATATATCCAAAGACAATACAGAAAAAGTCTGAAGGAAGAAAGCAATCTTCAGAACCATGCTGAAAGACGACTTGAGTGTTAGAGACTAAGGAGAATGTTGACTGTATTAAGGAATGCGATAGAAGAAGTAGAAGGCATTCAAAAGAGCAGATAGTCAATGTAAGCAAGGATTGAACACACTGTGGAATAAAGGCTAAAAATCAAAACAAAGTAACAGAGAATGCACCAAGGGCTCAGTAGACACAACAAAGCCACAGCAGAAAGAATCAGGGATAGCTTGAAAATATGTCCCTAGAAATTCCCCAAAGTGAATTTCAAAGAGTTAAAAAAAAAAAAAAAGCAAAACCAAATAGCCCATTGAGAACATGGGGTGACATCAAATGGGGAAACACATGGATGACTGAGTTAGTCCATGAAGAAAAGCAGAAGAAACGTGTGAAGTAATAACCAATGAGATCTTTCTAGATTTAATAACACAAACCCACAGATCCAGAGAACGACGGCAAGGCTAAATAAAGCAAAACAAGGCATCTAGAAATAGTACGATCCATCTACAAAAAAAGGCGAAGGAAAATTTCAGTAAGCATTCAAAGAAAAATATACTTCACATATAGAAGAGCAATGGTGGAAATTATAGGGGTGATGGGAAATGCTGTTTATATCAGAAATCGTGCACGCATAAGAGAGTGAAGTAAAATGTATAAAGAGCAAAAAAGAAGAACATTTTTAGCAATATAAAAATGTATAGCATGAGGCTGGAAAAAATGGCTCAGCATTAAAGAATACTTGTGAGAATGAAGATTAGAATTCAAATTCCAGCACCCACAGGACAAGGCAGGCATTGTGGGAACATCTCTGACGGGGACAGAGACAGGAGGATTACTAAGGCTTTCTGACTTATAATTTAGCGAAAAAAAAACCACAAGCTCCGGGTTTAGAAAGAGACTCTGCTTAAAGGAATAAGCAAGAAGTGATAGAAGAGGGTACCTAATGCTCTTCCGGGCCTCTGTACATGTGTGTAAGCACATGCACCTGCACACACTCAAGTGCATACACTCACAGGACACATATGCAAATAGTCCAATGAGGTGACTCAGTGGGTAAGAAAACTTGCCACCAAACCTGAGGTTTGATTGGTTGAGGTTGATTCCTGGATCCACATAATAGAAGGAAAGAAGCAACTGTCACAAGCTGTTCTCTGACCTCCACACGCATGCTCTGGCATGCCCACACGTGTGTATGCATTCACACATAATGTATATTTGCGTACTTTAAAGATAATTTAAAGACACAGACACACAAATACATGTTTCTTGAATTAGTTCAAATTTAACAAATAAAAATAGAAATTAATATCCAGCAGAAATATCCCTCCAAGTAAAGAACTAAACCTTTTCAAACAAAACTAGAGGGGATTAATCACTAAGTGACTTTTCCTATAATAAATGTTACAAGAACTTTTAGGCAAAGAGAAAACAGACACAAAACCTTGGGCGCACACAGAAACAGGCAGAATAGAGAACAGTGGTAACTTAGCAGATGACTACAGCATATGAGTGGGTGAAATAAATGCTACTATGACAAGGGTTAGGATCGAGGACTTGGGAAGACTGCATGAGACACCTGCAGAACCAATGAGGTGGTGTACTTTGGATGTGGGCTTTAATTAGCTATAAATGCAGATCACAACTAATACAACTGGTATTCTGTACAGGAACTTGAAAAAGATGAAACTATTAAGAAAAAACACAAGGCTGGGCAGTGGTGGTGCACGCCTTTAATCCTAGCACTCTGGAGGCAGAGGCAGGCAGATCTCTGTGAGTTTAAGGCCAGCCTGGTCTACAGAGTGAGTTCTGGAATAGCTAGAGTTACAAGAGAGAAATCCCCAGCTTGAAAAGAATGAAGGGAAGGGGAGGGGAGAGGAGGGGAGGGAAGAAGGGGAGGGGAGGGAAGAAGGGGAGGGGAGGGAAGAAGGGGAGGGAAGGGAAGAAGGGGAGGGAGTGAAGGGGAGGGAAGGGGAGGGGAGGGGAGGGAAGGGGAGGGGAGGAAAAAGGAAAGGGAAGGGAAGGGAAGGAAAAAGGAAAGGAAAGGCAAGGGGAAAGGAAAGGAAAAAGAAGGCAAGGGGAAAGGAAAGGAAAAGGAAAGGGAAGGAAAGGGAAGGGAAGGGAAGGGAAGGGAAGGGAAGGGAAGGGAAGGGAAGGGAAGGGAAGGGAAGGGAAGGGAAGGGAAGGGAAAGGAAGGGAAGGAAAAGGGAAGGGAAGGGAAGGGAAGGAAAGGAAAGGAAAGGAAAGGAAAGGAAAGGAAAGGAAAGGAAAGGAAAGGAAAGGAAAGGAAAGGAAAGGAAAGGAAAGGAAAGGAAAGGAAAGGAAAGGAAAGGAAAGGAAAGGAAAGGAAAGAAAAAAGACAAAACACAAGGACATCAGAATGGTGTACAGACATTAGTTAATGATTTATTGATACTGGTTTATTGATTGTGATTAATGTAGCACATTGTGATAGTCAGTGTTCTGTGGCTGTAACAAAATATCTGAGATAAACAACCTTAGAGAGAAAAGATTCATTTTGGCTTTTTCAATCTATGGTCAGCTGGCTCCATTGTTTACAAGCCTGTAGTGGGGCAGAGCATCCTGTCAAAAAGACATGGAAGAGGAAAGTGGCTCACTTTGTGGTTCATTGCAGCCAGAAAGGAGGTGGGGAGAGGACAAAGTCTATCCTTCAAGGACACATGTCCATAATGACCTACTTCTTTCAACAAGGCCCCACCTTCTAATAATCTATTCATCTCAGAATTCATCAGTGGACCTATCAATGTAGGTTAGCACCTTTATGATCACCATGATGCTATCATCTCTTACCAGCACCACCATGTGGGAATCAAGTCTTCAAACACAAGAACCTGGGAGAAGCACCTGAAACTAACAAGGTTCATTAGGTCTTTCCCTCCCTAAGCACATAATAGCAGTAAGGACTGCTAAGAGAAGCTCTCACACTGAGTTGCCTGCAACTGGCTCAGACTAAATGACCTACCCAGAAAGGATACTCTTCAGTCTGTTTAGCTGCCGGCAGTTACGCCATATGTTCCAGGTTTCCAGCTTCTTTGACCTCTCACCCATGCTAGAATGGACTTTGGTGATGCAACCTTTTGAGTAATTTCTGCTCCTGTAAATAATAACTTGCTCATATTTTTTAAAGTAGCCCCAACAAGACCCATTGGCTTGCCAAATTGTACTCCAGGGATATCCATACTTTGATCTTTTATGAGTTTCCTTATCTGGAAATTTCTCACATCTCTCTAGGAATAGTGTCACACAACAGCATAGAATGTATAGATAAGGGTCTCAGGCTGCCAAGAGCATTATTAGAACGGCGTACATTATAGCCCAAGACAAGTGGAGTCTCAGGTTACTAAACTATTCTATGCTTGCAGGAGAGCAGCTGGATAAGAATTATTGCCATATATGTGGGGGGCAGGAGCAAATTCTGAGAGCTTCTAGAAAGCGTGACTAAACATAAAATGAGCCAGTAAGGAAGATACAGGAAGCCTCCATGTAAAGGAAGTGGATACACAGGGCCATTTACAAAGTAAAGAAAGAGTTGGGGAAATGCCCACTGTGTTCTTCATATGCACAACTTTGTATTCATGTTCCCTCCACCTCCTGTATCCCTCCCCGCCATCTTAGCCTACCAATACCTACTGTCCCTTTAGAACCTGATGTGCATTTACTTCTTCCATGAATCAGTCACTGACCACACATTGCCGTTGTCTCCGCACACCTGAGCATCCTTCCTTATGAGAGAATGCTCTATGGGAGAATTATCCATGTGCTGCCAGGCCCCACACAGTGAAGAGTTCCTTCAGGGGAACATCATAGTTCAAAACTCGATTTTCAGCTACAACACACTCCTTATACAATAAGGGTGTGCTTCATCATCAGAATAACAATAGAAGAAATACCCTATACTGGGATTCCCTACCTGTCACTGCAGCAAATACCTCCAATTGCACTGATACAGCTGACGGCCTGCCCTCCAAGACAATCACAATGGTCTCTAGTTAACATCACACACAATTCAAGTCTGACTTACCTACTTTGTCAAACCATAACAAAATAGATGAAATTTAAAGGAGTCATCACCCTAACAATGAGACACAGAGCAGGAAAAAAATTACTCGGGTGGTGACATCAGAGTGTATTGCTGAAAGGAAAAAAACAAAGCAAAACAGCAGTCCCTCAGTGAGTGAGCATCACATCTATAGTCTATAATGATATAATTATTGCAATTTTAAAACAAAGAAATTGCAGTTGTGGCCACCTGCATATATGAATTGCATTCATCTTAATAAATGTAAGAGGAATTAAGAATCTTGCTTATAAAGAATAAATTAAAATTCTAGAGGAGAGGAAAACTGATATAGAGTACGAGAAGGAGACATGAATAGAAAAGGACCACTGTGTCTTCTGACATACCGGGGATGAAGGGGTGGCCACTGTGTCTTCTGACGTACCGGGGATGAAGGGGTGGCCACTGTGTCTTCTGACGTACCGGGGATGAAGGGGTGGCCACTGTGTCTTCTGACGTACCAGGGATGGAGGGGTGGCCACTGTGTCTTCTGACGTACTGGGGATGAAGGGGTGGAGGTAGTGCCCAGATTATTGTTCTTCCCACATCAAAACTATATTCTGAATATTCATTTTTGTGCGTGAGTTTAGAATATCAAAATTTTGAAGAAACAGCCTGTTTGCCTAGGGCTACAAAATTAATCTGTGGCAGAGCTGGCTGGCTCTTCAGTCCAGACTTGGTGACTCTAAATCTGGTGTCCCTCCCACTGCTCCTTGTTGTCCTCATTCCATAGCAGATGACACCCTGAGTCAGGGTGTCAGGATTCAGACAAATAACATCTGCATCTCACAGGGTGACCAGCAGGGAGACACGAGCATCGGCACTGACGGGCGACCCAAAGTTCAACACTGATGATGCCATTTGCTGCTGCTGCTGCTATAACAGCCCTTGCAATCTACTAACTGCACATGGCTGTGTATGAATCTGCATATTTAAAATCATTCACTCTCATCGTAACTATCCTATAAGACAAGTCTGATTGTTCTCACCATGCAGAAGAAAAGAGTAAGATGAGGCAGCTTACAGACCAGATGAGATCAAACTTATTTCTGTGTGAGTCTATGATATTATTCTACCCAATGGCCTCTCCTTGTAGAAGGCGTCCCACCTGTCAATCATGTGTTTCAAGTATAAAAACAAGATGTACAGGATTCCTTAGTCCTGACTAGGTAACCACCATCCCCTTTGGTTACACAAAAAGAACAAATACATATGGTTGTCAAGGTTGCCTTCCATCTTATTTTGCTTTCCTGTTGCTGCGACAGACACCATGACCAAAAGCAACTTGAAAACGAGTTTATTTCATCTTACCGGTTACAGCCCATTATCTAAGGAAGCCACGGTAGGAAACTGGAGACAGGAACTGAAGCAGAAACCATGGAAAAACACTGCTCACCGGCTGGTTCCCAGGCTTACATTCAATCACCTTACTCAAACAGTGCTTGCTCTCCTGCATAGGGGGCGGCACTGTCCACAGTGAACTGAGGTCTCCTATGTCAATTAACAATCAAGAAAAAGTCCCACAGATATACCCACAGGGCAATCAATACAGACAACTATTCAACTGAATTTCTTCTTTCGAAGTGTGTCAAGGTGATGAGCAAAATTAGCCATCACAGCTTCATGCAGAGTATCCTGTGTGCTGGATGCATCACTCTGCTGAGCTCACAAAAGAAGCCGAGCATGGGGCTCAGCTGAGGTGCCTGTGTAGTCCACTGTCTTCTAGTTATTGCTATGAACATGCGTGGACAAGAACGCAACAAGAAAGACAGACAGATTGGGAGGGAGGAACTCCTCACAAAAGAGCCTTGACCTCACCTGTCCACAGAGCCCTCTGGATAGGGTAGGATGTGATTTTTCTCCAAGGGTCTATTGCTAAGAGCTTGATCCTAGGCGTGGAAACACGGAGAAGTAGTGGAAACTTTCAACCGAAGTTGTATGAGAAGAAACAACTTTTAAAAAGTGGAACTTAGAAGAGCAATTGTTCAGAGGGCAGAAAAGTCCAAGAGGCCTGGCAAATCCTACACTGACTGCAACATTTCTCTCCATTTCTGAATGTTAACCTGGTTTTCAATCTATAAAATGCCTTCTCTCATCCAGTCCATGGCACGGATGATTTTTACAAAGTTTACTTCTGCATGGAATAGATGCCAGCGCTCAGCCTCGGCCATGCTCTCTTTTAACACGTCCTGTCTTCTACGTGTTAGCGTCACTGAGCCTCCAAGCACCGTCCAAACACGTGCTCTGTAAGGTCAGAGCTTTTGTTCGTCATGTCAGTGCCATCTCTTACATTCAAGGGAATCACACACTCGGTCCTTAGCAAATATTTGTTGCTTGGTTGAAGAAATGAATGAAAGAATATCAGAAGAGAACTTGTGTTTTAACTTCCCAAATAGACATCAACATTTGGAAGTGCTTTCCCCCCAAAATTTAAATCAAAAATAGCTAACTCACACATAATTCCTTATCAAATTCCCAGGTAAAATTACTCTGCTGTTCGGGGACTATGAATTCATATTAGCTAAGGTTAGATAGCATAATGAAGACATGCCAGAAGCTAGACTACCCTTAAACTTCCATTTTTGCCAAAGCCAGTCTAAGTTCAGTTTTCATTACTTGTGGCCAATATTGATGACCATTGATGAGCCACGGATGCTGCTCAATGAAAATCCTCCTTGTGAAAGACTAGAAACAGTGATTAACTAATGTCTATTCCACCCTGTTATGTGTCAACAGTGTTGTTCTATGTAACTCATACACAACAGGCTCTCCATACCCATGGGTTGCACATCTGCAGATTCACCAACACAGATAATACTCAGAAAAACAATGCATCTGCAGTGAGTGTGTACAATTTTTTTTGTCATCATTCCCTAAACAATATAGACCAATAACTATTTAGAGGACATTTACATGTGTACTGGTTCATTTTACGTCAACTTGACACAAGCTAGAATCATCAAAAAGGAAGGCGCCTCAGTTGAAAAAATGTCTCCATAAGATCCAGCTGAAAGGTATTTTCTGTTTTTTTTAAGATTTTATTTATTCATTATGTGCATTGGTGTCTTGTTTGCATGTATGTCTCTGTGAGGGTGCCAAATCCCCTGGAACCAGAATTATATATGTTGTAAGCTGCCGTATGGGTGCTGGGAATTGAACCCTGGTCCTCTGGAAGAGCAGCCAGTGCTCCCAACCACTGAGCCATCTCACCAGAACCATAAGGCATTTTCTTAATTACCAATTAATGGGGGAGGGACTAGGCCATTGTGGGCTGTGCATTCCCTGGGCATGTGGTCCTGGATTTTATTAGAAAGCAGGCTGAGCAAGCCGTGTGAAACATTGCGGTAAGCAGCACCCCTCCATTGCCTCTGCATCAGCTCCTGCCTCCAGGTTCCTGCCCTGTTTGAGTTCCTGTCCTGATTTCCTTTGGTGATGAACAGCAATGTGGAAGCGTAAGCTAAATAAACTCTTTCCCAACTTGCTTGTTTTGGTTATGGTATTTCATCACAGATATAGAAAACCCTAACTAAGATAACTTGTTATTAGGTATTATAAGAAATCTAGAGATGATTTAAGACATATAGGAATATATACATAACTGCAGCTAGATGCTATGCCATTCTTTATAAGGGACTTGAACATCTGTAGATTTTAGTGCCCTAGAGGGGCTTGGAATCAATGGCACTGAGGATGGCTGTATATGAACTCATAAATTCTTACAATGACTTAGTAGGTAAAGACTATTGTTATGCTTGTTCCATAAATGAGGAAACTGAGGCACAGAACATTAACAACCTGCATGAGGCACACAGCTAGAGAGTAGTAGAACACATCTAGCATCAGAAGCCACATGATGCTATCCGCATTCAATCATGTAAAGTACTTGTGTGAGAGAATAAGAGTACTGCAAGAAAAACCATGATAAGAAGCCGAATGTTGCCTTTTGTGTGCTCTTTGAGGTATCTGGAGACACTAGAATGGTGCTTATAGGGAATACTACCTGATGGAACACAGGTGTCACCTGTGGACGCCCAGTTCCACGGGCGAGTGACCAAGCCACACACACTAATTTGCAGCTGTGAACACACAGGCAACTGCGTATACACGTGGCCAGCAGGCTGGATGTCCTCCCAGTGTCTCCTGCACGCTATATCCCATGACCGAACCTGCTGCTTTGACTTCAAACACAGAGCATTTTCTTAGTTGAGATTATGGCCTTTTTGGCAGCTCCCAAAAGGAAAGGGATTACTGCTTGATAAAAGTTCTTGCAGAAGAGGCAAATAGAAACTCGGCCTCCTAGCAAGCGCAGTGCAGGCGATAAAAGGAGGATAGCTCCCTGGGGTTAAGGATCGTGGGAACCGCTAAGGGGTAAAAGCAAGTAAAGCCCAGTTAATTGTCAAGAAAGGAAGAGCATGATTGTGTTGGTTCCCTACCAACGAGTGGAGCAAATGTACGATAGAGGGTAAGAGTTTTGAAGTCCTGCAGGGTGTAGTTGTGCATGCCTGCAATGCCAGCATCAACGAGGCAGAGGGAGAGGATCATCACAGCTGGAGGCTAGCCTGGTCTACACAGCAAGTCCCAGACCAACTGGAGCTAGAGAGAAGGAATGATCCCATATCCAGCCTCTGTACAGGTTTGTGAATTCACAAACAACCAAACTCAAACCCAGGAGTCAACACAGGTTGTACCACAGTGGCATTCAGTGACATAATGGCATCCGAGTTCCTGTGAGATCCATGTCTCTTGAACATAGCTCGGGGTAAGAACTCCACTGATGATTTCTGTTTCCTCCTGCTTCCTACACCCTTTGTGGGCATGGCAGTGACCTCTTCCACACGGTGGGCCTGCTCCTCCTTCTCAGTATCTGCTTGTACCACACACCATCTTCATGACTCCGTATGGGTAACTATAAAGAACGTTTCGTGGTAAGGGGTCTACAAAGGAGTGAGGACTCAAACAGCGACTAGACACGTGGCTCTGAAAACTCGAAACAAGGTCCAAGGGAAACCTTCAAAGACACAGCAAAAAGAAACAAACTGATCCAGAAAAGTCTAGTTCTAATTTTCACTCTAGCCTATGTGCAGCTTTTTAAATCACTTAAAATTCCCATGCCTTTGTTTTTCTTGGAAAATGGGGACTCAGGGACAGATCTGTTTTATAAAGTTATAAATTTTTCTCTGAGCTTTGTTTTAGCTACACAACACAAATTTCGATAAATTCTGTTTTCTCTTTTATTTAACTCAAACATTCTCTGATTTTCATTTTTATTAACACTTCAAAAAATGTATACATATATATATATATAATGACTTTTGACCACATCCCTCGCCCATACCTGCTTCCAATCCCCCCATCCCCCACATGCCCCCTTCCTATCTTCATGCCCTCTTCTTTCTCTAACCCACTGTGTCCACAGTTAGTGTTACCCCAATGCACAAGGACGTGAAGCAATCCTCTGGAGTCGGTAAATATATCAGCAGTGAATCCCTAAAGAAAAACAACCATCTCTCTTTCCAAAACCTACCAACCACCAATAGCTCCTCAGCTAGGGGTAGAACCTTGTGGGATACTCTTTCATTCAAGCTGGAGTGTTGACTTGCCTGAAAACTACGGCTGTTGTGAGTTCATGAGTGCAACATCTCTGTGTGTCCAGAAGATACTGTTCTCACAGCAGTCTTCTCCATTCTCTCCCTCTTACAGTCTTATTGCCCCATCTTCAGCAAAACTCTCTGAGGCTTGGAGGCAAGGAGGTATGATATTGCTGTCCCATTCGTGTAGTAGTACACTGCCGTGAGAACTCAGCACACAGGACAAGGAAGTGTTTTCATAAGTCCAAACTCTACCAGACCTCAGCAGAGGGGACTACCATCCTGGCCAGTGCCATACTCGATCAACAGTGGAACCCCGAGCATCTGAGTTCAGCTGTTTTTATTGATCCAGAACTCCTCAGGTGCTTTATTGATACCATGTGCAGATCCTAAGCAATCAAACATCCCCCACAGAAATACAACACCTGCAAACAATATAGAACACCCTAGAAAGCCCCTCATCCAACAGTGCATAAAGCAATTATTTTATATATAACTACAAATAAATTCTACAACACATTTGAGGCTGAGCATACCACAGACATTTGTTCTCTGCACTTTGAAATTTTGTGAGTCTCTGTATTAACCACTACCCACTGCAAAAAGGAGCTTCTTTGATGATGCCTGAGGACTGGTCTAATCTTTGAGTATGGAAGGTAGTTTGACACTATGTCAATTTAACAAAATAATAGATTCTACCCTAGGGCCTATGAAGTCATAGCCATGGATTCTGGGCTAGATCAGCAGTATCAGACATGAGTATCTTCCTATGGGGGCTACCACCATCGTTTTCTGAAACCCCAGCCCATGTCTCTTTGCTTCAGCAATATCACCATGCAGCTCAACCAAAGCAGTGCCTCTATGAGAGAAGCCCAGATCCTTGCTCCCCTCCCCTGAGAAATCTCAGTTCTGTCTGCTACCCAATGTCTGCAAACACTTCACAGATATTGTCTTATTTTGTGGCAGCTTACGCTGAGACTGGAAGCCCAATTTCCATTATTCTTGATCATTTGGAAACTATTTTTAGAACAAAATTTTCTTTTTGAATTAAATCTGTCACAGGAATACAATATAGCAGAGGGACAAATGTGAGAATTTCAGGGATTGCTGCATTTAAACTCATGCTACTGGACACAATACTTCCATCATTTGTGACATCTCTATGGCTCCTCCACAGACATCAAGTTTTAAATCACTGTCTGAATCAGTCTCTGTATCTCTAGACCAGAAAAGTAGTAAACTATCCTTAGGGGTACTAGAAAAAAACACTTAACTTTGTACTTTTTCCAACTTAGGTTTTAAGTTTCTATTTCAGAAAATGTTTTAACATAGAACATTTAAATATTTTAGGGATCTGAAGAGATGAATCAACAGTTAAGAGCACTTGTTGCTTTTGAAGAAGACTGGAGTTCAGTTTTTATAACCCACAAGGAAGCCCACAACCGTCTATAACTCCAGTTCCGAAGCCTCTTCTGGCCTCCATGGGCACAGCATAGGCATGGTGCACAATCACACGCGAAGGCAAAAAATTCATATACATAAAATAGAAACAATAAATCTTTTAAAACTGAACATTTTATAACTGAGACAAACATATACATGTTTGTGATTATATTTTCCCCCCAATAAAAGAACATGTCATAATAGCTTATGACCTCCGCGCTAGATCAGAGATTAGCAAATATATCCTATAAAGAGTAACAATCCTTCCCTCTCTGCTTGCCAGCCACTGTGATGTGACTAGGCCTCTCTGTCACGTGCTTCCCACCACAATGGTCTGCCTTGCCTTGGGTCCATAATCAATGGGTGCCACCAAGTAAGCAATGTCTGAAAGCTGTAACTGCTAAAATGCATCATCTGATCTCCCAGTAGAACAAGAGAAAGGTCTGTAGACGCTGATGGGAGGGCTTGTCTAGGATCTGTGCATGCAGATCACCAGGAAGGTTGGAGTCACCTTAATACTAATAAATTAGTTGCTCTTTAAGATATTGATAGAAAGAAATGTACGATAAAAATAAAAATAGTAATATTGAAAAGGAATCATTCTTACTCCTCTCCTTAACACAAAAAACTAAGAGGCCTATAACATTGTTCAAAACTATATTGATAAGACATGTTTGGGTCAGGATGGAGAACATCTAAGAGATTGAGAACAGCAATATGGACAAATTTCAAACCCTGCTATGCTCAAGAGAAGTATGGAAGTGAAACATTGTGGAGTCCAAGAATGTGGAAATGCCTTTGTGTTTCATTCTCTCCTTAAGAATATACTACACTACGTACTGGAAGCAAACCTCATCAGTATAAAAAATGTAAGAAAGCCTTCCATTTTCCAACTTCTGCCTAGGAAGCCTGCGGAGATCCCTGCTCTGTGAAGGCAGGCAATGTTTCAAAGCCTTCAGTCATTCTTTCTTCTTCTCAGGGCATGTGTGAAGTCTCACAATGGAAAAGCAAACTGTGAAAGTTCAGAAAAGTGGCGGAGGTTTCAATAGTTCCTACCATGAACATGAAGGCATACATGGCAGAAAAGTAAGGAAAGTGGGAAGGCCTTGACTTCTTCGTGCGATTTTAAAATTCAAGAGAACTCACACTATAAGACACCATATGATTATGAAAAGTGTGGGAAGGTCAAAACCCACTCTAATGTGTGAGGAAACATACTGACAGAAAATCCTGCGAGCGTAAGGACTCTGGGAAAGCTTACAGTTGTCCATCTTTCTTAAATATCTTTGAGAAAACACTGAAGAGAAACCCTATGAATGCTTGCTGTGTATATACTCTATACGCTCTTCTCTGAGCATGCATATGGAAAGAAATCAAAGCACAAAGAAACCCTATAAGGAGGTTGGGAAGCCCTGCATATGTCCCTCATCCTTTAACACACTGTGAGGGAGTATGCTGGAAAGGTATTATAGATGTGGGAGTGGAGGAAGGCGCCACGCTCTTCCTCACCCTCCATTCCATAAACAAGAACTCACAGAGGGGCTGTGGATGTCACTGAGTGGTATTGTGCTTGCTCGGTGTGTATGGTGCCCTAGGTTCAGTCCAAAGCATAAAAACAAAAACAAGCAACAAACAGAACCAGATCTCATAGAGGAAAGAAGCCCTGTGGATGGAAGAAATTTGGGAACACCTGGATTTCTTTCTCAGCTCTCTGTATCCACACGAGAACACACACTGAGAGAAATTCCCATTGTATGCAAGGAATGTAAAAAAGGCATTTTGGCATATCTTGATGTATATACAAAATTGAACACTGGAGAAAACCCTTTTGAATATCCAGAGTGTAGGAAAAAAAAAAACTTTCAGTTGCTCTTCATTTTTTCTAAGACATGAGAGCCTGCACCAAAAAAAAAAAAAAAAAAAAAAAAAACCCTAAGAATGCTGGGAATGTGGTATAGTCTTCATTTCCCCATGTTCTTTTCAAAGGCATGTGAGGTTTGACTCCAGAGAAAACACATAAATGCAAAGAACATGAGACATCTGGAAGACTTTCTTTAATCTTAGACCACTGGTGAGGTCTCATACTAAGGATCTGCCCTGTGATTGTGGTAGAGTAGGAGACTGTCACTCATTTAAAGACACATGGAAACCTAAGTGACACCATGTGTGTGCAAAGCAAGTTGTAAAGTTATCTAGAATATCATATCACCTACTGTTTATCAGAAAACTCATGCTAGATATAAAATCAACATCTCACCATTTTAAATAAAGAACATACATATTTTAGGTTTGATGATCATAAAGTCTCTGTCAAAAGTCATCCACTCAGGTTTTGCAACATGAAAACAATCGTGTTCCAACAAAATTTTATTTGCATAAACAAGCAGCAGACTGACTTTGGCCCACCACCATAGTATGTTGAACCCTCATCTAGGTGACTTCTGAAGACATTTTTAGGAAGAGGATCGTCTTACATTCAACCTCTCTATAAATGACAGAGGGGTAGATTAGAGCAGTTTTCTATCTCCACCTGATATCTATTCTTCTGGAGTTTCTGATGGTTAGCTTTAATTGTCAACTTGACTCAACCTAAAATCACATGAGAAGAACCTCAGTAGAGAATTGTTTACACTGGGTGAGCCTGAGGGCATGTCTACTCTGTATTAATTAACTGATGTCTGAAAACTTAGGCCACTTTGAGTGTCATCTTTCCCTAGGCAGAGGGCCCTAAACTGTATAAGAGCAGAGAAATCAAGTTAAAAGCAAGCAACTTGAGAAATATATATATATATATATATATATATATATATATATATATATATATTTTCCCTCTGCTCTTGGCTGTGGATGTGACATGACTAGTTATTTGAAGTTCCTGCCTTGACTTCCCCACAATGATGGACCATAACCTGGAATTATAGGGCAAATAAGCCCTTCTTCCCCTAAGTTACTTTTTGTCAGACAATTTTATCACGGCATCAGAAATGAAACTAGAACAGGCTTCATATAATTTGTGCTATTTAATCCTAACATTCCTCCCATATACACATTTCCATTCTTAAACAGTAGTCAAACACACAGCAAAAAATAAAGCACCTATTCAAGAGTCAGTTTGGTAAAAAAGAAAAAAGAAAAAAAAACCTTGGCCACTAGAATAAAAAGGATAGAAATCTTAGTTTCACAGTGGAGAGGCAGGTTCTGCTTTGTTACTTCTCTGGATCTTCATATCTGTCATGTGTCAAGCAGGGACTCTAAAAGCTATTTAGCATTAAACTTGACACATGGAATGTGTTTAGTCTTCTCTGAGCTCTTTTGCTTTCCAAAGCAAAAACTGAAAGAACAAGGAGAAAAAGAAAAAAGAGGAGAAAAGGAGAGAGAAAGAAGAGGAAAATAAAAGAGGAAGATACAATGTGTGTGTGTGTGTGTGTGTGTGTGTGTGTGTGTGTGTGTGTGTGTGTAGCTGAAGATATAAAGCCCAGAAAACATAAGTAACTTATCTAATATCACCAGCTAAATAGTGAGGTAAATGAGAGAATCCACTCCAGATCTGTATAATTTATCAACCTGAACTCAGAGTTTCAACTTCTTCATGTATAAAATCAATTTAATATTCCCACCACCCAGGAGCTCATGGAGGAATAAATGAGATCATATCTACATCGTATCTGGTTCAAGACAGGGACTCAGGCCCAATCAGTTTCCCCATAGAGGCATCATCCATGGTGTCCTGGAGGAGGGGTGGTCTGGGGAGGCTAGATCACACTCAGATCACTGAGAGTCCAAAGCCATTAGGTGTGTCTCCATGTGAAACATGGTCCTCTGAGCAAAGCAGTCACCATATTCATTGGATCAGCTCTACCTGCTTGCAGGAGACCATTAGACTTGTTGACAATTGATGGTCCCTTGTAGAAGGAGAGGCTAAGTAGGTCCATTGCCTCTGACCTAAGATTGCAGCTATTCCATCCAGCCATTTAAGTGCATTTCTGCCCTGATTGCACATTGCCTTGGATTTCATGACAGAGAACACAGGCCTGGGAAAGTTAGCAGAAGTGGGCTATGCCTATGTGGCTAAGGAGAAACGACTCAGCCTTGCTGAAAGTGAAGACTTTCCATTGCAGCAGCTCTGGAGTCACACTTGTTTCTGCAGGCAGCACCTCACCCATTCTCTGTAACTAATCCCAATAAACTCATTGTTTCCCAAGGCACATTTTGGTAGGATGGTTCTTTGGTTTGTCACTGGGTTCTTAAGGGGAAGAGGTAGGTGGTATTTACATCTTCTCAGGGAAGGAATTCTCACAATATTCCAGTACCTCTCTCTGTGGTCAAGCTTCTGCAGGGCATCATGCATTATTGTGAACTCTGTGGTCTTAGAAACAGCAGCACATCCTCCTCTGTCCCCAGGGTCACCCAGTGGGGAAAGAAACATGTGTTTCTGCTCTTGGAGCAAATGGTCAGTGCTCAGCACACAGTGGCCCTGACTCATCTGCTTCACACAATTGCCTCATAGACAGCGGTGCCTTTGTGGAGAGGTCATAGTGCTTTTCTGCTTGAACTGGCAGAGAAATATTTATCCAGAGTTGTGAAAATAATTTCCAAGAGGACATTGCATTAAGAAAGAAAGAAAGGAAGGAAGGAAGGAAGGAAGGAAGGAAGGAAGGAAGGAAGGAAGGAAGGAAGGAAGGAAGGAAGGAAGGAAAGAAGGAAGGGGAAAAGGCCAGGTGGTGATGGCGCACACCTTTAATCCCAGCACTCGGGAGGCAGAGGCAGGCAGATTTCTGTGAGCTTGAGGCCAGCCTAGTCTAAAGAGTTGAGTTCCAGGACAGCCAGAGTTACAACAGAGAAACCCTGCCTCAAAAAAAAAAAAAAGAAAGAGAAAGAGAAAAAGAAAGAAGAAAGAAAGAAAGAAAGAAAGAAAGAAAGAAAGAAAGAAAGAAAGAAAAAGAAAGAAAGAAAGAAAGAAAAGAAATACTTGCTGTACTGAAGAATTTGCACTTCACTTTTGACATTTCATAAGGCATAAATTTGATAGCAACAGAGGCCTCAGAGACACGCTGTTGGCTAAGCTGCAGGTAAAGGCATATGGAGGAGCCCGGAGCCACACGTCCCTGCCTTTGTGATCTTGAGCACACTCATGTCTAAAGGATCTCATGAATGCTTCCCTCTCCCAAGGTCAGTTCACCGGAGACTCCAACTTGCCATTTACACTGTTGAAAATTCCTATTTTAGTACCCGCTCCTGCTCCTTTCCCTCAAAGAAGCCATCTCGCTAGGCGGCATCCCTGGGGGCTGAATTAAGAAGCATAGGTGTGGAGGACTCTCTGGCATCTTAAAAAAGCTGGTCTTCCTTGTTTCTAACAGGCTCTTGAAAGTCACCCCTTGCTTCTTGTGGATAGGGACCCAGGTGTGCTTTAGACAGGGGTCCGCTGATTACAGCGCTACCAACACAATGGCAAGTGTCAATGAGGTGTTTGATGGGGCAGCTTAGAAACTTAACATAAAATAGAGTTAAGTGGAATTCAGAATCTGGTTGTTTCAAAATGAATTTCAGGATCTCCTCAATTTCTTAGATGATGCTGGCGTTCCACAATCTTCCAAGCTTTAGTTACATATAACTGACCTTCTCATTTTATTTAAAACAGATTTTGAGTGGTGGAGATAACTCAGTAGATTGACTGTGTGATGTGCAAGCATGAGGAATGGAATTTGATCCCTAAGAACCACATTTAAAAAGCACACAGGGCACAGTGGTAGATGCTTGTAACCCTCAGAGCTGGGGCTATGGAGACAGGTGGGTCCTTAGGGCTTCCTGACCAATCAGTCTAGCCAACTGATGAGCACCTGCTTCAGTGCCTTAAAAAATACAAGGTGGAAGGCTCCTGAGAAAAAACACTCAAGGTTGTCCTCGGCCCTCCCCAGACGCATGCACACGTGTACGTGTGCACCTGCACACACATGCACCCATACACTGAAAACACACTCACAAATATTTCTAAAAAAAAAAAACAGATTTATACAGTTAAAAAATAAAAAAGCAGATTTATTGACCTCATCCACAAAAGTGACTTGATAGTGAAGCTCATGACACTGCGTTTAAAAACTGTAGGTATATTTTCTGACTCCAGTGACTACATAGTTAACGTCTATATACACAAGAGGAAGGGCAGAGTCAGGTAGCAGCCTCCAGCTATTTCAAATCATCTCTGAGTTCTTTTCTTGCTTTGTGACTTTGCGTACACAGCCTAACCTCTCTGGGATTTGCTTTCCTCACCTATAGCTTTTCAACTGAGTCTATGCCCTCCAGGTGTCAAAGAGTAACCTCTGATCTATAGTTGAGCATGAGGTGGGTGCAGTGGATTCACTTTGATCAACAAACATCGGTTGTTTTGCAAAAAGGAAAGAGTCTGCATAAGTTTCTCCATGCAATTCAGTCCTGTACTTAGTGAGTGTTCTAGTCCTGTGTGGGATGCTGGGAAACCCACTGTGAACATGCATGGCAAACTGGGGACACTGACATTCCTCTGTGGCCTGTGAGAGAAGCTAATGAGATGCAGCAAAGCAGACACAGCCCTGCCTGGCCCAGGATGCTGCCTTGGGAGCTGAGTCACAGTTTGGTAGCTCTAAAACAAGAAAGGCCAGGTGAAGTCAAAACACCTGCTTAGGATAAATAGCCAAACAATGATAAGATGGCATTTAAGCACTGCTGCAAACATCTTATCAGCTGTGCCGGCTTGGAAGGAGGACGATGTCACAATGGAAAGGCCATGCATGTGTCTCCATGCATGCACGGAGACAAGAGCAGCCAGGTTCCACTATATATGCTCTGCACGCCCATGGAACTCACTGAAGACTTGGGAAGTGTATATAACCAGCCCCTAGCCTTCTTCTCTGCTCAGGAAGCTGGCTCCGCCTGGACTGAGAATTGCTTCTACATGCTACATCTAATTGTGTGCAGATTCTGCAGAAGTACATTGCTCCTTCCTTTGTGGCAAGAGTAGTAATAAAATGAATAATTGACTGTATTTCTTGAGTACTTTCTGTCTGTAGCACTTTATATGTATCGTTAATTTTGTCCCCCCAAATAACTGTATATTTGCCCCTTGCAGAGATAGGGAAATGGGTTTAGAATGGTAATGACATGTCCAAGGTCATATTCATAAGGGCTGCAGGCAAAATTCAGACTCAGACCTAGAGACCACACACCAAAGCAGCTATTTCTGTTCATGAAAATAAATAGTTTAACTTCTGCCAGTTTGTCCTTCTAAACTTTTTACAATTAACATTCAATTAGTTTTTGGTATGAGAATTGACCTGGTTTTATATTTCTGATTCTGCATTCATTTACCACATACATTTATATGCATAATCTTGTCCAGGCTCCAGCTCCTCATTCATAAAATGGGTGTCACTATTATTGCCAAAGGGAATGAAAATAGTTCCCATTAAGCAAGCACATGGTACAATGTAGTTACATAGCTGGTACCCAAAGTTCTCTTTCCTCACTTTTCTTCTCTTCCCTCTGAAAAGCCACCAGTGTTTTGTTTTTTGTTTTGTTTTTTTGTTTTTTTTTAATGTCACGAATGACTAGAGCTGGAGCTGTACACTGAAATCTGCAGTTTTCGTGCCCCGAGTGAGGTTTTGGACAACAGTACCAGCATCCTCTGAGAGTTCGTAAAGTGCAGCCCAGCCTCCAAGAGAGATCTGCAGTTGATTCTCAGATAGGTAAGGGCTAAAGATCAGTCTCCAAAAGGGGGGTTACTAAGGGAAGGACAGCTGTAATCCAGCTGCAACAAGAAATGTTAGACCTTCTATTTCTATTTCTATTTCTATTATTTATATTTATATTATTTATATTTATATTTATTTATGTTTAGACTTCCTTGTCTGCTCTACAAGGCTCTGAAAACCAACTTCCTAGAGCCCTGATGGTGGAGTAGATGAACACTCCTTCCCTGGTCCAGCATCCTTTAAGAATTCTCCATGTTGAAAGTGCTTCTATCATGTGCCCTCTTTAAGAGGGAACAGTGACATCAGCAAGTGGGAAATTTGTGGCCCAGCCTATGTCCCATCCTGTAGCTCAATCTGTGCCCCTTTACAGTGTGTTCCCGATCCCTAAGGACATTCAGAGTTGCTTCTTTTCACATCCCACCCCTTTTGCCTGCCTGTCTTCCATTGCTATCACTCTATTCCTCTGACAAAACAGAAACACTAGCCCACTCCAGCTCAACTCACCCAGTGCCTGATGACATAGCTGAATTCTCATCCACAAGCCTCATTCAAATGGACCTAGTTCACCTGGCCACCCTATTACCACCGCCACCCCACCCTTCACCCCCCACCCCCACATATACTCTTTCTCTTTAGTCCTCAAACCTCCAAAATGCCCCTTTCCTTCTCAGCTCTCAGCTCAAAAATATTTTGGTTCCTGCAAAGATGCCTGCCCTCAGCCAGAGCTTAATGGCTTGGATTTCATATTTTGATACTTCAGTCCCTGGCACGGAATCAGATCATCTCTCCTTCTAAGCTCCTTCCAGCACGCGCAGGACTGCTGGCTCCCTGTCAATGTTAAATCCAAACACTGCCTTTTTAGAAATTGTCCTTTCTCCAAGCACCTTATCAATCTTCAAAGCATCTGTGAGCTTAAGAAAAAAATGGTTGCTAGTGACATATGACACCGGAGACCAGCTGTGGCTCCCATTTTCCAGACAGGGAAAATTGGGACACTCTCCGACGTTCCTGGTTCAAAAGCCTATCATGAGTCCAGTCAGAGATTTAGGGTTTTATTCTCTCCCTAAAGTCCACTGTCTCTTCTTGGACCTGTATTCTAATAACAAGGGGGAAATCAAAGGATGCAACACAAAGATTTCTCCCAGCCCCTGAATGATCTTGAGTACTGCAGCTGGTGGTCCACACAGCCTAGAATCCAAGATGGGAGCTGGGGATTTGGGTAGAAATCAGTGGTTATCCTCAGTTGAATCTTTAGAAGGTATAAAAATGCCCTGGATGTAGCCTCTCACAAAGAGCTTCCAGTTTCTCAGAAGTTCTAGAACATTGTCCAAATGGAGTTAGGCTGAGCACAGTCACCAACGCCTAGGGAAAATGCAATTTCTATGCCCTCACCCAGCCCACTCCATCTGCATCTCCAGGGATTGATGTGGAAATGTTTGAACGCTGCTTCTAAGCATGGTCAGACCTAGGAACACTTGAATCCTTGTGGTTAGGAACCTATTTAAATCCTCAAATGGCAATGCTGGCGGAAACTTAGGGATAATTTATTCCACTCCATCATTTTAATTTTGTCCTTTTCTTTTCAGAGCTGAGGACTGAACCCATAGCCTTGCACTTGCTACACAATCGCTGTACCACTGAGCCACATCCTCAACCTCACCTTATCATTTCACAGAAAAGAAAGCAGATGTCCCCTGCCCACATTCTCCGACTCAAGAGGAGTTAACTGCAGCCCATTTCACATTGAGTTACAGTTCAAAATCATTCAGGATCAAATCTGCCCTGTTGAATTCACTTGAATATTAACTTATTAATGGCTGAAAAGCAGAATCAGGTTTCTCATTCAAATTCTTCTCTCCAATAAAGCAAGTAATCTGAGTCCCAAGCACAGCCACCCTCACACCCCACAAGACTAAATTAAGTGATTTCCATCTTGAGCAGGGATGGGGGAGGAGTGTATCCTGGGAGCTTTGTTATGCTTCAGTGCTGGTTTCTGAGGCGCATTCGGCAGGACTGGTCCTAAATCAAGTCAAGGGCATCAGGAAGGTTCTGTTCTCCATCACTCTGTCTCTCTCTGTGGAATCCATGACAGTCTTGAGTCTCCCAAGCCCTTCAGGATCAGGCGGACCCTTTAATGGAGCCCTGGAAGCCTGCAGCAAACTCATCTGTAGCAAATAAAATGCAAATGCATTCTGTGTTTGCCTTCTCCAAATTTGCACACAGAGGTCAGAACACTGGTGACATCTTTTAAAGAACACACAAGCCTTGGTCCAGGAGACAGAATAAACATAGCAGCTATAGGTGTGAGAGTTGGGAAGGCAGCCTTTGTTGTTCCTACTTATAAGTCTCTGGCCATGTCTCTCCAGCTAAATATACAAATCTCCATAATTGTTGCTTGAGGTTTGGAAGCCTGGCTTGTCCTCCCACTGCTAGTCAGCTGAGTGCCGACCCACAGACCTGCCTCCTTAGAGATCCAATCTCCTGGGTCCCTGCAAACCAACACAATGCCTAGCACTTGGGTACTCAAATGAGTATTAGTTGAGCCTCTGAATTGAATTTTACTCTTTCTGTTACCATGCATTTTTAGGCAGCTTTTAACTTAATAGCTAAAGCTAGTAATACAGCCGTTCTATCAAATGTTTGTCCAGCAAGGACTGAATGCCTGCTATTTACTACAGCTGCATCAAGGTCAGGGAAGTAGGAGAGGCTGAAAACAAGAGGTGAACACATACTCACTCCTGTCAGCCTGTGATAGGAAATACACAGAGGTGTGGAGAAGAGCCAGCATGCTGGGAAGAATCCTGCCTGCCTTGCCCCTGTTTCCAAAGCCCCTCAACCCGCTGTGAATTGTCTATTGCCTACTTTCTCTTCTCCACACTAGATGATGAATTCCTTGAGGCTAGGGACCTTTGCTCTGTTCACTGATCTGGCCCAGCATCTAGAATAGCACCCAGCACATAGTAGGTAATTCTTCTCCAATGACCTGGGAATCAGATAGTGTCTGAATTCCAATCATATTTCTTCTGGCTTTTAGCATTATTTTTATCAACTGCCATGTTAGCTTCAGGCTTCTCCTCCACAAATCAGGAACAATAGCCTTTGTAAGAATTCAGCTTTCTAGGAGGAAAAACAGATGCAACCAGATATATTAATATTAAGCTAAAGAAGTCAGTCTCAGAAAGACAAACATATGTTCTCTCTCATTCCCAGATTTTACATCTTGTGTGTGTGTGTGGCTTTAAATGAGACTGGGTAGGGAAACAAAGCACTCATGAGGAAGAGTGTGGCTGGGGTGTGCAGGGGATACGCTCAACATACAAGATACACTTGTATGGAAATGTCCTCTTACAGCAAGACAGTGAGTGCTGACTATCCACACTGAAAAACCTAAGAGAAAATAGGGAACCATTACACCAGTGGACACAAAACCAGAACTAAGGTGTGCAAAACAAGTTGGTTATCCGCTGGTGGCATGCATCTCACTGTGCATAGCACTTTACCTCGGTGTCAGCATTTTATAAAGGTGCGAGATCTTGGGAGGAGGACATTAATTATAAGAATCACACTGACTCTACCCTTCAAGTATCTCTTATGTTGCTTTTAGTCATGAGTAGGAGGAAACCCAGTCTGCAGGAGCTCTAAACAAATAAGGATTTGTTTCTTGGCTTTGTATTTGTTTTTTGCATTTTTCTTATATGACAAGAAATCTGGATGTGGCTCCATGGTCCACTTGCTTATGTATATGGTCCTCTGGATCATGGGTGGGAAAACTATAATGGCTATCATTTGGGTGTGGTTTAGATGCGTCAGCCTCTCCCCCAGCCCCAGAGATTCAGGTGTGGAAGACTTGGTCCTCAATGTGGTTTCAGGAGGTTGTGGAATTTTATATGGTGAAGTCTACTGGAAGGGCCTTAAGTCAATTGAGGGTGTGTCCCAAAGAGAAGGTTGGGATTCCAGTATCCTTCTGGCTTCTTATTTCAAGATCTTATCTCTTTCTCATACTTGCTACACTGTTTGTGATTTGTTCCCTGGGGGCCTGAGAAAGAATGTATGGAATTGTATTAGCAGGAAGAAAAGAGGGGAAGGCATTGGACAGGGACTGACAAGCTTACTATCATTTGCTTGAGATGGGGAGGGGTTGGGTGTGATCAAATCCATGCAAAACATGGACCTTACCATTGGGAAAATTTAAAGGCTTCCTGGAAGTATTGGAATATTGGACCTGGGATCTGTAGAATGAGATGGGTTTTGCTAGGCAGTGACAGGTGGTGTGGGGTGAGATGGGCTGGAAGGCATTCCAGCCTGAGGGAGGGGAACGTGAGAATATTCAGTGGAGGAAGAGAGGACAGGCTGAAGAGGAAACTTCTACCCAAATCCACTGCTAAAGGCAGTTAAAGGCAGATCCAGACACTCTTGTTGTCTTAGTCACTGTTCCATTGCTGTGAAGAGACACCATGACTCTTAGAAAGCATTCAATGAGGACTTACTTACAGTTTCAGAAGTTTGCTCCATTATCTTCATGGTGGTAGGCATGGTGGGCATGGTTCTGAAGAAATAGTTGAGAGCTATATTTTAATCTGGGGTTAGAGAAAAAGAATCTAGGCCTGGCATGGGATTTTGAAACTTCAAAGCTCACCCCCAGTGAAACACTTCCTTCAACAAGGCCACACCTCCTAATTTTTCTAATTCTGTCAAAGAGTTCCACTCCCTGGTGACTAAGCATTTGAGTCAATGGTCCCCACTCTTATTAAAACTACCACACTCATCATCTTTCCATTTCCCAACATATATGTATTGCCCCACCTTTGAGGCTGTCTACAGAACTCCCCTAACTGGGAAGTCTTTTATTATTCCCTTCTCCCCCGCTTTAGCTTCTGGAAATATTATTGCATATCTCCTTCAGGGAAATGTTTCCAACCACTTCTACTGACTGAGTTTTGCTTCTTTTGTGCTCTAAAAAGCAATGGTAGTGGTAAAGTAGCAGCAGTCTAAACATTTATGAGCACTTACTATCCATCTGACACCACCTTAAACATTATGTATGAATTAGGTTATTTGAATTTCATGACCACTTTATTAAGTAAAACTTCTATTCCATTTCATGTAGCCAAGGCTAAGACTCTACTCACTGAGAAAAGGCAGGTGGCTATGAGGTACATTCAGGAAGGAAAAAAGATACATTACAGAGATGAGAGGGCATGGAGACCTGGGCAGCGGTAAGAGCCTGGGAAAGATGAGGATGGAAGAAAAAGAAAAGTCAGTTTAGAAGGATGTATGGGTTTGACTTTGCAAAAAAGCGGAAGACACAGAAAGAATCTCTACCTGTAAATTCACATTTTGGAGACAGAAGAACATTTCATCCAGAGAGAAGACTCTGAGGGGAGGACAAAGGGCAGGAGGAACAGTCACAAAGATTCAGGAGACTGCGAGACGGTGGGGTCAGTAACGCCTGTCCTGGGTGAGAAGGTGAAGGTCACACCCCAACTTCCATCACAACCACATCCTTCACCTCATTTGGTCCTACTTTCCCTTCAGGTAGGTGCCAGCCTTTCTACCCTGTGCGGTGACAACAAGCCCCAGACCTGCTCAAGGTCACACTGAGTATCTGATAAAGACAGAGCATTCATCTGGCCTCTCCAAAGCCCAGTCCCAACCCTACTTTGCCTCTGACCCTAAACCAGGAAGTTATCTTCTCTCCTCAGCAGCCTCTGTTTGTCATGCATGAAATACAAGATGAGTCACTGAGGATTTAAATTCTTCTCCAACTTGCAAAGCTTTTGCAGCTTCAGCTCTTCTCTTGATTTTTACTTCATTCCATTCTGGGTAAGTGCTGTGTTGTAGGTGCCTAACTACATTCATTTTATACATATTCGTGAACTTAAGGGAAAGTTCCTTATCACCCCTGACCTCTGACCTCAAGCACCACCTCCATTTTACCCATCCTCCCCCATTCATCTACCATGCCTAAAAGCTTCTCAAACAGGGTGGAGGAATACCTTCTTTCTCCTTTGGGGCAGGGAGAAATCCTGTCTTAAAAATAAGACCAAATTAAACAAGTTATTCTTAAGCTCAGGTATGACTTCTGCCACCTTCTGACTGGCTCTTTCAACCTGCTGAAGAACGTGGCTCCTCCCAAACATTATATGTTCAGTGCTTTCTGGCCAGAGACCGAGTCTGTCGCGTGTTTATGTCCTTAAAGACAGGCTCACCCTGTGCTCATGGACAGTGCCTCAGGGAGGAATACGGGGTCAGAAAAAGTCCTTAGACAAATATCCATGTCACCTGCAGTCCAGTTTTTCCACCTCACAATGGGATAATGATGTTCCCCCTAGCAAGGCAGAAGTCACGTGATGAAATAAGTAGGTACCCAGCAGACAGAATCTTGAAGAACTGTCAGTTTTTTTAGTTGTTAAATGAACATTGGGAATTTGTAACATGATAAAGATAGCTTTAGAAATTAGTTGATCCGCATAAGACCAACATAAGATCAACGTGCTGCATAAGACTAGCTGATTTTTTTTTTTCAGAAAGCCTTTTATACTGATTTTACTTTCATTTGTTTGTAGGATTCTATTTCCATAGCACATATTATTCCCAGGAGTGGGGGGAGGAGAGGGAGAGGAGGCTATAGGTAGAAGACTGCTGGAAAATGACTCATTCTGAAAGATGGTGGGGTGCTGAGTTCCTAGGTTTAAGTCCTAACCTCCACCATCTCAAAATGTGGCTGTATTTGGCAATAGAACATTGAGAGAGGTGATTAAAGCAAAATCGGATCAAACAGGTAAGCCCTACTCCAGTACTACCGGTGCTCTTACAAAAGGAAATAGGAAGCACACGTGCACAGACAGAAACCAGATGAACCCACTTGCATGCCAGGAAAAGGTGCCCCAGAAAGAAACAAAACAGCGAAACTGGGATCATGGACTTCCAGCCTCCAGATCATTGGGAGGCAATGTCTTCCATTGTTGTTTAGGCCATCCAGTCTGTGGTCTGTTGTTACGGCAGCCACCATCCTTGATGCTTTATATATCCATTCATTCATTTATCCAGTGTTTACAACATAGCTACATGTGTCCAGTGGCCCCTGTTTTCACAGACGTCCCCATGGAATATAAGGCGTTTCACTTAGCTTCTCAACAGCTTTACGTGATGGCACATCTTGAGATATAAGACGTCCCCTGCAGATTCGGGTGTGGATCCCCAGGTAGTGAGATTGTTTTTGAAAGGTGGTGGAAATTTAAAGAAATGGAGTCCAGTGGGAAGGGGTAGGTCCCAGGGGCCATGCTTTTGAAGGTTTTATCGGGTGACTGGCCCCAATCTTGCTATGTGCTTCCTCTTCATCTCAAACAGAGCAACCTGCTCCAACCAATGCTCATACCGTTGTGGTGTTCAGTCTCAATGTGGGCCCAGAGTCAGTGGAGCCAAGAATGTAGACTGAAATCTCGGAAAGCATAAGACAGCATAAGTCCTTTCTCCCACAGGTTGTTTCTATCAGGTATGTGGTTCATGGAAATGATAAAAGTCACTCATAGTTATGATAAAGAACACCATTGTCCCCACTGTACAAAAAGAGAAACAGAACCTAGCAGACCAGCTGGATACATAATAGTGAAATGTCCCCAGGACGTCAGCCTCAGTATTTGAAATGGTTCAATCAATGAGTAGAAGATGGCAGTGGAAATTCAGAATTGGGAAAATGACATAAAAGGACCTCCTTTAGTAACCAGAGGAAAGTCTCCATTAAATGCCGGGGTAAGATCCACCCCTGTCCTCCAGGAAAGAGATCTCAGGGGAAGAACTGACTAGAATTAGCAAAGTGAAGAGCTATCAAGAGTACAATTTCTGTACAGTCATGGGAATTCAGTATCCATTCAGTTTATGAGCAGCTGTGGGAACTCTGGGCCTGTCCTAGCCAGCTCACAGGGGTATTCTGCCTGTTTGGTGGGTATAATATAGCCACCATCCCTTTGAGAAAGGAAACATTATCAAGACTGGAAAATTATACTCACAAAATATTAACTTTGGTATGCAAGCAAATGAAGGATCCACCTTTGCAAGAAGGTCAGAACAAAGCTAGTCCCTTCAGCTGAAGGGACAGTTAGTATTTGACTCATAAAACACACAGTTGCAGTTTCCTTTGATCAAACACCCACTGTGAGAATGATAAAACTGTATGAATCATCTCACCTAACATGTACAGCATTTCAGTAAGAGAAGGAATCTCATTCTTTGCATTTTGTTTGAGGAAATGTGTGCAGGAGAAGTTCATCGGGTTGTTCAGAATTCTACAGTCAATACCAAGCAAGGCATGGTTAGAAGTCAGCTTACTCAGCTGCCCTGGTCTACAACTCCCCAGACGAAGGGATAGACACACCCTGGAGAGGAGAAAGTACAGAAAAGACTGAGCTTGATAAGGAGTCCACTGCTATTCGATTTCCCTTTACACCTTCCTCCAACTCAGCAGGTGACTTTCTTTTTAGGTAGCATTTTGTAGAATTGGATAAGAGCAAAGATCAACTGAACAGCCTTGCATATTGCTCTAGCTCTCAGCCCTGTAACTTCAAAATAGATATGAAAGAGACTATATCCATAGCAGGACTAAAAATCAACAGAGGACAACTGGATCAGAGGAATCTGAGAGAAAAAAGAAAATAGGACCAGTAATGGAGGAAAACACGGACTAAAACACCTACAGGACTTTGGAGGTTCTGGAAATGTCCAAGATTATAGGTGACACGCAAGACACGGGAAAGGGCTCTTAAGCAAACATCAAGGTATCTCAAGAAAACATCAAGGTGATTGGCTGAAAAATCCTATAATTTAAGAATCCAGACGTTGGGCAGTGGTGTCGCATACCCTTAATCCAAGCACTAGGGAGGCAGAAGCAGGCGGATCTCTGTGAGTTCGAGACCAGCCTGGTCTACAGAGTGAGTTCCAGAACAGCCAGAGTTACAACAGAGAACCCTGACTCGAAAAACAACCCACCGCTCCCCAAACAAAAAGAACTTAACAAACCCCAATGACAGCCAGGTGGTGGTGGCACACACCTTTAATCCCAGCATTGAGGGAGGCAGAAGCAGGTGGATCTCTGACTTCTAGGCCAGCCTGATCTACAAAGTGAGTTCCAGGGAGAAATCCTGTTTGGAAAAATAAAATAAAATAAAAAAAGAGAGAGAGAAAGAAAAAAATCTTAAGTATCCATAAAACTCTATTCTATATTCTCTTGTGTGTACAGAGGCAGAGGATATCTTTCCTCTCCTCTGCTTAAACTAGAGTTATGTGTCATTTGGCTAAAGTGTTTTGACTGAAGGAAGAAAGAATAGATCTGGACTAGCAGGGGAATCACAGAAAGGCCTTTCTTGAGCCATGTTCTACTTTTCCTCCACTGGTAGAGACCTATGGAAACAAAAAGAAACCACAGACAGGCATTCCTGAAAACTTGCCTTCTAGATGATTCCAGTGTCTATCAATTTGACTATTAACACTAACCACCATGTAGTCCTAACTCCTGATACTTGTGACTGTGAACTTAGTTTCAAATAGAACCTTGGCAAACATGATCAAGATTCGGTGAGATGGGAATAGGTGGACCCTAATGTAACAGTGAGGTTCTACTATAAAGGGGAAATACAGAATGTGGACCCAGAGATATTCTTACTCCTGGAGGAAAAGAACACATGGTGAGGGAATCAGTAGTTAGGAGACATTCAGACTCAAGCCAAGGAACAACGACTACCAGCAACTGTGAGAACCTAGGTAGAGGCAAAAAAGAATCATTCTTACAACCTCATGAACAATAATAGCGTACTTAGCAAAGAAGCTAAGTATGTAATGCACACATTACATATTACAAAGCATTGTTGAAAGAAATTAAAACAAATATGAGTACAGTATAAAGGAATATCATGTTCAAAATGATATTAAAATATCCATTTTGTCCACAATGATTTCCAGACCTAGTGCTGTCTCTATCAAAATCTCAGGGACTTTTTTAATAAGGTTGTGTGGGGAATCTTAAAATTCAGATATAAAAGGCCACAAATAGCCAACACTGTCTTAAGGAAGAGCAAAGCTGGAGACCTCATATTACCTAACTTTACAGCACATTATAAAGACACAGGCAACGTATAGATGAGAGAAAAATGTCCACAAACCATTTTTCTCATAAAGAGTTAATGTCCAAAGTGTGTAAAGAAGTCCCTCGATCACAAAATGCATAAGTAAATAACGTGATCATTAATGGGCAAAGGATTTGAATAGACATTTCTTCAAAGAAGGCGTGCAAATAAAGGAATTGAATAAATTTCTTCGAGGAAGATATGCAAATGAACAAGAATATAAAAGGAGGCTCAACATCATTAATCACCAGGGAAATGCAAATCAAAGCCACAATGAGACACCACCTCATATCTATTAGAATGGCAATTATCAGGTACAAAACAGACAACACCAAGTGATGGATATGTTCACTGGAGCACTTGTGTGATGCTGGTGGGGAAGTGAAGTGGTTTACCACTGTAAAAACAGTGTGAGGCTTTCCTTAGAAAATTAAAGACAGGACCACTAGAGATTCATTGATCCCCATTCTGGATATATATTCTGGGTATTTATTCCAGATGTCAAAGAGATAGTTGCTCTCTCATGTTCACCAAGAGGTGGAAAGAAACTTGGATGTCCATCAAAAGATAACTAGATAAAGCAAATATTCTAAATGCATACCATGAAGTCCTAGCCTTACAAAAGGAAATCCTACCCTACATTGCAATGGTGGAAAAAAATAAGGACTTTATGCTTAATGATAGGAACAGTCCATAGCTAAAACTCCCTCCCTGGAGGAGGTGAAGAAAACATCTACTCAGCCCTCCTAAGTTTCTAACAACAAATCAAAATACAATTCCACCACAATTCACCCCGGAGAACCAATGGGTTCATTGGGCTTTCTTACAGAGCTTGCATGAGAGGTTAGTAACAGAAGCATGGGTGACCCAAGGCAGCCAGTCACACTGGAAAGACTTCACTCAGCATGGATGATGAGTCCTTCAGAGCCACGCAGGTGGAGCTTCCCTCTTCTAGCCCATAACCCCTAGCCCCTCCCTGAGACCTGAAGCAATGTGATACTAGGGCATAACTACATACAATGGCTGGGAGGAGTGACCAGATACTTGGGTGAAGGTCCAGTGACTGGACTCTTCCTCCTCATTCTAGGAGGGAATGTCAATAATTCACAGACCCAATCCTGATGGACTCTCACAAATAGACACAGTTGATCTCATGACACTGGTTGCAATTTGGCTTGGAGGATAAAATCTACTAACACAGTCACAAGAGGACAAACATTGCATGCTTCTACTTACAGTAAGTATCAAAAGTAGTCAACATAATAGAAGCAACAGGTAGAATAGTCATTGCCAGGGTCTGGGACTCAGGGAGAAGACATAAGAAGTTGATGGGTGGATAGAGTGTTTCAGTTTCACAAAATGAAAAAGTCTTATTCTGCTGTGCAGTGGCATGCATTTAGTTAGCCCTTAAAATCTGGTAGATTCCACGTTCGGTGCTTTTTACTATAATATATAAAAAGGAAGAAAGAAAAACTTCCGTGGAGCTTTAAACAGGAATGTGACTCCATTGACACCTTGATTTGCACACATTGAGGCTCCAGAGATATGAGAAAATAAATTTCTGCTGTTTTACAACTCAGGTTGTAATCATTTGTTACAGGCACTTTACCATGGCTTCCCACTCTAGGGAAGCAAGTATGAAGAGAAACACCAAGATCAACAAATGAAATAATAATTCCCCAAGAAGTACAAGGAAACAAAACGAAAATGTAAAAAGGCTTTCAAATAAAGGCAAATAAGATATTTTCTCAAATATAAAGATGTCCATGAAATAGCAGACTCTTAGGAAAGATGGGAACTAGATAGTGTGGAGAATGCTATCCTAGAATACAAGACAACTGGTAATTTGAGAACATAGGGAATAAAAAGAGAAACTGATAGGGCCTAGGAATTCTCCCAGAATGCTGTGCAAAGACAGAAAGGAAGACTAACACATAGAAATAACTAAAAAGCCCAAGAACTTTCAAATAGTAACTCTGGGAGAGAAAGATACATAGAAAGTAATAACAGAAAGTGTAAGAAAAGAAGTTTTTCTGAACTAAAGAAGGACATGGGCTTTAAATTTAAAAATCAACACTGAGCACTTGGGATACTGTGGACAATATTTAGATCTTATGAACCTCACATATGTCTTCAGCTCTTACCTGTATGTTTGATGTGAGATACATCACTGTGCTAATAGAACCTTAAATGGAACATCCTGTTTTCTGAAATGCAAGAAAAGCATCAGTTCAGAATCCACCCCTGGTTCTGAGCCAATGTCTGTGGTGTATAGAAGTGCCCATTTCAGAAGCCTGTGGTGTAATTGGAATCTATTAGTCTCGGCGGTACGTGTTTCTCCAAAGTTCATCCCATTTGACATAGTCTTGGCCTGGGACAAGCCAAAGCTTAAATTCCTGCCAAATTAGAGGGAAAATCCAATAAGGAAACATCTTGAGATCTTTTTTTTTTAATTGCACATAAAACACACAAAATGTTTTTTTTTAATCTCGTGGAACAATCTGTTTGAATAAATATTATTGGAAATGTTGACATTTATGTGAGAAAATTATTGTTCATAAAATGGAATGGAGTGAGGATTATAAAAGAAAAATCTCTGACCAGATAGCAGAAACAAAGAACTATGGAGATCGGTCGATTTTTTTTTTTAAATTAAAACGGTATTAATCTGAGATGAGAAATATATAATGTCTCTTGGGAAGTAAACAGTTCCCAGGATTATTTTGTTAATCAACTCTTAGGAGAGGGATTAGGCAAAAAACCATTTTACTTAGTAAATGAAACATTTAATTTTGTGTCTCATTCCTTGTCAGTTTGTTCTTAAAGGAACTCATCTCAAGACTTATAAAAACAGCTTTCCATCAATAAGTGTTTGACAGTTATGATGCTACAGGGTACACCTTTCAATTTTATAATTAGGGAAACACAGCAGATGAGATGTATGGATCAATAACACAGTCAATTTTCTATTATGGAAATAAATTGATATTTCCACTGTAAAAAACATTTCTTTCTACATCTCAGAACAACACTATTTATTTCCAGCAAGAAGAAAACTAAGAGTAGGTTTCAATGTTAGACAAATTACAGCAGTGCTTACCAATTTCTTCAATTCAGCTCCATTTTCAGTATCTCTAGGTGATGTTAGGCTTGCTAAACAACTCTCTCAAAGAAAGTATCTTCTCCGATTTCTGCATTTGGCTTAGAAGAAGTGGGTTCGATTCCTTCCATATATACCCCATTAAGTTCAACACCACTGACAGTTACATTAGTAGAGCATGAAGAAAAGATCATAGGTTTAGAAAACAGACAGAACTGGATATAAATCTTGGCTTTGAATTTGTAGGCATTCTTACTCATCCTGAACTATATAGCTCTCTCAACTACAAATTAGGATCAGCTTGATATACACTCAAATCCTTGAACCTTGGTGGTTTGAATCAGAAACATCACCCGTAGTCACAGGCATTAGGACACTTGCTCTCTGTGCAGTAGCACTATCTGGAAAGTTTGTTTTGTTGTTGTTGTTGTTTTGTTTTTTTGGTGGTGGTACAGCCTTGCTGGAGGAAGTATGTTATGAAAGGTGGGCTTTGGAGGGGGAAAGGTTTGCACCTTTTCCTTTCTTTCTCTCTCTGATTTGTGCCTGCAGTTCAAGATGTGAGCTCTCAGCCTTCCTACCACCATACATGCCTTTTGCTTCTCTGTCTCCATTCCACCATCGAAGAACTGTGCACCAAAATAAGTTGCCTTGGTCATGTGTTTTATCACAGCAACAAGAAGGTGACTAATACACCCTCCTACTTACTTGTTAGGATTACTTTGACCACTGTCCCTCTTGAACCTCTGCTTTCTTTGGTGAGCTACCTTGTGAGTGCAATGATTTGATGTGTGTCAATATCACAGCACTAAGGGTATGCTTAACAAGTTTCCATGGTTTTCCTTTTCCTCTTTCCCTTCCCCTTGATACATTTCTTGGGGAATATTGACACAAAACATCAGACTGTAGAAAGTTGAGATCCACTTGTGAAGGAATCAATCCTTTTAGATCCTATTCTTCTAACAAGGCAATTCTACCCAAATACCAGCTTCACTCATCAATTGTTTATGGAATCTATATGACCAAGTCAATCTCATATAAATGATAATGACTGCCTGCTTCCAGAAGTTTAAAACTAGTTGGGATGTTTCTACCCAAGTTACAAATAAGCCTGGTCATGACCATGATGCTCTTGTCTACCAAGATTAATGATCCTGAGCCCAGGCCTTCAGGATCTCAGAAATTCCCTATTATTCTTAACCTCTGTGGAAGTATTCCAGAGAACACTGTATCTGTTTCTTTTGACTCCTGGGTCTCCCTTCCTGACCAGGGTTCTGGCCTGCTGAAAGGTAGTAATAGTTATATCCTGTTTTATTTACTGATAGGCTTGCCATTTCTGCCTGAGCATATCAACTTCAGATGCTGTCTGCTTCCTTTAGTATAGCCATTTGATTTTTGAAAAATGCTCAGAAGCACAGTAATATTTGGCCATTTCTTTAGCACCTAGGCCTGGGAAACGATCTCAAGATAATGAAGATGAACAGTATGACTGGAAAACAGAAGCAGAGATTGTAAAGTTTTGATGGAAATGTGGGTTAGATCAAACTTAACAAAAACTTATCTTCCTTCATGATAACCGTAGGACTGGGTTTTAATTAGAATAATGCAACAGGATCAACTATGACTTTCAATAATAGTTTACAAAAGGTCAAACACTCATAGCTTGGCCAGGGATGCTTGTGTGGAGCATCTTTCTTAAATGGCCATCACATTGTAAGAAGGTTCTACCATAGGAAGGCCACTTATAGATACTTGATTATCAGGCTCAGCTGTACCTGGACACCGAGGCCCACACAATAATGTATGGGTGAATAATGTATGGGTGAAGGAGCCTCCACATAAGTCCAAGTCCTACATTTCTGAGTCTTAACAGGCTGTTTGAGTGTCCTCAAGTAAATCCCTACTTAATATAGATCAAAGACCACCCTCCATTCCCTGCCTGAATTTCTGACCCACACACTGTAACCTGAGAGCTTAACAAAGTAGTGGTTGTTTTATACCACTCAGTCTGGTGGTTTGTTATATATTAGCATCAGTGGCTGGGACACGTACCACAGTTCCAACATTTTATCATACACAGGCACAGCATTCACACACACACACACACACACACACACACACACACACACACATTCAGACTTGTGGTAGAGAGTAAGGAAGAGGTTGGAAATGAAAGATAACTCCCTGACATTCTACATCCCAGGTTCTCTGGCCATCAGAAGGTAGCGAGGTGAAACCATATGCTCCCAAAGGTCCTCCAAGCTCTGACATTCTGTCCTCCCTTCTCTCTAGGTAAAGCTGAGACTGAGGTCTTTCATCTTCTCTGAAGGGATATACATCACTGATGACTTCCCAGGACTACTTGCATTTTAGTCAGAAGTCAAGTCTAAAGAAAAGGAAACAAAGCTTTGATGCAGAATTCACTGCCAGTAGATTACTTTTTTTTCTTTTTTTTTTTACAGGGCAGGGAAGAGAGTGGTTATCTTAAGTCTTGAAGTTAAAAGTGTCAGTACATCCTGATTATAAAAATGAATTCTGTTACATTCAGTAATTGTTTTATATGGAGAATTGCTATGCATTCATGTTCACTTTGAGCTAAGTATTCTTCCAGGCACTGCTATATATAGTTCTGATCAATCTTCACATAAAGAAATCCCACACCCTATCAAGAGTGGCACATTCCCTGATGCCAGGCTAGGAAAACAAAGAGGTCTATCTCATGGAGCCACAAATAGACCTGAGAGTTCTTCACTACACATTAATGTTCACACCACACTCCAGGGAGCACTTTTTGTACTCTGAATCAAGGCCTAAATCCTAAAAACAACTGAACAATATTAATTTCTTAATTTTCAATGAAACTAAATGAACAAAGAAGATTTTCAGTTTTTGTCTCATTATTTGTGTTCAAAATTATTGATGTTTGTTACTGCTTGGTGGCTAAGAAAGTCAGTAGCTCAGAAGAGAGACAAGCTTTGGAAATATTACACAGCCATGGCTGAGTTCAAAGGTAAGCAGGAGAGAACTGTTGGGTGACCTTGGACAAGTCATCTAACTCTTCTAATCTGTCCTCTGAGACTCAAAGGTAATTATGGATCTTCTCAGGGGGGTCTTTTAGGGTTAAAAGGGATTATGTACTCAGTATAATACCTAACATGTAAATACTGATAAAAGTTTGCTGCCTTTATCAATAACCCATATCTATGCCCTTGTAGGCAAGTTCAAGATGGAATGCAATTTTCCAGGTGATCTTAATGTACTTAGCAGAAGTCTTTGGAAGAAAAGGAACATTGTGCATGCACATGCATACACATCTGAAGCTTGCAGATGAGGTAATGTCTCAAAAATAACACTTTCAGATTAGCTGTTTACTTTTTATTTTTCTTCTCTAATATGAAAGTATTATAGTGAAAAGCAATAGAGTTATCAGGAAAAGTAGAAGACCAAGACTGGATTCCAATCTGCGGTAAGTTACTTATCTTCTTTGAAACTTGGTACAGGCATGTATTAAGTGCTCAATAAATATTTGCGGAACAAAATTCTAAAAATTATTGTATGAATATTTACCTTTTCCTTTGAAGGGATTAAATGTGATATAAAGTGAAAGTACCAAGCTCATAGTTACCACTTGGCAAATGTTAGGTCCTTTATACATGTACTTTTTAATGTGCGAGACATTTTTTACTAAGAAATTCCAAATTTGATCAGTTCTTTTCATTTTAATAGAGCTTAATTCCTCTGTTCGTCACATGGATAAGCATAGCTTTAGCTACTGAGCCAGCTTTACTGAATGAATATTCCTCACTCTATCTAAGAGGCTTTCTGAAAACACCATTACCAACCCTGTTTTAGAGGCTTTCTGACAGTATCTCACCAGCTACATGGCTAAAGCAATGGTGCTTCTCACTAGAAATAAAGAACATAGCCATGAACTAATTCTGTTCCCTATGATGGAAGTGAGAAATACATTTTTATTAACTTAAAAAGTAGCTAAATTTTCTTTTAAAATTACACACATACACACACACACACATACACATACATACACACTATAGTATGTACTTAAAACCTTGAATTCTAAGATGGTAAAGGACTACCCCATCTGACTCCCTTGCACTGGAGGTAAATTTTGATATCCATGACTTCCTGATAGTTTTTTTAAGTATTTAAAATTAAGGAATGAGGACTGGGATTCCAATGCTCCTTCTTTCAGCTTAATTAGTTTCTCTTCTTCCAGCAGAAGCAACAAAATTCATAGCTCATGATTCACCATCCTGCCATGAATCTGGTGATCAATCTAAAAGCCCTGTCTTCAGGTCATTTCATAGGTAACCAACCCCAAGTGACCTTAGTGGACAGCCCATACCAAACAGATATCAGCAAGAGAAAGGAACAGAAAAAACACATAACTCTCATTTTGTAATTTCTTTCTCAATATGTTTAAATAATTGAAAATAACATCAACAAGCTAATCCATAAACACAGCGATATGTAAAGTGTGGAGCATTTACTCAGGGCTTTGATTCTCCTAGAAGAAATGCCTCCAATCTCTGCCATGAAGTTAGTTCCTAGGACAGATCATGTTGAGTGAGTGAGTCACAAATTGGCATGAGCTAAGTCCTGGCAGCAATGAGGACCTTTAAGTTTCCTTCTCATCTGGAACTACCAAGAAGTGCCTCTTTGAGGAACACACAGTAGATGAAGTTTAATCATTCAAAGAACTATGACAGTTCAAGCATCCATCTGAAACTCAGCCATTGGTGAAGACTAGGAGCAACTCACAAAAACTGCATGACCTCTGGGGAAAGATGGACAAGTGTTATGAGTCCCTGTTTATTCAGTGGTAAAATGAGAAAAGTAAAAATTCGTTGTATCTAATGACTGCTTGACAGTAACATTGGGCAAGGAGGATAAAGCACTCAGAAGGTAAAAGTTTGGGAAGACTCTAGAAGAGAGAAGGGACCTCAGAAAGATTACACAGCAGCAATAGAGGTCATCAGTGCCGCTGATATGAGCATGACCTCCAACAGGTTACCTCCAAACTCAACGGCCTCGCATCACTGGGCCTCTAGTAGAAGAGTCAAAGTCCGTGAATGTGACTGCCTTGTTTCTCATGTGCCGCTGCCAGTTATGCTAGGATAAAAAGAGATCTCTTTAGTCATGATCATTGGACATGCTCATATGTATGAATACTTGTGGCCTAGGATGTGGCTTAGTGATAAAGTACAAACTTGGCTTTAGTAAGGACCTAGGTTCAACCCCCAGTACTACAAAATAGTAATGATGACAGCAACAATGATGATGATGATGATGATGATGATGATGTTTTCCTGACAGGATAATTGAGTACTCAGGTCACCATTGATTGATGAAAAAGAACAAAGTTCCTTAAAATATAAATTGCAATGCCTAGCACATTGCTGGTATTCAAAACTAGAAGCTCTTAGTATTTGTTGTTCAAAATATCATCTCTGGAACCGAACAAACTTTCTTTGGCCTCTATTCTATGCTTGGTCCTATGGTAAGCTGAGGAATGACTAATGATGATACAGGCTAATTAGGTATTACATCTGCTCATAATGATATTACATGTAATGGAGGGGCAGAGAAGAGAAGAATGATAATTTAAAACAGCTGAAAAAAAGGACCTTATGATCTGGACTCATAGGGGAAGGAACTACTTGTTGCATCTTAGATGGTTGGAAAAATAGAAAGAAAAAGGAATTTTTCAATGAAATGGTAGCATCCGCATCTGGGAGATATTCTCCTACCTGTCTATCCTGATTCATTCATTCTTCAAGGTGCAGATTGCTTCCTGATTTACAATGCAGATAACAGGGTCTGAACAGAAAGAAATGAAATCCTGCAGGTGGGCAAGAGATTGCCAAGGAAAATCTTGTTTGCTTCTTTCTTCATGGTTTACCATTTCCATCCCTCTCTCAAGCCCAAGGGAATACTTTCTAGCCACAACTAATGGTCTCCCACAAAGGAAAGTTATCTCTTTCGTTTACAGACTTCTAATTTCAATAGATGACCGGTGTGTATTGAGGAGGTGGCTTGTGCAGAACTACTCAGTGGTTAAGCACCTAGGATCTAGCACATTAGACAGAAATCTCACTAGGTGATATCAGGTGACTCATGGAAGCTGTTAACCTGGGGAAGAGCCCAATAAGCATGACCACAGTAAACGTGACGTGACATCATACAAATACCTGTGAAAGGTGTTCAAGTGCTGGCCATATTATCACTCTACATGGCATGTGAGAGAAAGTGCCTTCCAGTGTCAAGGAAGGCAGGCTGGGAAGTTCAGAAGCCTTTGTCAAGGACCAAGAGACACAGAAGCATATAAAGAAAGTTCAGAAAACTCAAGAGTTTGACAGTATCAGTGAAAGCTTTCTGGTTCTTCCATGGTTATCCTGTTCTGTTTCATTGTTTCATCAGAACCTGTAATTGTGGGGGCACCAAGAGGAGTTCTATAAATACAGAGTTCAAAATAGTAATTCTTAAACTTAGCTGGAATTTGTAATCAGACAAGTATAGTGAAAATTCAACATCTAGTTCTCATGCTTAGAGCTTCTTATTCTGTTGATATGGAGTATGGTCTGCACACTGGGGCTTTCTATGCTTTCAGGAGGTTAAGACACAGGAGTGTGACATTTAATTTCCCAAGGGGTTACTTTAGTCTGAGTGAATTTTGAGCCCTGGATTGTGTGGAAGCCAACTCTATGTTCTCTAAAAATATATAGTGAATGGGGAACATGGGTGCATCCACCAATGGTTGTGGCTTATTATGGCAAGAGGTAGAGATTGAGATTTGGGTATATCTGGCTTGAGCTCTGGGAAAGCCTCTTTCTTTACTAAAGGATGCAGTATGGGACAACTTACATCGGTGGCTTCAAAATTCAATGAACATGCAGGTGTGGTGGCACAGGCCTGTCATCCCAGCACTTGGAAGGTGGAAGTAGAAGGATCTAGAGTCCAGGGTTATCCTTGGCTACAAAGCAAGTTCAGCCTGTAGGTCAAATGCATTTCATAGCCTGATTTTTCAAGTTAAGTTTTATTGGAACATGGCCCCATACATTGTCTATGGCTATTTCACACTACACCATCGTGTTGAGTAGCTACAACAAAGAGCTTATGACCTACAAAACCTGAAATCCTCTGTCTTTACAGAAAAAGAGTATTGTCTATGATCTACTTACCAATTAAATATATTGTATACAATGTTTATGACTATGAAGATCTATTAATTTTTACAAGTCTCTTTCCCACCTTAAGATTTTATATTCTTGGTAGCTGGATCCCTTCTGTAGATTTTCTTTAATAATACTATTTCACATTCTCTTCTTGCTTTCCAAAGAACTTTGATGTGCAATCATTTTCCAGATTCCAGTATAATGTTGAGCAAACAAAAGGCACTCAAAAGACATTTGACTCATTGATTGCATTTGTCTGATTTATTTCAAGTTCTAAGCAATTGGGCCACTGGTTATTTTTGTAGCTGAGGTGAGGGATCATGAAGACCATCACAAATCCCTATATCAAATGGGAACAGACTATTTCAAACCATTGTACAAAATGGCTGTTTTAAAAATATATATATTTCTGGTTGTCCCCCTTTCCATCCAAATCCTTTATGTGAGCATTGTATGTGTTTTCCCACAAGAGACTTTAGTGATTGGTGCTGAAAAGACAGTGTTTAGAGTCAGGTCTGAATTAAAATTCCATCTTGGTCACTTCCTAGCTTTGAAGTTTCACTATATTATTCATATTTCAGAATCATTCAGAATCTAGACAACTGGAAGCATGTTCTTTCCCCCGATTATATACCTAAGTCTTACTTTCTACCTATCAGCAACACAGAAACAGTGGCTTGGGGTATACACATTCTTGGAAATGACATTGTGTGAATCTTAGCGTGGTAGATGAGGTATGGGTCAGCCTGGAGCCAGGTAAGTTTGATAAGAAAAATACAGTTGCATGAAGCAAATGCTGAAGGCAGACGATTAGAGCTGCTGTGGAGACACGTGCAGATCTGTGATTCTCTGGAGTGATGTGACATTTCTTGTCATTGATCTGACCTCCTTAGAGCTCTTACGTGTAATGAATAAATGGCAACACCTTCAATTCTGTTTTATTTCATCCCAATGTACAGTAATTTTTAATGATGCTTTCTGGTTATTTTGTGCTTCTTATCATTTGAACCGAAGGCATGTCTTTTTTGTTCAATAATTGAGTTGACCAGAGAGATTTGATTGCAAACTGAAGCTAAACATGGTCCAACTACTTAATGTTGTGACTAACAGTAAAGCGATGTTGAGATTTTTAAGTGGGAGATTTATGTCTGCCGTTAGGTTGTGTGAAATCTCGCTTTTTTCCAGATATCGGGCGCTTCTTTTTTGAGCTCTTACTTTGTGCTTCGCTTTGCTAAAAATGTGGTTAGTTTATGGAAGAGCCTATGATAGGGATTATATAGTTGGAAAAGACAACTGAGAGTGAATTTGAAGGAAAGAAGTTGGAAAAAGTGCTTCTAGCAACAAATTACATGTTCAGCAGCCAAGTGGATTTTTATGTTTATATCTTAATATTAAATTATATCATACTAAAAAATTACTTCAAATTTAACAATGAACATGGAGACTTAAATTTGGGCACTCTTTACATTTGTTTATGTGCTTGTTTCTGTTTGAAGTTTTTCTTTGAGACAGTTCTCACCGTGTAGACCAGGCAGTAATTAAACTCCAGATGCTCCTGCCTCAGCTTCCTAAGTGCAGGGTTATAGACGCCCATGATCACACCTGGCTTGGACACTCTTCAGAATCTTTGAGACAAAATGTCTGGCTGACTGATACAGTCCTCTGCGCACAACACCTACCACACCTCATTTGATTATCACAGTAATTCTATAAAGTAGACATGGCAGATGTTAAGATTTATATCTAGTAGAGAAATAAGTTAAACTTCAGGGGAAGCAAGTATTGTGCCCATATCTTCAACTGGCTGGTAAACCTTTATATGACCCAACTTATGCTTCCTGGAAGAAGAGTGTTCCAGTTTGTTTTCTGTTGATCTGATAAAACACTGGTCAAAAACACTTTTGAGGAGGAAAGGATTTATTTGAGTTTATTTCCAAGTCAGAGTCCATCACTGAGAGCATTCAGATCAGGAAATGCAAGGCAACAACTTGGAGGTAGGAACCAAGAGGGAAGGTTATGTTCAGGCTCACACAGTGTCTCATGCTCAGCTGACCTTTCTTATACAACCAAGCCCACCATTCCAGGGATGGTGCCTCCACAGTAGGCTGGTCCCTCCTACCTAAAGCATCAGTCAAAACAATCATGTAGATAAGCACAAAGGCCAGTCAGATCTGGCCAAACCCTCAGCTGAGATGCCCTAGATGATGCTAGGCTATGCCAAGGTGACAGCCGAAGCTAGCGAAGACAAAGGCATGCCTACTCATAACAATTTTCCTCTTTATTCCAGATTCTGACCTTTCCTTTGTTTTAATTCCTAGCTATAATTTGTCCTATCCTACCTCCAAGTCCTTGGGAACCATTACAAACTTTAACTTCCTTCTTTGTTTTGGCTCCTGCTGTTGACATGTTTTACGCTCAGTACTATCTAATTCTATACATAGACCTGAGTCAATTCCTCTGCACCCTTGAAAGATGCTGCTTGCTCCAATATTGTATTTTCCCTGGCAATGAATCTACACATTCCTTCCATTTAGGAAGCTTCTATTTTGAGCCTAGTAATGGAGTCTAAAGTTCTTCCTGAGGGCTGAGACAGAAGAGAAATGAAGGGTGTGAAGAAGTTTTAATCTGGTTGGCTAGAGGAGTTGGTTTGGGTATCAGTGACTAGTGGACTATGGAAACAGGACTGATAGATTTTTTTTTCCTCATCAAAAACTTTTGACATAGAGCAAAATCAAAGCTGCTGTCATCGATGCACAATCATTCATTTAGCAGATATATTAAAGGAAAAAAGATTGGGCCTGATACACGAAAGAATCATTAGGAAGTGAGACAGAAACCCCCAACCCCCAAGCAGCTTACACTCTAGTGAGAGACACAAATGATAAACTATGCATAAATATATATTTGTCTAACCAATGAGCAGCACTTTCATGTGGCAAATTTCTACAAAATTGATTATTATATCTTAGCAGTGTTTTATGAATTTCACTGTACATACCTTGTCCTCTGTTAAATTTAGTTGTATTTTTAAAGATATAAGTCGAATTTTAAAATTTCATTTCCCAACTGTTTGCTAATAGTTGCCATAGTCACCTTAAACCTTTCAATATTATTAAACTTCCTGACTAGTCTTGATAGCTATTTTGTCAGTTCTTTTGTTTTTATATGTCAATAATCATGAGATCTACAAAGAAAGACAGTTTTACTTCTTCCTTTTAACTTATGCTTTTTTTTTCTTAGCTTGTCTTATTGCAAAGGCTGCTGTCGGGTACACTATTAAACAGAGTGATGACAATAGGTATCCTTGCCTTATTTATAATTGTAAAAAAATAACTCAAACTTTACTATTAATTATAATGTAAAGAATAGGTTCCTTTTAACAATTAAAGAGATTTTTGTTTCCTAGTTTTCAGGGAAAAAAAATCACACATAGGCAACTGAGTGTGTTTTATCTAGATATTTTGTCTAGGAAAAGGTCTATGTATTTTTCCCCATATGTATTTAGTTAGCTTTGAAATGATCACATGGTGTCTCAGTCCATTCCTGCTATCGTAACAAAATTAGTGAGAAATTTATAAGCCATTGAAATTTATGACCCATTGTGTGGGTGTGAGGAGATAGAAGGTCCACTCCAAGTTCAAGATGCTGGCAGAATTTGTGTCTGATGAGGGCCAGTCTTTATATACAAGATGGTGCCTAGTTGTTATATTCTTTAGGAGGATGACCCTGGTCCCTCAGGAAAGACAGAGAGAGAAGGTAAGTCAATATTCCCTTCAACACTGGGCCCTTTTATAAAATAACCAATCACATTTAACCAATCAGCTGGAGAGATGTCTCAGGAGGAAAAAGGCACTTTTCACCAAGTCTAACAACCTGAGTTCAACCCCTAATATGTACATGGTAATATGTACTGACTCTCTCAAGTTGTCCTGACCTCCGCAAAGGCGCAACATGCATGTGCTGTCACATGCATTGGGGGTAGAGTATTGGGGGGATGCATACACACACTCACACATATGAAATAAATAAGTGTAATTTTAAAAAAGGAATGACTCCAGGGAGGGAAGCAGATAGGCTAATTGCAGAACATCACCTCTCCCCCAGCTCCTCCAAAACCAATCCCCCAATATTATCCCCAACTCTGAACAGACCACCTACTGCAATCTTCCTTTGTACCATTACCCCATCTACATAGGATCACACAGATCTACCACTGCAATCTTCCTTCCTCTGATGCATTGCTATATCCCAGTCCCCAACTCTACTCTGTAATCCTTGGGAACTCCCAGGACACTCTGGCCAGCAAAACAGGAAGGCTACCTGTAGATCTTTACATCTCCCTCCATTATTCCAAGTCCAATCCCCAACTCTGTAGCAGACCACCTGCTGAAAACTCTCCTCACTCTCTGTCCCCATTCCCAGGGGACTAAGCAGATCCTGGTGTAACATCCTGCTTTCTTCCTCCCTTGGACACCCTAAGTCCCACCTCCTAGCTCACCCCCAATACTAAGTGTCAGCTACCAAAGCCTAGGAACACAATTTACCTGGAATACTTCTATCAGGATCCCAGAAGAATTTTTTTACCAGGAAACATGCAGCCACCACATTATCCAAATAACCAGATAGGAAAACAGAAACCAAGGAACAAACACTCATCCAACAAAGACAAGACCAGATACCAGCACCTAGAACTGCAATCTTCTCAAACCCAAATGCCTAGACATCTGTCTAAAAACACAATCAATAACATCCTGGATAACGTGTCTCCAGTGGAGGCCAGCAACCCTACCACAGCAGCCCCTAAATATTCCAACATAGCTAAAGCACAAGTAAAAGACCTTAAAATAGCCTTTATGAATATGATAGAGGTCCATAAAGAGAAAATGAATAATCCCTCGAAGAAATCTATGAAAGCACAAATAAACTGGAAGGAAATTAATAAAACAGCTCAACAGTTGAAAGTGGAAATAGAATCAATAAAGTAAATCCAAACTGAAGTAAGTCTGGAAATGAAAAATTTAGGAACTCAAACAGGAACCTCAGAGGCAAGCCTTATGAACAGAATAACAAGAGATGGAACTGAGACTCTCAAGCATTGAAGACACGATAGAAGAAATGGATCCCTCAGTCAGAGAAAATCTTAAATCTAAAAAACTCCTGACACAAAACATCCAGGAAATTTTGTATACTATGAAATGACCAAATCTATGAATAATAGGAATAGAGGAAGCAAAAGAAACCCTGTTCGGAGGTCCAAAAATATTTTTAACAAAATCCTGGAAGAAAATTTCCCTAACCACCTATCAAGGTACAAGAAGTACACAGAACACCAAATAGACTGGACCAGAAAACAAAGTCCCCTTGGCACATAATAATCAATGAACACAACAGAATATGAAGCTCTGCAAAAGAAAAAGACCAAGTAACATATAATGACAGATCTATTAGAATAGCACTTGACTTCCCAATGGAGATTCTAAAAACCAGGGGGATCTGAAAAGATGTTCTGCAGACTCTAAGAGACCACAATACCAACCCAGACTACTATATTCAGCAAAAAATTCAATTACCATAGATGAAGAAAATAAGACATCCCATGTTAAAAATATATTTAAACAGTATCTATCTACAAATTCAACCCAACAGAAGGTATTAGAATGAAAATTTCACTTAAGAAGGTTAACCACACCCAAGAAAACACAAGGAATAAATAGTCCCAGACCCAGCAAATGAAAGAAGGGAAATGCACACACCACCACCACCACCACCACAACAACAACAACAACAACAACAACACTACCACCACTAAAAACAACATAACAGATATCAACAAACACTGCTCATTGATATCTCTCAACATTAATGGTCTCAATTCTCCAAAAATAATACATAGACTGGCTGGGCAATGGTGGTGCATGCCTTTACTCCCAGCATTTGGGAGGCAGAGGCAGGTGGATCTTTATGAGTTCGAGGCCAGCCTGGTCTACAGAGTGAGTTCCAGGACAGTCAGAATTATAACAGAGAAACCCTGTCTCAAAATTTAAAAAGAAAAAAAAAGGAAGAAAGAGAGAAAGAAAGAAAAGAAAACAAAATAAAAAATACATAGACTAGCAGAATGGAAATAAAACAGAATCCATGTTTCTACTGCATCCAAAAAACGAGCTTTAACATCAAGGATAGACATCAACTTAAGGTAAAAAGATAGAGAAAGTTATTCAAAAAAATGGACCTAAGACACCAGCTGGCAGAGCTCTTTTAAAATCTCACAAAATATACTTCAAACTCATCAGAAGAGATAGGGAAGGACACACATCCTCATCAGAGGAAAACTTTACCAAGACGTCATTACAATACTTAATATCTGTGCACTAAACACAAAAGAACCCAAGTTCATAAAAGAAACACTAGTACAGCTTAAAGCTAATCTTGACACTCATAGTGTAAGACTTCAATACCCCAATCTTGCAAATAGACAGGTTATCCAGACAAAGCCTAAATAGAGAAATGCTGGAGCTAACTGATGTTATAAAACAAATGGACCTAATAGATATTTACAGAATATTTTATCCAAACACACACACACACACACACACACACACACTTTCTTCTCAGCAGCTCATGAAACTTTCTCCAGACTTGAACACATACTCAGACACAAGTATCAACAGATACCATAAAATAAGCATCCATCTGACTACCATGGTTTCAAGCTGGGTATATAAACAACAGAAATAGCAGAAAGCTTATAAACTCACAGAAACTGAACAACTCATTACTAAATGAAAAAAAAACTTAGTCAAGACAGAAATTTAGAAACTAAAGACTCTTTAGAGTTGAATGAAAATAAATACATGACATACCCAAACTTATGGCACACACAAAGATGGCTCTAAGAGGCAAGTTCATTTTACTAAATGCCTATGTCAAAAAAAAAATTGGAAAGACCTCATACTAGGAACTTAATAGCACATCTGAATGCTTTAGAACAAAAAAAAGAAAAAAAGAAAGAGAGAGAGAGAGAGAGAGAGAAAGAAAGAAAAGAAAGAAAGAAAGAAAGAAAGAAAGAAAGAAAGAAAGAAAGAAAGAAAGAGAGAAAGAAAGAAATCATATCCAAAAGAAGTAGAAGGTTAGAAATAATCAAATTCAGGGGGAAAAATCAATAAAAAAGAAACAATGAAAAAGAACAATATAAAGAATCATTGAAACAAAGATCTAGTTATTAAAAAAATCAGTTAAGATTGACAACCTGTAGCCAAAAGAATCAATTAAACAAGGATTTGGTTATTGAGAAAACCAGTAAGATTGACAGCCCCATATCCAAATTCACTAAAAGGCAGAGAGAGACTATCCAAATTAACAAAATTAGAAATGAAAGGGGTGCATAACAACAGATGCCAAGGAAATCCAGAGAACCATCACAAAAAGATTCAACAACCTGCATCCACCAAACTGGAAAATCTAAAAGAAATGAGTAATTTTCTGGATACATGCCACTTACCAAATTTAAAAGATGATCAGATAAGCAATTTAAACAGACATAACTTCTAATGAAATAGAAGCAGGAATTAAAAGTCTTCCAAACCAATAAAAAAAAAAAAAAAAAAAAAAAGCCCAGGGCCAGATGATTTTAGCAAGAATTCTACAAGACTTTCAAAGAAAAGATAATCTCAATATTCCTCAAGTTATTCCACAAAATAGAACAGAAGGAACATTTTCCATTTATTTTATGAGGCCACAGTTAACCTGATACCCAAACTACATAAAGGCCCAACAAGGAAAGAGAATTACAGAACAATTTCCCTTATGAGCCTGGATGCAAAAATTCTCAATAAAATATTTGCAAACCAAATCCAAGAACATATCAAAAAGATAATCCGTCATAATGGGTAAGCTTCATCCCAGGGATTCAGGAATGGTTCAACATGCATAATTGATAAACACAATTCACCATATAAACAAACTAGTAGACAAAAGCTACACGATCATCTCGTTAGATACAGAAAAGGCCTTAGATGAGATCCAATGTCCCTTCATGATAAAAGTCCTGAAAATATTAGGGAAACAAAGGACATACCTCTATATAATAAAGACAGTTTACAGCAAGCCCGTAGCCAGCATCAACTTAAATGGAGAGTAACTCAAAGCAATTCTACTAAGATCAGGAACAAAACAAGGTGGCCTACTCCCTCCATATCTATTCAATATAGTACTTGAAGTCTTAGCTAGAGCAACAAGAAAATTGAAGGAAATCAAATAGATACAAATTGGAATGGAAGAAATCTAAATATCTTTATCTGCAGATGATATGATGGTATACATAAGTGACCCTAAAAATTCCACCAGGAAATTCTTGCAATGATAAACACTTTCAGCAAACTCGCTGGATACAAAATTAACTCACAAAAATCAGTAATCCTTTTATATACAAATGACAAATGGACTGAGAATGAATTCAGGGAAATAACACTTTTAACAGTAACTTCAAATATATATATAAATATCTTGGGGGTAATTTTAATCAAGCAAGTGATAGACTTATATGATAAAACTTCAATTCCTTGAAAAAGGAAATTGAAGAAAATATCAGAAGTTGGAAAGATCTCCCATGCCCATGAATAAGCAGGATTAATATAATTAAAAAAAAAAAAAAAAAAAACACTCTACCAAAAGCAATTTAAAGGTTCAATACAACCCCATCAAAATGCCAACACAATTCTTCCCAAACATTGAAAGGGAAATTTCCAGCTTCTTATGGAAAAACAAAAAACCCAGGATAGCTAAAATGATCCTGAATAACAAAGGGACTGCTGAAAGTTTCAGCAGCCTAGATTTTCAAGTCGTAACACAGAGCTTTAGTAATAAAAGCTGCATGGTATCGACACAAAATCAGACACATCAATCAATGAAGTTGAACTGAAGATCCAGACATAAATCCACACACCTATGGACACCTTGTTTTTGATAAATTAGCCAGACAGAAATACACACAGGGAAAAAAGACATCATCTTCAACTAATAGTGCTGGTCCAAGTGGACACAGCTGCATGTAGGAGAATGAGATAGATCCATACTTATCACCCTGCACAGAACTCAACTCCAAATGGACCCAAGATTGCAACATTAAACCAGATATACCGAACCTGATAGAAAAGAAAGTGGGGAATAGCCTCAAACTCATTGGCACAAGAAACGGCTTTCTGAAAAGAACACAATTAGCACAGATACTAAGATCAACAATTAATAAATGTGACCTCATGAAGCTGGAAAGTTACTGCAAGGCAAAGGACACCATCATTCACATACAGCAGCAGCCTACAGAATGATAGAAGTTTTTTTTACCAACTACACATCTGATAGAGGGCTAATATCCAAAATATATAAAGAATTTTAAAAACTAGATATCAAGAAAACAAATAACTCAGTTTGAAAATGGGGTAGAGATCTAAACAGAGAAATCTCAAAATAGGAAACTCATATGACTGAGAAACATTTAAAGAAATGTTCAACAGCCCAGTGGTGGTGGTGCATGCCTTTGATCCCAGCACTCAATGGCAGAGGCAGGAGGATCTCTGTGAGTTTGAGGCCAGCCTGGTCTATAGAGTGAGTTCCAGGATGGCCAGAATTAGGCCAGAATTACAACAGAGAAACCCTGTCTCAGAAAACCAAAAAGAAAAAAAAAATTCACCATCCTTAGCCATCAGGGAAATGCAAATCAAAACTGCTTATACCCATCAGAATGGCTAAGGTCAATACAACAAGTGATACCTCATGCTGGCAAGGATATGGAATAAGAGGAACATGCATCCTTGCTGGTCAGAATGCAAACTTGTACAACCACTATGGAAATCAGTGTAGCAGTTCCTCAGAAAGATGGGGATCAATCTACCTCAAGATCCAGCTATACCACTCTTGGGCAAATATTACCATTCAAAAAAAAAAAAAGAAGCAATAAAATGACTCTAATGATATTCATAGATCAATGTTTTGCCTCAACCATCATCAGAGAGGCTTCCTCCTATAATAGATGGGGACAAATACAGAGACCCACAGCCAGACATTATACAGAGAGTGGGAGATCTCAGAACATTTGGTCCTAAATGGGATGTTTCCATCAAATCCCAACCTTCCCCCAGAGCTCAGGGAACCCTCTTGTAAAGGAGGTAGAATGAATGTTAAGATCCAAGGATGGAGGAAACCAAGAAATCAAAGGCCTTCTAAATTAACATAATCAAACCCTATATTAACTCACAGATACTGAGGCAGCTTGCACAGGACTTGCACAGATCTGCACCGGGCCCTTTCCACATATATTATGGCTTCCAATTTAATGATTTTGTGTGATTCCTGACTGTACGAATGAGTGGGTCTCTGTTTCTTGGGCTTTTTCTTTTCCTTTGTTTTGTTTTGTTTTGTCCAATTCCAAAGTATTAGATTTTGTTTCATCTTATTTTTTTATACTTTATTTTGGTATTATCTCTTAGCAGCCTGTTTGCTAATGACAGACAAAAAAGGGGGAGGATCTAGATGAAAGGTGGGTGGGGAGGAATTTGGGAGGAGTAGAAGGAGGAGAAACTGTAATCAGGATACATTATGTAAGAAAAAATATTTTCAATAAAAGGAGAATAAAGAATTAATCCCATTCACGAAAATAGAATCCCCAGAACTAGAATCCTCTCAGAGGTTGCAATTTTTATTATAGTTGCACTGAGGATTAGGTTTCCATGTTAATTTTGGCTAAAGCATCATCATTCAAACCATTACGTATGGCCTTTCTTATTCCAGCCTTTGAACTATCTCCCAGGCCAAACAAGTGGCATTGATTCCTTTATAAAAGGGCTCAACTCTGAAAAGAATTCTATCTTGCTATCTGTTAATATAAGCTCTTTTAAACTAAAATAGCCCAGGTACATAACAAGTCATAAAATAAACATTTGAAGAAAAACTAATGGAAATAAGAATAATGGGATATGCTGTTTTGCCCAGTGTAACCAAGGAAGGTGTCTGCAAAGAGTTGGCATTTGAGTAGGGACATAATGGAGTATGGGAGAAGGCTGTCCAAAAGCATGAAAATATTGTTATTCTGGATACCACATGGGAGAAGATGAATTAGAAGAGGGGCGGGTCATATAAGCTATTGGGAGCCATGTGTAGAGGTTTGTGAGTTTAGAAGCACAGAAAGTCATCAATGTGTTTTTAGTGAAAGTGGACTGGGGACTGACTTTTTTGGCTTTAACACATCATCTGACTGTTGTATAGCGAGTGTAATGCAAGTGGTAAGAGGGGAGTAGAAAGACTATTTGATTGTGACACAAGGGATTACTGTATGCTGGATTTGAATGGTAACAGATGATGCGGTAAAAACATAACCCACTTGGGAGCAATCTTGGAGGTTTAGCTACTGTTGAGTTTAAGAAGTTAGGATGAAAAAATAGCCCCGGATTTTGTAGTATGAGTAACTCTGTACGTTAGGGTACTGAGGAGTGGAAGAGAGAACAAAAAGACCTGCCTTTGAAATTTAGACTTTACCTCCTTAGATGGGTCCAGTATTGTTGGTGGCTTATGAGAGATGGTTGGGTGTGGATCTCTGCTTCCCATGAATGCACTGTGCATCAACCTGGGGTGAGAGGAGAACAGAAGCAACAAGCAGGGTAGGGGTGAGGGGAGCAGAAGCATCGAGCAGGGTTTGGAAGACTGTGATACTGCAGGAAGAACACCTGGGAACAGCTTCAGAGAGACAGCTCACTTTATTGTGCCAGAGGCAATGTATATAAGGGCTCATAAGGCAATGGGTCAGTGCCTAATTGGTTGAAACACAGTACTAAATGTATCGTAATTATCATATGGGGCAGAAGCCGGGGCTTGTGCAGAGTCATTCTGAGTTTGCAGGAAGCTCTGCCAGTGGGGCTCTTTTCCAAATAAGGTCAGGGAGCCAAGATTACAGACGTTATCCAACAAGGTGGAGTGGGCGGTGCGGAGAAGACACTCCATTGGAGAAGATAGTCCTCCATCTGACACAGAGTTCAGAGAGCTATCAGGATATGATGAACTACGACCTTAGCAGCAGGGCTATCCAACAGCTTGGCATCCAGTTTTGAAGCTTGAGAGAGATGAGAAAAAAATGGGAGTTTACAAATTTAATCTTACATGTCTAGGTAAGTCCACAGCGGAAATAAGGTTAAATAGAACTGTTCACTGTATGTGCTGGCTTGTTTGTTGAATGCCAACTTGACACAAGCTAGGGGCAACCTTGGAAGAAGAAACTTCAGTTGAGAATGTGCCTCTACCAGACTGTCCTGTAGTCAAGTCTGTGGGGGCATTTTCTTGATCAATGACTGACCTGGGAGTGCCCAGCTCACTGGGGGTGGGGCCACCTCTGGGCAGGCAGTCTTGGCATTTATACAAAAGTAAACTGATTAAACCAGGAAGAGCAAGGCAGTAAGCAGCATTCCTCCGTGACTGCCTCTTCAGTTCCTGTCCTGACATCCGTCAGTGATGGACTGTGAACTCGAAAAGGAAATAAACCCTTTCCTTTTGCTTTTGGTCATTGTCTTTATCACAGCAACAGAGAGCAAAATAACACACTGGGAAATTCCAACATACCTGGAGTCAGGAAAAGAAAGTAAAGTCAGAAGACAGTAAGAAGAAGGTGACTTAGAAGCCAAGTGAAGCAATAGTTTGGAAAAGGACTGATCCCTTTTGTCCAGTGTTCTTGAGAGGCCAACGAGACGGACGGTGTGCAGGAGATGAAGGTGAAAAGCTCATCACACAGCCAAAGCAGTCATGGCCTCAGAGCAGCTGTCTGCTGGCAGTAGGCCTACAGAAGACTGGATGTGGGAGGGCCCATCTCCTACCTGCTGAACTATTGGCTACCGAAGGTTTCAAGGGGAGGGGTAGATGTTTTCAGTTATGTACCCACTGAGGAGCCTACTAGACTCCAGAAAGTTCCAAACACAAGCTCATACAAATGATCCTGCAAGCATTCCTTCCTTTTACATTTCACAAAATAATTTGAGAAGTATTGGTTTTAGTTCTTCCTCAAAGGTTTGGTAGAACTCTGCCATGAATCCACTGGTCCTGGACTTTCTTAGTTCTGTGATTTTTTTTTTTTAAATTATGGCTTTGATCTCATTTCTCATTATAGATCTGTTAAAATTATTTATTTCATCTTAGTTTAATTTTAGTAGGTCTTATGTGTTTAGAAATCTGTTTATTTTAGATTTGTCCAGTTTAGTAGAACACAGGTTTTTAAGGTATGTCCTCAGGATTTTCTGATTTTTTTTTTCTATTTCAAAAGGAGTAAAGAAATTACATAAGCCTAGGATAAGAAATAAATGTAGCAGGACACTTTGCTAATAAGCTTTTTGTCCTGTGCAGCCTTCCTTATAGTTGGAGGCTGCTTGGACTTCTGGGAATTTTGCTTAGAATATAAAGAAGGAAATGGGCAGTTGGCAGTTGGTGGGCTGGTTTGATAGATGATAGTCCTGTTCTCTAGCAGCTCCTGATCTTCAAGTTTCAGACAGTTAAGGACAGCCAATAAGGGGAGCAAATGTTTCTTTCCTTCTCTCTTTCAAGACCAACTGTAAGACCAGTGAAGATTTCTTTCTATCTTTCCTTTCTCTTTTATAGTTAGAGGGTAAAAAACGTACAGTGGGATTCTGGTACAAGTTATGGATCTGTTGCAGTAGCATTCTACTGCAAATAAAGTCTAAACACAATTGGTTTAATTTTGTGCATATATCATAGGTGTTTCCTGAAGTGTGCATACGGGTAGAAATGAGTCACAGAAAGTGGGGTGAAGGAAGACATAGATAGGATAACTGAAGGGACAGCAGTCTTCCTTATGGGACAGGGTGAGAGGCAGGACTCAGCAATTGGATGCTGAGCTGTCCCAGCATCCCATTGTGTTAGCAGAGGAGACAGAGAAAGACCTGAAGGTTGGCAGAAAGATCAGAAAGAGGCAAGATGAGGTTGTTCTTTGTTATCATGCCACAAAGATAACACTTTGCTTTTAGTGGAGGTAATTTCAAAAGGAAGGGATTTGGAGCTGTAGCTCAGTTTGTAGAGTGCTTGTCTAACATGAATGAAATTGGGGTTCAATTGCCATCACCAAATAAACCATGAATAGTGTCACATGTATGTAATCACAGCACTCTGGCGGTAGAGGGAGCAGATTAGAGTTCAAGGTCATTTTCAGCTATGTAGTAAGTTTGAGGCCAACTTAGGTGACATGAGACCCTATCTCAAAACAACAAAATAACAGAAGGTAGGGGTGTTGATTCTGTAAGATACCATGAGAAACTGTGAGGAAACACGTTTGTGACTCTTAGAAGATAACCAGCTAGCTTTGGGAAGGCTGCCAAGGAGGGGTCCTTATAGGGGTTACATCAGTGAAAGAAGGGGGACAAATAAAAAGGATTATAGATGTAGGATCTATATGGGAGACAGAGGACAAAGTGATAAGGACTAGAACTTTGTCAACTTAGTGGATACATGTGACCATTCTGGGATGGATCTATGAGACCATAGCTGGCCAGAGAGGCTTGAGAGTTTGCTAGTGACTAGCACAGCCAGATGTGGAGTCTTGCCAGGAAAAGTTGAGTCTGAGGTTTTCACTGTGGGATTTTTTTAAAGGAGTCAGGTGGTAAATAATAGTCTGTAGTTGAGAGGCAGATGCAAGAGTCTTACTGGGACCTCAAATATTTCTGACACTTCCTTAAATATGGTGATGGGTTTATCAAGGAACATTCCTACATCTGATAAGAGCCCTTCACCCAAGAAACAGTCAATTTGTAATGTCTGGATAATTCAATCCTTTATGAGTCTAGTCACTGAGGTTGGAGCATTGAAGGATACTGGGTCCCTTTTAGCAGATTCCAAATGATTGAAAGAATGAAAAAGCAAAGGCATAAAGAATAACATCCCTTTATGAGTCTGCCCCAAGTTTCCCTAACTCCTGCATAAAGAGATGGAGGTGGAGAGTCTGTGTCATCTGAGCTTGGGGCACAAGTACAAACTGACCCCTCCGATCATCATGGAGAATGAGACCAGAAGGTTTATGAGACACCGGCAATGATTCCAACAAAGCCTCTCTGTAAAATTATTGTCTCTACAGTCCTCTTCTCATGACCTGAACCCTAGGGCAAAGGGTATTCTTAAGCACTGGGATATAAAAAGCTACTTCAACTTACAGAATTGTTCAGAGCTGAGATAACACCAAGCTGAGTTAGAAAGTGGGGAGATTTGAGCTTTCCCAAGGAGCTATGCAAAGTCACTGAACACTCAGGCTCCTCAGCCAAGGGTGATTGCCCTTTATGAATCTGAGAAGGATATTATATGCACAATGTCCATCGTAAGTCAAGTTTGAAAGCTCAACCGGAGCATCTATTTAAGAGGCAACAGAGTTTTCTCCATTAGTATGAAATTGGAGGATGAACATCTCATTTGTGAGATAAGAGATGCAGATTAACCTGGAAAAAGAGGTCAGTTATCTGCATGGTTCTAAAGGGACCTTGGGGAACAGCCTTTTTAGAATGTCTTTTAAAGGAATAAAATTGGAGATGCTTTCTTTTCATCCCTACCTGAGGTGAGTAGAGAATCTCTCAGCATCTTCTAGCCTGGCTACTGTATTTGGTTTTGTGTTTTCCTTCCTGGTCTGAGGGTCAGGATCATAGTCTTTTAACCAATGACTTACCCAAGAATAGACTCTTAGAAAATGTCTGTGGAACTAAATTCTACTAAATACTGGCAGTAATTAGCTCTAAGACAATTCTGAGTTCACAATTTTACTACTGCAAAGTCAAAATAGGTATCAAACATAAGTAATCATTATAGAGAACAGTATGAAGTATATTATTCTGTATGAAGTATTTCATCCTTACAGCATACTTCATGAAGTAGATACTGGTGCTGCCTCTTGCAAATACAAATAATGATAATATAAAGAGTTTATTATGTGTCCATTACTGATCTAAACAATGTCTACTCGTATTAACTAATCTAATCCCCTAACCACGCTTTGTTGTATATACTACCCTTTATGCCCCACAGACCTGATAGCAAAATAGAGTTGTAAGTAGCCCACTTAATAAGCACTAGAGGTTATGATTTGACTGGCTTCAGCATCCGTAGGTTTAACCAATAATTAGTATTGCCTCCCCAGATTCTCCGTACAAAACAATGGACACATCAGCATATTAAATGGTCTATGTTGATCTTGTCTGGAAACCAATCATTGGTTTTAGTATATATTATTCTGAACTTTCAATCCAAAAGGTATCAACCTGAAAAGAGGATAGAGTAACAACAGATATGCAAGTGAGCTTATGAATGAATTGGATACAAATGAAACCTTGATAGGAAAAAAAATATCCCTCAAGAGTTTCAAAGTATTATTTCAAAGCCTGGCTGCACCCCCTCTGGGATGATTCCCACACCTCCCTCCCAGCAAGTGGCTCAAGTATAGATTTCCCATTTGGTCATTAACACCCATTATCTCGCTCCCTCTCCAGACCTGCCAAATTTACTTTTAACTGCTCTCAGCACAGACAGGAGGGAGCAGAATAATGAGTCTCCACAATGTATAATTATTATAAATGAGCAGAGATGAACTACACCTGTCAAAATAAATGATCAGCATCCCAAATTGCCGGTTTCTCTATTTACTGTTTTGTAAACTTGAGTTATTCACCCCTCTTACTAATTTCTCCCACTGCTGTTCCCAGAGACGTTTGGGGTTTTATTCCCTTATTCTCTGTTCCCTCTCCTTCACCTCCCCCTCCCTCCTCCTCTCCTTCTCCTTCTCCCTCTCCTCCCACTCCTCCTTTCCCTCCCTCTTGCCCCTCTCTGAACTGTGCTCCTAGAATTAACTCAGAAGATACCTGTCACCTCTAAATTCTTCAGAGTATGAGAGAAAAAGCTAGAAGCAAATTATTCCTGCAGGAAATGAATTACTAAATAGCTAGACTTCCCTGAAGGATGTCAGACATGGGCTGGTTCATTATGGCTCAGTCTATCAATGTTCAGCCTTTCTATAATACTCCTTTTTTGTTCTTTTCCTAAGGTTCTGCTTGCTGACAAAGAGATAATGGCAACACAGCAGAGAAGTCAAGCTGATTTGAAGTATAACTGAATTTAAGGAATGTTCAGCCAACAGTATTTTGAATGTAGGAATACTGTGTCCTTAGTCTCTGAAGTTCAAGTCCAACAAATTATTGCTTCTGGGCCTATATCCAAGTAAAGTAACAGTGTGTAGATTTTTTTTTTTTAACAAGGGCATAGACCTACCTGTGAAACTCTTTCTTACAACCATAACATGGCCAGTGTCATTTTTAAGTCAGACCAACTATGATTATCCACATGAGAAACAACACTGGGCTCATGAAAGAGAAATGAGCCCTCTTTCCTTCCTGATGCTATATAAAACATTAGCATCTACTGTATGAGAGACTCTCCTCTTCAGTGGTATTGCTAACTATAAATACCTGAACTCCTGTAAATAATCCCAATAAAACCAATTGATTCACAATGTTAGGCTTGGTTGAGTTATTTCTTTGACCTGTTGTTGGAGACCTATATGGATTGAATAGATGTTTATTGGTATCTTCTCAAGATAAGTTAAGGCAGCCCTTGGTGCCCAAATAAGAATGTAGTGGAACAAAAGATGAGTTTGGGAGGAACAGTTTTGTCCTTGCTGTGGAGGGAAGACAGGCATCTAAGGCTACTGTGTCTGAAGGTGGAGAGCCCTTGGGTAGAACGCCATTGCTACTGGGAAAATTGAGGTTCCCTTTTGGGGTCCTTGTCCTATTAATAAAATAATTTAGAAATGATGCTTTAAAAAAAAAAGTCCAAAGACAATTTCATTAGAGTTTAACAGAAAAAAAGTAAACTAGCTAGGTGAAAATCCCAGTAGCTACCAGGAGGAGATAGAAAAAAAACCACCATGCCTTTCAAATTAGGTGTGGGACTAAAACAAACAGCATACGAAGATGGGGAAAAAACAACCCAGAGATATGACTCAGTGGTTAAAAGTGTGTACTGATCTTGCAGGGAACCTGAGTTCAATTCCTAGTAACTACATTATAGGGAGGGGAGAGGGTTAACAACCACCAGTAACTCTAGCTTCAGGGGATCTAATACCCTCTTTGGGCTTCCACAGGCACTTGTATTCACATGCAAATGTACATATACATATAAAAAAATACAACAAAAAACAGAACATCAGCCTAGGTCTTTTCAGATTCTAATATCCATTTCTCTACTTGAAGTGTTTTAGTGACGTGTCAAATTTGTCTATGGATATACCTATCGTAGAAGTTTATTTTCAGTTATGAATAATATAATTGTTTTGTCCGCCTGTGGCTGAAGGAGCTGAGCTAGTACTGCAGTTGTCCCGGCAGCTTTGAGTCAGGGCCTAGTACCAAGGTGTTGGATTTCTGTGGGGAATGTTTGATTACTCCTGATCAACACCTGAAGAGTTCTGAATCAATAAAAACACCTGAGCTCAGACACTCAGGTTCTACTGTCGAGTATGGTGGTGACCATGACAATGCTTCCCTCTGCTGAAGTCTGGAAAGGTTAGCACCAATGAATATGCCTCCTTGTCTTCCTTGCTGAGCCCCAGCAGCAGCAAAACTACAAGTGGCACCTGAAACATGGGTCCCCGAAATCACACTCATCCAACGTGGAGACAGGAAAAACAAGAAAGAAACTCCAGACTTCACAGAGTCTGGTAAAGTAAAGTACACTCAGATAAGCTACCAGAGGATAGAGATTAGAGTATTAATTGAAGGTTCCTGAAGGAAGAGGAGAGGGAAGTAAGCCTCTATGAAGAGAAAATAGTGAAAATTAAGTGAGAAAGAGTGCTCAAAGTGAGAGCCACAGAAGAGAGGCCTTTAAAGAAAGACGTTTTCATGGTAAAAACAAATAATTCAGCTGGGAGCAGGAAAGAAGCAAGGTTCTAACTGCTTTTCCTGATCACAGAGCCATTGCTTCCTCCTGCTGCTGGCAGTAGCCAGGGCACAGGAAACGGAAACCAGAGTATACTGTTGTATAAACTGAGTTTCTTGATTGCTTTTTAAGTGTGTGAAGCCCAAGTAGGTCTTGTGTTTGAGGTCTATGAGGAAGGGTATATGTTTTCCTATAGTGGTGGTGAGAAAGAGCATTAAACCAACAGAATGTTTCAACTGGAGATTCTTCCCATTGACCCAGGATTGCCTGCTGTTGTGGAAGCCTGGCTTAGAGCCAAAATACCATTTAGTTAAACTGAACAGGTTTTGTTGTTGTTGTTGTTGTTTTGTTTTGTTTTCTGCAAACCTGACTACAAATGGTCCAGGCACTGGTAATGGTGATGAGAACTCCACCCATGAAGGAACCCTTCCTGCAGACAAGGACTAGTTATTTTTCCTGCAAACCAGACTCTCTCTTAAAATCTGGAAATTGTTTCCTCAAAGTCAGCACACAAAAACTATCTTCCAGAACTGGCTGAGTTTGTATCCCATGCTGAGAGTCGAACTTGGTACTATAAGAATTACCTAGGTGGTGCTGGTGTTGAAGACATGACGGGGTCATGGAGGGCAACTGAGGCTTGGCACTATGAGAAGCTAGGAGAAGCTATTGGTAAAAGTGAAGACTCAATAGCAGAATAAGACCCAGATTGAAGGGGTCATGAAGACAAGTTCAGGCTTGGCACCATGAAGAGAGCCTAGTAGAGGCCATTGGTGAAGATGCACCCTCCGGAGCATTTGAGGCTCAGTTTAAAGGGGTCATGTAAAGATGCTGAGGCTTAGTACCATGAAGAGAGCCCAGGAGAGGCTATTGGTGAAAGTGTAACCCAATTGCAGCAAGGGATCCCAGCGGTTCTTGAAATGCCAGTACCATGGGATGACCACCAAGAACAGCAGCAGCCGCGGAGAGGAGCCAGCCAGAACCTGGAGGACAAACTGTGTGTGCTGCAGAGGCAGAGCCAGAGAAGGGATCAAAGCCCTTTGGAGATCATGAGTGAATTCCAGATAACTGGACGTTGATAATGTTTTTCTGCTGTCCCAAGACATTGTGAAAAGCTTGATAGATGTTTGGTTTCATTTTGTCCTGTCTTATGAATAGTTTTGCTGGTATAGTGTTAAATTGTGTTGTAGAGATAAAGCAAAAGTTTTGGATTGGCTTTTACAGAAAAGAGGAATTGTTGTAGAAGTTTATTTTCAGTTATGTATAATAAAATTGTTTTGTGCAGTTGAGTGAGGAGCTACCTAGAACTTGGGGTTTTATATTGTCTGAAGGTGTTGGATTTATCTGGGGGGAATGTTTGATTACAGATAATCTGCACATGCTATCAGTAGAACACCTGAGGAAGTCTGAATCAATAAAGACACCTGAGTTGAGACGCTCTGGGTTCCACTGTCAATTGATTATGGTGCTGGCCAGGATGGTGGTTCCCTCTCCTGAGGTCTGGCAGAGATTACATCTATGAATGTGCCTCTATGTCTCCTTGGTGAGTTGCCCCACAGGTGTTCAACTACATATACTACCCTAAGCTAAGTAGGGTCTTGCCTGGTTAGTATTTGAATGGGAAGGGAAAGTCTTTGGGCTAGTGAGCATCTTGCTACATGGTATATGGTCTTTTATGGCTCCCCTCCTGTTTGTATTTCTTAGGCTCTATTTCATGATGTTCTGTTATGCATGATGATGATGATGCGTGGAAGGAAAGGGCTTCCAGAACTCTGCTAACAGGCTTCTTAAACCTGTTGATCTGGATTTATCTTTAGTTGCTATTTTCCTATCACTCCAGGGAGGCTGACTTCCTCTGTGTGGGTAGGAGTGTTTGAGGGATTCTAGGGTACAGTGCATTTCCATACCTCACCTTGTTGAAGTTGCCTATCCTTCATAGAACTTAATAAAAAAAAATTCACATGGGATTGGGACCAAAAAGCTAAGGTGAGTTTTGAACAATGTTAGGTCTTTGGAGGACAGGTTAAACAGTTCTGTGCCCTGCTGCTCAAGTGTCCTTTTGTGTTGAAAGCAACTAGAAGCTCAAGGGGCTACAACTGGGAGAGTAGTAGAAATGACATGAACGAGCAGTCCCCAAAAGAATTTAGTCTCAATTATAGAGACAGGCAGAAACTCAGTATACGGCAATAGAACAGCAGTTGTTAGTGTTACACTGGGTGGACCCCATTACCAGTTCCACTTAAGTAACAATGAAAATAATTTATCCAATTAAGGGTTGCATCGAAGGCCCCTGTGCCAAGCCTCTTTGTATGGTGGCATAGAATTCAACTCCAGAAAAGTGTCATGCGTATTTACAGCAATGAGGTATGGTATCCATAAGACCCATCTATAATACCACACAGGCTCTCCTGGGACTAGCACCATTTTTAAGTAGCCAAGCCTCCTCCAGCCACAACAGCAAAAGTACCAAAAGGGATACTGCCCGTCCCTGTAAATGCCTGATATCTTGATGTCACATGAAAAGGCACTAGACAGGAATGGTGGTTAAAGTAACACAAATAAACATAGATGCAAAGTGGATGGAAAGAGAAGGGTTGAGTAGACATTATCTGAGTTAAAAGCAGTGTGGGCAGTAATAACTCATGAGACTTGGCCTGTGACAATCTGTACTCACAGTAGGGCTATAACCAGAGACATGACTTCATGGATGGCCCACTGAGAAAGTGAGAACTCTCAAGTACTGACTCAGACACCATGGAAAAAAATAAATGTGAAAGAAGTCCATAATAGAGTTAAACATGAGTTAGAGCCTCTGGTAGTTTTCCACATAGCAGCCCATTGAATCCTGCCATCTTCCCTCAGGTGCTCCTTGGGGTTCTCATGGGGTTCATATAGAGTCTGGCCACAGGTGAGTCAATATAGGCTGGAAACTAGCTAAGGCTGCTGGTATCCTCTTGAAATAAAGAAGAGGAGGATAAACAAAAATAAAAAAAGGAGGAGGAGAAGGAGGAAGGAGGAGGAGAAGGAGGAGGAGAGGAAGAAAAGGAGAAGGAGGATGTAGACGAGGAGGAGGAGAAAGGAGGAGGAGGAGGAGGAGGAGGAGGAGGAGGAGGAGGAAGAGGAGGAGGAGGAGGAGGAGAAGAAGTACCAGAGAAACAGAAATCTGATTTGCTGCCTAAATGGTGAAATTGGAAGCTGCATGGGCTCTGTGGCTTCTCTTTAGTTCCAGCAGTAGGACCTCCTAGCTTGGCCCAGTTCTTGGTTGTTGGAGTCATTTCTATAAAGGATATGCATCACTTCTGGCTACTTGGTATGAGGTAATAATTAGCTAGCAATTGATAAAATAGATAAATGAGCAGATTTAATTTTCCCACTTCTCTTTTCAAAATTCAGGTCCCAGCCACTCTTTCAGACCATGATGGAGGGTAAAGAAATCAAGAAAAGCTGAGGCCTATGGAATGATTTAATGAAAATTTTGCACCGTGCACCTGATGTTGGGCAGGGAAATGTATTGAGAAGACTGTTTTACAAGAGGTGACTCTTAGGTAGGCTTGGTATTATCACTGGTGTTTAAAGCAAAAGCATTTTTGTTGTTGATTTCTTCTTTAGAAAATGTGAAAAGTATATACCTTAGTCTTACTGTGCAAAACTCCACCAAATTATATTTTAATAGCAAGAGTTCCAGCCTCTGAATTCTGCACTTGATCCTATCCTGAAAACACCATGTGATATAGATTACATATACACTCACCCATTCATTTACAATTTTTTCTAAGTACTTATTATGTGCAAGGAACTAGACAGGGCACAAGAACATTTAAGAAGGTAAATCAGACAGTGTTTCTGCCATTGAGAGGTTCTGTAAAATGAGAATGCATCCAGCAAGATGGAGGTCATTGTTGACCTTAGCAAAAGCTGTTTTCCAGGAAGTAATGGCTTCTGAAGATTTACTCAAGTGGGTTGAAGAGCAACTGGCAGGAGAAGATTTGGAGACAACGAGGACCCATGAGTGTCCCTAAACTTTTCAGGAATGGCAACAGATCTGAATTACTCACTCAGTGAAGTGTTAGATTTTCTGTCCAAGAGATGAAGGTCGAGCTTTCCTCCTCAGACATAGTGAACAGATCATGCTCAAATCAACCAGTTAATCGGTTAGTGGAGATTTCTCCCAATAGAGTTTGAATCCCACTGGTGTTTTGTGCTTCTGACACAAAATGATGGCTATCTTGGCAAGTCTTAATAAAGAATTTCTCTTCTCTGTCCACACATTTGTCCTCTGATACCACTGATTCTCTGTTACAATTTTGCAAATTGAATATGAGTTTAGAATAAGGTCTGGGCCTTTAGAACGAATTTTTTGCTTGAAATAGTTGATGCACAATCTGAACTGATATATTCAGTGGGGGAGGGAGATGAGTGGGGGGTGCCAAATCAGACACATGGAGGTCAGACGACAACCTCAGGTGTCAGCCCTGGCTTTCTACTTTGTTTGAGACAAAGTCCCTTCTGGTTGGTTGAGGCTTACAGCAGAGATGCTCCTGTCTCCACCTTCCACCACAGGAGTGCTGAGATTACAGATGTGTGCTACTGTGTTCAGCCAACATTACTTAGGTTCTGAGGAACTGAACTCAGGTCTGCATGCCTGTGCAGCAAGTACTTTAGTCCCTAAGCCTTTGCCACAGTCCCATGAGACTGACATCTTCTCAAGTTGTGTGGCTATTGGACTGTTGCTGGGAAAATCTTATAAACACTACTGATGAAACTCTTCATTCGGAGTTGTTTGATCATAGTGAGAATTCTTAACTGTTTGTTACTTTTATTTCTAGGACTTAATTCCTGCACATTTCCAGTTAGAAACTTGGATGATGGGTGTTATTGATGATTCTTTAGTGTTAGCTAGATAATCTATCACAGGGAGCTACCAAAAAGAAACATTGTATACACAGGTGAGTTTTTAAAAAATCAGGAAATTGAACATGGCAGCTCCATTACTGGGGTAATAATGAAAGAGCCAGTGAAAATGACCCCCAAGACACTTGTTGGGATGCACAGAACAGGAAAAACTGACCCACTGTGACTGTTAATATTGTCAACTTGACAGGATCTAAAATCACCTAGCAGAGAAGCCTCTGGACATATCTCTGTGGGAGTTTCTAGATTGTTTTAATTAAGGCAGGTAGACTCATCCTAAATGTGAATAGTGAACTGTGTTCACCATTGAACTGCGGTCCTGGGCTGAATAAAAAGATGAAGGCAAGTTGAGGACCAGCCCTTATCACTTGCTCTATCCTTGCTGCACATACCACATGATCAATTGCCTCATACTCCTGTAGCATTGTCTTCCCAGCATGATGGGCTGCGTGTCAAAATAAACCCTTCTTCCTTCCTTCCTTCCTTCCTTTTTTTCTTCCTTCCTTCCTTTCTCCCTTCCTTCCTTCCTTCCTTCCTTCCTTCCTTCCTTCCTTCCTTCCTTCCTTCCTTCCTTCCTTCCTTCGTTATGTCACTTTTGCCACAGAATTTTTCACAGCAACAGGGATGCAAAAAATAACTAAGACATCTACCCAATCTGAAAGTTAAAAAAAAAAAATTATGCCTGGAGACAGCTCTGCCAGAGAGTGCTACCATCCTTGTAGAGGCCCTGAGTTTGCTTCCTAGCACCCACATCAGACAGCTCACAAACCACCTTTGCTCCAGCTCCAGGGGACTCAATGCCCTCTTCCGGCCTCTGAGCACACTTATATCCTCTTATATAGAGGATAAAGAGACACAAGTAATTTTTTAAAAAGTTTAAATCTTTTCTTTAAACAGTCAAATTTCTACTTGAAAGCATCCTGTCTTAACATTAAGAGTTGATTAATTCAGGATTCAAGGACTCACATTTCTTCTAATTCCTGACTGTTCCCCCAGTGTTGGCTTTGTCAGTTTTGTTCTTGGTGAAATCATCACGCATGGTAGCTGCCATTCCAAGCACTGCATGTTTGCATGCGTGCGTGCACATGCGCGCACACGCGCGCACACACACACATACACACACACACACACACCACAATGTCCAAAGACAGGAAGGCACAACTCTTCACCATCTCTTTTTGTTAGCAGTGAAGCCCGTCAATCAAACCTTAGGGAATTTCTCCCATCTTGCTGAACAGAACTGCATTAAGTCACTTTTTTAAACGAATTTCTAGTAAAGGTAATGCGTCTTATGGTAGATTTAGACTAATTAGGATAAACTCTGGAGTAGAAGCCTTGCTATCAAGGCTGAAGGGTGAATGGCTTCTGGTGCACACTGTGTGACTCTGGTAGAATTACTGCACCACCAGCGTGTGAGCAGGTTGCAGACCTGTTGCTTTGCTTTAGGGGATAGAGAACAATCAGGTTCCTGGATTCTTTCAAGGGTACATAGGTAGACCAGGCTAGAAGTGTTTAAATAAAATCACAAAGACGTGGTGTTCTGGGCTAGGATCGATAAGGAAATGTTACTGCAGGTTATTTCCTGTTAAGCACATATTTATGGAAACTGACTAAAATCTTTCCTTCCACCACAAACTCTCCTAATTCCTCTTAAGGCCACCCCCTTGCCAAAAGAGCCAATTGCATTGCAAATTTCTTAAGGTTAGACTGAAACCATTTGAAAACAAACCACTAATAAACGAAAGGACAACAAGAGGAGACCCTAAGAAACAGGCTAGGAGGGCGTTAAGTGGAAAAGGAGAGAGGAGAAACAGTTAAGATAGTTATAACATGCAAGAATGGCTAGAAGAGAGTATTTTAGCAGTGCAGAATCACAGCTAAAGATCTGCAACTTGCCCTTTAAAACCCAAGAGAGAAAGCTTTCCCTCTCTAGGAGACTCTGTGCTTGGCAATTACAGCATATCTTTTGCAACTAGACTGTAGCTTTTTTAGGGGTGGAAGAAAAAAAGAGAAGCATTTGTATTAGGTACCTGGCTCAGCAGAAGTGATCATTTATCTTCCACTTTTACTGATGCTGTTTTATTCTTCTCTTCCCTTTTAACTGACACATAATAATCGAATGTATTTATGAGGTACAGTGTGAAGATCCAGTACCAATATACAATGTGTGATAATCAAAGCAGGGCAATTAGCATTTCATTTCCTTAAACATTTATCTTTGCTTTGTGTTTGGAGCCATTGGGTACTCCCTCCCCTAGATCTTTATGAAATGTACAATAAATTAACTTGAGTCACCCTATGGTGCTGCAGACAGTGGAATGTGTTTCTTCTAACACTATTTTGGTACCCATTACCCAACCTCCTTCTGTGCCTCCTCCCCTCTAACACTCTTTCTAGGCCCTAAGAATCAGTTTACTACTTCTTCTTCCTAGGCGATTGACAATTTGCACTTCCGACAAATGAGTGAAAGCGTGTGTTATTTGTCTTCCACGCCTTTTGTCATATAATGTTCCAGTTCCATCCGTCTAGCTGTAAATCACAGCGCTTAATTATTTTTATAGCTGAGTTATACTCAACTGTGTCAGTTGCCCCTTTGACACTGTGGTAGAACACCTGAGCAAAACGAAAAAAAAAATCAGGGAAAGAAGGATTTATTCTGCTATGTTTCAGAGGTTTCAGTTCATCGTGGAGGAAAAGGTGTGGTGGAGATTGACTGTTCAAATTGTCACAGCCAAAGAGCTGAGAGATAACAGGAAAAAAGCCAGGGCAAGGTATTTCCTTCACACATACCGAGTCAGTGACTTTCCTCTTCCACATGGGACTCACCTTCCACAGTTCCACCATCTCTAAAGAGTCTCTTCACTGTTGACTCCATCAATGGTGTAAATTGTTAAATAGATCTGAACACTTGTGATCTCATCTCTCTGGAAATGACCGGATAGACATGTGTAGAGGTGTGACTTACTAGTCTTCTTGGTAGCTTTTAATTCAGCCAAGGAGATAGTCATGATTAAGCATCTTACCCACTCTGTATGTATGCACGCTACACTTCCTTTACTCCTTCTGTGAATGGACAATGAGGTTCTGTCTATTGGCTACTGTTCTACTTTTCTGTGGCTATGATGAAACACTTTGAACAAACTTAAGGGATGGGAGGATTTATTTCCAGGTCACAGTTCATCCCTGAGAGAAGTTGAGGAAGAAGCTCAAGCAGAAACTAAAACAGAAACCATGGAAGAGCACAGCTTGCTGGCTTGCTCACTGGCTTGTGTTCAACTAATTTTGTACACAGCCCAGGACCATCTGCCTGAATAATGGTGCTGCCCATAGTGGGCTAAGCCCTCCTACATCAACTAGCTATCAAAGATAGTCCCCAACATTCATAGCCTCAAGCCAATATGATCAAGGCAATTAATTCTTTAATTGAGGTTCCCCTTACTAGGTGACTCTATGTTATTTCAAATTGACAATTAAAAACAATAAAAAAAACTGCACTCAGGAGGCAAAGGCAGGCAGATATCTGTGAGTTCAAGGTCAGCCTGGAGTGAGTTCCAGGACAACCACAAACCTAACCAGGACAGCCACTATGCATAGTGTTACAGTGAACATGAAAGTGCAGGTATCCTACTGATTTCACTTCTTTTAGCAAAGATTCTTTCTACCTTATGACCCATCACAATTCTTTAGTTAGTTTTCATAAATCAATTAGTAAACTAAGTATATAGCCTCAACAAAGAAAATAAAACAAAATATCATGCTAAAATAATACTAAATACATTATTAGCCAGTCATAATGGGACAAATCTGTAATCCCAGAACTCAAGAGGCTGAGGCAGGAAGATTGCAAGTTTGAGGCCAAATGTGCAAAAACCAATGCTCTGCCATATTGAAAAATATATTATCTGAGGCTGAAGAGATGGCTCAGCAATTAAGAGCCCTGGTTTCTCATCCAGAGGTCCTGAGTTCAATTCCCAGGAACCACATGGTATTTTACAAAAATCTATAATGAGATCTGATGCCCTCTTACATGCAGGCATACATACAGACAGAACACTCACATAAAAACATAAATATATATATATATATGTATTCACTCTTTAAGGTCTTAATCTAAAAAGACTTTTAGAATTTTAAGTCAAATATCTGGATATTAAGTCAAGGGCAGATCATCTTACACCATCTGTTCAAACAAAATATGAAAGACATTTCTAGCTATTTCTGGTTGGTTCTCCAACCTACAATTTTGTTAGCATCACAAACTAACAGAGAAGAATGGGAGAGCTTCTTTAGAGGCATGTCAAGAATGATTACGTAGTTGGAAGATCATTTCAGAACAGATTAAAAATTACTATATTTGATAGAAAGGGACTTAGATTAACAAACATTAAAAACTAGCACTCAGTACCATTCACTATTCACCTTTTGTGTACCAAGTTCTAGGCCGTGAACACTAGAAGCGAAAACTTCTATTGGGAAGGTTTGGACTTACCAATAACAGAGCCATTTCTGGTCATACTGGTTACAAAATGACATTTTAGTAAGGAAGTGCTGGCATACTCCACACTAAAAATTGTCAGGAAGTAGGGGTCTGGGAAGCTGACAACACAGGCCAGCACATACATCTCTATTGGTCTGATTAGCAGGGCAATTGCATTTGTCTCTATGGACTCTGCAGTTTCTAACTGGTTTACCTCAATGAAACTGCCATGTCTCAGCAGCCAGAGAAAGAAGACTATGTCCCACGCAGGCCTTTACAATAGAGAGAATTGTACGACACCAGAAAGATGGTCAGATGCTGGACAGAATAAGTAACTAGTGAAATAAATGGTCCCTGATGTCTGTGCTTTGTGGCATCTGTTTATCTCATGTTTAAGGAAAATCTGAGGCTGGGAGACGGCTCAGCAGGGCTTCAGAGCACTCTTTGCACTGAAAGGACCCAAGTTTGGTTCCCAGGATTCACACCAGAAAGCTCACAACCTCCTGTGATTTCAGTTCCAGGTGATCCAATGCCCTCTCCTGGCCACACACACAGTAAAACAAAAATAAAAATATTGAAAGAATAAAAAGTTTTGAAATAGGTCTCTAATATCCATTCAATAATTTCCTTTTTTATTTTTCAAACATTTCCAAAATTTGTTGTGTGGGCATGTATGTGAGTGCAAGCTCATTTGCTCATGGACACACAAGTGTGCCACGGCATGTATTTGAAGGTCAGATGACTACTTTCAAGAGTAGATTCTCTTCTGCAACCACATGTCCTTAGGTTCAAACTCAGGTCATCAAGTTTGGCCACAGGCTCTTTTTCCATCTGAGCCATCTCTTTCCTTTAATTATTTCTTTTACCATTGAGACTGGGCTATCAAATGTTCTGCTCAAAACATTGTTCATAGTAGGACTGCAGGAACAGTTATGGGAGCTACCAAGGTGCTGTCATGGATCCCACACAGTGAAGACTCATACACCCCAAACCCAAGTGTTTACTCCCATCACTAGAAGAGCCCATGAAATCATTCATGGGGAATGGGGGTGGGGGACAAGGTAGAAAGACTAAGTCTCCTTGGAGTTCGGGTAAAGTGCAGAGGCAATTTATCTGTGCTTTCACGACCTTTGGGGCCAGTGTTTGTGAGAATGTGTCTGTGTATGTCTTCATGTGTGCATTTTCATCAGCCAGTCCTTATAACTCTGTGAAGTTGTTTGAGCCAGCACACCAAATTCAGACTCAGAATTATCTTGTGACCAACCTCTTTCCTCAACTTGAGTTTTAACTCAACTCCAGCACAGGTTCTAGTAGAATAACAATCTATTTGTAGAAATGGAGCTACTGCATAGAGCCAGCTGCCTCTTTAAAGATAATGCCTTAGAAAAGGGAGTTGCCTTCAATACAAAATAAACAGGCTCATCAAACTGGAGAGTTGCTTGACCTAATTCTTCCTGAGGGCTGCGGCTTCCAGGTGATCTAAATCTTATCATTCAATCCCATCCCTACTCTTCAGGTCTCTGTTTTCTGAATCACCATCTCTTTTATGCTCAGGACATTGGCAATATTGTGAATGGACCAACATTGTTTTAGTATTTGGTTTTCAGCTTCAATATGTCATAGACTATTTCACTGCCATGAGTCAAAGTCCTTTTGGTTTCTGAGTTTTGAGCGAAAACGTTGGTGGTATCATTTTAGTGTTTTATATTATGACCCAATATCTGTGAATTCCTTGTGCTGTTTAGATGCAAAGTGTGGTATGTTCCTACAGCTATTTTCTTCCTGTCATTCTCTTCCGCAATGCGGTAGGATTTAGGCTCCTCAGCCCATTGTCTCCCTCACTCAGGGATAAAGCAGCAAGACCTTCTCACCTCTGAAGAAAGAGAACTGAGGAAAAATCAGGAGATAGTCACTCCTCCTTCAGTTTTAAGAAGGCAGAGATGGTTTGTGTGATAATACCAGATATGTGAGTGTTCTTTCAGAACAAAGGAGCCTTGTAAAAGAGTCAAACCTAAGATAGTTTCAGTAGCCAGAGAAAGTCACCTTTCACCTTTGAGATGGTTGCAATTGTCTTTGTTATTTTAATTATTTTCTGACTGAATACAATATAGAGAGTGAAGATCTCACTTTTTATAAAGGCTACAAACACTTGTGAAATTTCTTTGATAAACCAAAAGGAGTTTAGTGGTGGCCCTCTTTATTCTACATGGGTGGAATTAAAATAGTAGACAAAGAAAATTTTTATCCTATTGAATTTCTTATTTGAGTAGAATATCTCAGACTGTTGCAGTAATTCCTTTCAGACTGTTAATTACAACACCCATTATACCTTTGAGGAGGTTATCAAATGCATTGATGTAATTAAGTATATATACATACATATATATATTTATACACACACACACACACACACACACACACATACGCACACACACGATATGTATATATAATTACAATATATATAACTTCTTCTGCCAGGTTCCCACAACTCCAGAAGCAATAGGCCAGAAATAATTATACATTATTTGCCAGTGTTTGACTGATATCTGCAATCCATTTGCTAATAAGCATTTCATAATAAAAGTGGTATCATCATCATCATCATCATTATCATCATCACCACCACCATCATCATCATCATCATCACCATCACCATCATCATCATCATCATCATCATCATCATCATCATCATCATCATCATCGAGACAGGGTCTCACTATGCAGCCCTGGCTGGGCCTGGAACTTGCTACGTAGACCAGCCTTGCCTCAAATTCACACAACCACAGCTTCCCATTTTGGAATTAAAGGAGTGAGCCATCACAGCTGGCTTCTTCTTATTGATTAGTAGACTAATGCATAGCTCATAGACAATATAGAAAGAATAGAGAATTAGGTTTAAACTGATATACAAATTAAAGGAATCTAGAGCACCAAGACATCTAGGACTTGTCTATGAGCATCTGGATAGGAAGGGATGAATACTATCTCTGGAAAGTAACTAATGCTTTAGAGTCCTAATGTTAATCCCATCAGGAGAGAATAAGACCACTCTCACAATTTTTGAGCCAAATTTAAAGTAAGCTTTATTAAATACAGGCCAGGAAAATGAACATTGGCCAGGTCCATACCCAGGATTCCTAGAGAATGGCACTAAATTATTTTAGTCAGAGGCTTACAAAAGCAAAACCCACAAGGCTACATACTTCCAGCCTTCCTCCAATGGGAGAAAGCATACATCCTGACGTACTTCCTGACGTACTTCCTGCCTACATACCTCCTACCTTCCTGTGATCAAGCATATCCTGTGCAGTTGGGGCAACCAAGCCAAGACATGTAACTTATGAACAACAGTCCCCAGCATTCCAGAAAGTTATCTGTCCTTGGGCATGTGGGGGCTACAGGTTGAGACATTTCTGTTTTATAGATCTATTACTCACAGTAATTTAAACATAAAACATAACTTTAGCCCTCATGCTAACTATTCCAGGGTCACTACTTTATGTCTTCTTTATTCTCTGTCATGTCAAATCTTTGATGGGGACATTTGATTAGCTTGGCCTCAGTACATGATCATTCTCTAACAGTTATGTATACATTAGCCATGTATTTTCCACTTTCCAGGACCCTTTGAGTACCTTGCAATAATTAAGTAATCCCTTCTTCCTCCCCACAGGCCCAATATTCCAGACTGGATGTCTGGAAACATCTCCAGGGTTCTTTGTAGCCTTGGTCTAGACATGTGACATCGGCTTTAGTCATCATGGGATATCACACCAGACAACCTATGTGGAATACTCACTTTCCACATAACTAGAGGCAAATCCAAGCCCCTCATATAGAAGTGACATATGAACTGTAGCATAAAACTGAGCTCCCAGGGGGGCTACAAATCTTCAACCTAGTGCCAGTCAACCTAGGACCAAATCAACTGCCCCATTGAGGGTATTTAGCCATGGCTCCTAATATCTTGAGTCTATTTCTCCAGCCTTCCCAATGATTTTATAAATTAGTCCTCTTCTGTTTAGTGATCTATAGTCAATGTGTGCTAATCACAATCAAAACCCCTGGGCTAGTCATGTCTATCTTGCTTTGGTTTCTACATCAGAAGTTGAAATTCTACCTTCCATTAAGATTACTAATGATTCTCTTCCCCCAAGATATGCATTTAAATAACATAAACAAATGAATATGACAATACTGAAATATGTGCTTTCATATACATTAGCTCTAACACTCACAATGATCACTAAATTTGCTATCACTGTCCATTTTAAAAACTATAAATCAAGAAGCAAAGAGACAGAACAAGGTGTGTGAGAGGCCTGAGCATTCATGTGATAGAACTGATAATCCCCTTGTGGGCTAATGCCCAGACAGCACTCCAAGCCAGATTTTCTAATTTCCAATTCCTGCCAATCTGGTCTTTACCATAACACGTCTTCTTGTTAACTGAAAGGAAACACACACACACACACACACACACACACACACACACACACACAGAGAGAGAGAGAGAGAGTGAGAGAGAGAGAGATATGATTCAATATTAACAACAAACTCTTTCCTCCAAGAAAGAACTTTGTCGGACTTTTCTCTTCAAAGGCACTGTACACAAGGTAACAAACAATATTCTCACCAAGACTTGCATAATGCAGGCAGCATAGCATCGGACCTCAGAACACAGGGTCTGTAGTCTCTGGTACTGGAGCTTATGGGGTCTAGGCAAACTCATCTGAACAGCTACCACAATAACCAAACCATGTCCTTTAAGATTTGAAATACATAGAAATCAGACAGGAAGCAAAGTGTCTGAATTTATTAAATGCTCAAGGACGAGTGGCTATTATTGCCCTCGGCTGACCTTTGATAAAAGGCCAGACATTGGATAAAGATCAAGTTACCTCAGCACTCTTAAGGGAGCCTTAGCCATGTGAGTGAAGTCTCATGATATTCCATCAGAATCCCAAACCTCTACAGGAGTAAATCAAGCCCAAGTCTTATTTTTTCCCTCGGAGAGAAGATAATATCCATCCTCCTTAATTCGAAGAGTCGTTAAGTGGACAAAATGAGATAACGTATGTGCAGAAAAAGCACTGCAGAAAAAAATGGCAAGTGCCAAAAAGTTGCAAGGTATTGCTGTCCTTGAGGCTTTTAGTGTTTTTAGAAAGCTTTTACCCTGGTAAATAATAAGACTCACCCTTGAAAGCCCTTTAAGTATATAGGACTTAAATATGTGACCTAGAGAAAGGAAGATGGCATGGGTCTAAATTAGTCTGGCAAAGGGAAGTCTGAGCAGGGTGGTTTGTTTTGTGTGTGTGTGTGTGTGTGTGTGTGTGTGTGTGTGTGTGTGTGTGTGTGTGTGTGATCTGAATATTGCCTCAGTGGGGAGGTTAGGGCTAGAATCATCTGTTTTCTATCAAGGTCTAAACCATGGGAAATTAGTTTTAATTGTAACAGGAAGCGGTCAGGTGAAGCCTGTGAAACACTTGCAGTCACTCCACTGGTAGGATTAAAGATATCCTGTATGAATTTTATCCATTCTGCAGTTGATGACTTCCAGAATGAGAACTTAACACGGGTGTTTTGGATAAAATAAGGGCAAATGGTTTAGAAAATTGAACTATGGATTTTATTTTAAATGGAAGCTGGTAGGGGCCACAGGTTCCCCAAGTGGAAGCTTAGTTGATTGGAGGTGGTTGCAGCAAGTTCACACTTACTGGAAGGTCATTCCATTCCCCACTGGGAGGGAGATGGGAGAGAGAACAATATAAACCAACTCAATTTAGAGTCAGAGAAGGGCAATTTTCACATCACTTTCCTGTGTAAGGCAGAGGATGCAGATGGTAGTTCAAGGTCAGCCTATTTGGGAGGTTAAGCAGCCCTCACAGCCAGGGTTAGAGAAGGGCAGAGTGAAGGGCACCAGCTGGACCATCACAGAAGGTTAAGCTGGGTTTCTTGAATCTCCCCACCAGAGGCAAGGACTGAAGACAAGCAGAATGTTAGAACATTGCTGGAGAAAGTCCCAGAACTGTACTGCCTCAGATCAGCATTAATTCGTGCTTAGTTCAATGGGGCCACACTGCTGCTTGGCAATCCATTTGTTCATCTCTTGTTGATTTCCCTAAGATTCTCCAAACAGCTGTTCATGTCCCATGCTTTTCTACAAGACTCTCCCATCTACTCAATAAGCTCCAGATACGCTGGTGTTCATTTAGTCACTCAAGCACGCTGAGTTCTCCTGCATCAGTGCTTTGCACATGCTGTTCCCTCTCTCTGGAAAGCTCTTTGTCTTCACAGATTGCTTGAATACCTTCTACTTTATACTCAGCCTAAATGACTCTTCTTCACAAAGATGATCCTGAACTCCTTTTTTTTTTCTTTTCCATCATACCCTCTTTTGTTTCTTTTGTAGCATTTGAACCAACCAATAATTCAGCCTCCATTTTGTATTGCTTGTTTATGCTATCTCTTTCACTAGATGATACCTTCTATGAGAGAGAACACACCTACTCTGTTCACTATTGGCACAGAGTTGGAAGAGTAGGCTTGACTCAAGTTGAATGAATAATGTTAAACCATGCTCCAGTGTCTCCATTAGAGATATTTTTCCATCAGTTTCTAGCATGAATTTTATCTAGGTAGTAGGGCAGAAGAAAGGTTGTCTCATTACCACATTAGTTTCATCGGAAGTATGAATCCGAAGCAACCATTTAGTTGGTTTATCTGCTGGCTTTGGTGGTGCCCCTAGTCCACATCTGTCTTTCTAAGCTATGTTGAAGTAAGCGGTTGCCTCCAAGAGAAGAAGCAGTATTTGAATTTCCATGCCCCACACAACCCCAGCATCTTTGTGTTGGGAAGATATATGGACTTTTCATTAAAACTACTAGATTGGGCGTTAGATCCTTAGACAATGGCTTATTAACAAAGACCCAGAGCCATGGTACAAGTGGAAAATAGGCTGGAACTCCCTCATGTACATGAAAGAGCTTTGTGCCAATCACTATTTCCTGCTAAAATACCCATGTGTGTTGGAGAAGTTTATTTTTAGTTATGTTTGAAATTGTTTTATGCACTGTTGGGTGAGGGTCTATCCTAGGTCTAAGGTATTTTGTATTGTTTGCAGGTGTTGGATTTCTGTAGGGCTATTGAATTGCTAATGATCTGCATGTGTTATCAGCAGAAAACCTGAGGAGTTCTGAAAGAATAAACACACCTGAGCTCAGACGCTAGGGGTACTACTGTCAATCGAGTATGGCACTGGCCAGGCCGGTGTTTTCCTCTGCTGAAGTCTGGCAGAGTTTACACCTATGAAAGTGCCTCCTTGTCATCTTAGGTGAGCCCTGCAGCAGTGAACTACTACACATGTGATCACATGGAAAGGAGAAGGTATATCATACAACCCTGTCAAATGGGACTGGCATTGAGTTATTATTTCGGCCAAATAAGAGAAAGGGGAAGCCCAGAGTCACAGGTCATTCCTATTGGGCCAATAGAAGCCACCTACCTCCTGTTTGAGAAACTCGAAGTCTTGATCCAGCTTGATAATACACTGCTCAGCAGCAAAGCAGAAGAGGAAAGCACAGCGAGAGGAGGCAGCAGGAACTATAATTTCATACACCCTATGTGTTCTGAATATCAGAGATCCAGGTGGTGAGGAAAGAGAAGTTTTACTCTCAATTCAGAAAGCCATACAGGAAGCAAGCCAGCTAGGCAGGGTGCTTTGGGCCAGAAAGTATTTGTACATATCAGCCTTCTTGCCTGCTGTCTATGTGAAAAACAGTTCAAAATTGCCACTTTGAGAATTGGGCTAAGGGAAAGTCATCAATATACAAAAAATTGGTAAATCCTAGACATATATGGTTTATTCTTATTGAAGGATGGATTGGGAGATAATAACCATACAAAGCAAGTAGAAACCATTCTAGAGTCAGAAAAAGGGGAGACTGTTTTAAAGACTCAAGGAAAGAGAAAGATGAATTCCCCCTAATGTAGTCCAGGAAATAAAGTAATATTTTACATTCTACTTGACATCAATAAACTGAGCCCAAAGGCTAAGATGTCAACCCAAAGAAAATGAGATTTAGAAGGATCAAGTGGCATAAATAAGGACTGTGAGAAAGAGAGGAGAAACTGAACTGGAAATAGAAAAGAGAATATGTACAATGAAGCCGTGACCGGTAGAAGCGAGCATGTGGGAAGCTGGGTCAGTGACATGGAAGAGAAATAAGAGAGGCCTCTTAAGAGGCACGCAGGGGCTATGTAATGAGATAGAGTTAAGAGTGTTGTTCATTTGGAGAGTATGAGAAGTTTAAGGTCATCCTTGGCTGCACCGTCAGGAGTTCAAAGTCAGACTGGGCTACATGAGACTCTCAGAATGTGAGTTGGTGACTGATAATTATACTATCATTAGATACACAGAGACAAAGAGGTAAGGGATAATACTGAATCCTTATCCAGCCTCTGGTGTGACTTTGTATAGAGGCTAGGCGACGCAGTAGTGAAGAATACATTCCAGTTCCACCATGACTCACTGCATGTTTAGGAAGTTATTGGATTGATTTCTGACCTAGTTCTAAGTCGTAAAGTGGCTCTGACAGTGACAACCTCAGAGGATGTTTGGACAGGTTAAAAGAACATATGCAAATGAGCCTATGCGAGAGCACAGAGTGGATATGCCCAGAATGTTACTATTCCATGATAATCATTACTTAGATATTTTGCTCGGTTCCCTATTTCTTCCTTTTGACTCACCCCCAATGAATACTTCCGGATTTAAGGTAGAATCGCTAATACATTTTGAAAGGAACTGGGACAAATATGTAAACAGAAGTTTATTAGAAACAGGCTCAGAATTTATGAAAGTAATATGGTTAGAATTTAAAAATGAGAGAAGGCTGCTGAGTACAGTGGTATATTAAGTTTGCAATTCCAGCACTTAGAAAGTAGAAGCAGGAGGATTGGGGCTTGAGGATAGCTACATAGTGAAATCCTGTTCAAATAAATAAGTAAATAGAATAGGAAATAAAGAAAGAGCCAGGCAGTGGTGGCACACGCCTTTAATCCCAGCACTTGAAAGGCAGAGCCAGGTGGATCTCCGAGAGTTCAAGACCATCCTGGTCTACAGAGTGAGCTCCAGGACAGCCAGAGTTACAACAGAGAAATGCTGTCTCAAACAAACAAAGAAACAAACAAGCAAAAATTAAGAAAGAAAAGAAAGGGGTGTATAAGGAGGCGGTGAATGGGACAGCGGGTTTTACTATACTAGAGGTGAGAGGTGAGGGTTTGAACCAATAGGAGGCTTTGGACAGGCAAAGGGAATGGATTTGAGAGGTATTTTGAGGGCGATGGAACAGTTTGAGCAGTCCACCATCACAAACAAGAATCCTGAGCCTCACTTCGACTGAAGCAGCCTAGCTTATCTCCTTAGTCTTGAATCAGTGTTGCTGGACCTTCAAACTAAAACCATGATTTTTTTTTTTTTTTTGAAATGCTTTTGCCATTTTGAGGCAGGGTCTAACGCATCCCAGGTGGGCCTGGAGCTGGCTGAGACCTACATGAGCTTCAAGACCTCCTCTTCCAACTTCCAGTTTTGGAGGGGCCAGGTGGAAAGGTTTGTTTGTTTCTCTCACCTAGGCTGGCCCTCTATTCACTTAATCTACAGCATACCACTTCTTCTGGCAAATGCTGTCGTTTTCATTCTTAGGTCCACCTTGGCAATCTCTTCCCCGCAGTAGGAAGTTTTTATGCACCCTGAAGCCTTTCCACCTTAAGAACCTGCAACTCTGCTGAGGTGACTCTGTGGCTACAGGGGGAAACCTTAGAAGTCAGTTGCCAGAAGCAACTTTTAACCAATGAAGGGATTTAAGGGATAAACTATTGTTCTAGCTTTTCTGACTGGTGGAATTCTTCTGAGATGTGTTCCACATCTGCTGTGTCCAGCACAGTAGCCACTAAGCCTTGAATAGCTGCTTTAGTTTAAACCAACAGACTAAAAGATTACAGTAGCATCTTTTCAAATATTCAATAGTCACATGGGCTAGTGGGTACCATGTTAAAGAATGCAGGTGTAGTGCAGATTCATCTTTTGAGGCATCCTGATCTAGTGAAATAGGAAAGGGAGGACAGATGCTGTTAACAGTTGTCTTCTACATCCCATAGGTGTAGAAGTGTGGCCCATAGACAGCTCTGCTTAATAAGCAGAACCCTAGGCTGCAGTCCATATATACTAAAGCAGCTTCTGCCTTGAAGCCAGATAGATAGATCCCTGGGTGGTTCGCTCTATATTTATTTATTTATTTATTTGCAAATAAAAGGGAGTGGGAGCAGGAACTATAAATATGCCTATCTGTTGGGTGTTCTGACAGAACTAGTTGTTGAGGGGGAGCAGGACCAGCCTGTCCCCCTCTGGCCTGAGAGGGATGGTGAGTATCCACCGCCCGACCACTCCTCCACCGGGAGAAAAGACACACACAAGCTGGGAGAACTGTCCAAGCAGGAATTAACTTTTATTATTACAAGCTGCCATTTTATAGGCTGAGTGTAAATGGGAGGGTCTAGGAGATGAGGAGAGGTGACATAGGGTATGAGGTAAAGTGGAATGAGGGGGAAGAACCAGTAAGATTTTTACACATAACAGTTACTAGGCAGAGTCACCACCAGAATAGACTATGCTTAGTCACCATTATGCAGAACTAGAGGGGCCAAGACAGGTCTCAAAACTCCAGCTTGTTTCGAGTTCGGACCACAGGCCCCGCACCCGGCCATAAGGCCCAACACCTATCCTTTTAATTCCCAAGCACTAAACGCTAAATATCCCTACCTGCTATTTTCAGAACATGGTACCTATGCTTATATTTATATTTTACACTTTTATCTCGCAGTCTTATGCCATACTAGCTTGAAGTCCTCTTTGTCAGGACCTGAGGAGAGAAGCTTGCTTTGCCTTTTCTGTTGACCTCTTTAGCACCAATATATCCTTCTTCTGTCCAGAGAGGGCTCTGACTTTCCTGTTATGTTTTATCATAAGGAGTCCAGGGAGCTATGTACCTGACAAGGTTTGAATCTGATGGCCTCTAACAGCCAGTGAGTAAATACAGCCTCGCTCGTACAGACAATGCATCCTCCATCTAGAGTCAAATCCATTCTAATTATCAGGCTCTGAGGTTTGAGGTAGCAAGTCTTCCAGAAGTTACTAATGCTATTTTGGGAACACCTATATCCAGCCTTCTTAGTGAATATGATGATGGGAACATAAAATATTTTTTCGCCCCACACAGAAAGTTTTTATCCTTACTCTCTGTTTCATGTCTCACTTCTGGACTTGCTTCATTTTCAGTAAAAATTATGCTCAAATCACACTTTCATTAGTGTTAAGTTGGTGACTTTTATAACGTTCTTTAATTCTTCACTAAGTGGCTTCTTCCCTGTGTCTCCCTGATGGGCACATTTTGTTTTGCCCAGGAATACCTTTTGATTATTGGCCAAGAATGACAGAGGAATGTTTCATACCTGGTGATTAAATTTTCACTTAAAACATGTCTAGATAGAATATTGTTTAGAGATATTTATTGCTCCAGCATTGGCTAGAGAACAATTCAGCTTCTCTAGCCGGAGCTATCGGGGCACTGCTTGATTCTCAATCCTCATAAAGGACATCTTAATCTTACTTAGTGGTAAGTTGGAGGACAGAGATTATGCTACTGCTAAGGATTCTGAAACCCTGAATATCTGAGTGCTAGGACATTGCACCCTACCAAAGTTAGACCTGACATTGAGTTGTTTTTGACAAATGCAACATTATTAAGATATTGCAACCTTTCCCTGTTGACTGGTCAGGACTCCAACTTGAAACATTCCCTCTCTATTCAAATTTCAGTTTTCTTTGTCTTTCCTACAGCACCAATGTCCCACTAATACCACTGCTAACTCAGCTCCCAAGTTGGGGCTGGAAAGATGGTTCAACGTGGTAAAGTGCTTGCTCTGCTACGTGAGGAACTGAGTTAGGATTTCTAGAACTTTCATAGAAAGCTGGGCATGGTGGTGTGTGTCTGTAATCCTAATGTTGAGGAGGTGGAGACAGGAAGCTCTCTGTGGCTTTCTGGCCAGTCTTGCTGATCAGTGAACTCTAGCTTCAGTGAGAGATTCTCTCAAAAATAAGATGGAAACATGCCAAGTAAGACACCCAACATAAGCATCTGACCTGTGTGTGTGTTTGCGCGCATGTACACATGCCCACATACACACCCCTCCCCCCACACCCACACCTCTGATCTAAGACTTGAGAACCTATAGCTGGTTTGACTTCTGTTGGTGGGTGCATTGCTATACATTTTGCTAAATATCCTCACTGCAAAGATTCAATCGTGTAACTATGCAGCTCTTGTGGAATGTGCAAATATTCAGAAAACCCCAAGGCCCCAAATCTTAGAAGACTGAGCCAAGTTTGGAAAGGTAGAGATTGGGTTGACTTTGAGATGCTCCCCTCAGTGGACGCAAAATTCCTTATCGGGAGGAATAAGGGCTTCGGATGTCAGGAAAGGTATAGAGAAAATTCTTAACACCCAAGTCAAAGGCCTGATTTGTCTCCATTCAATGTTCGTTCTTGACTTATCTTTAGATCCCAGTTGCATTAGGTACTCAGAAAAGGAGGTCAGAAACCAGGGAGGTGAGAGCCTTCTCTGCTTTCCACTTTGAGATGCCTTTAGGGCCCCCTAGTGGCTGTCTTAAGACCTTTGGTTTCTTAAGATTTGTTTTCTAAGACTCTAACAAAGAGAAAAAAAGAGAGAAGAGAAAGGATAGATGGGAGAGAAAGGAGGGAGGAAGGAGAGAGGGAAAGTCTTTTCAGTGACAGGTGCAATGTTGGTGTAAGGATAAATAGCAGTTGGTTTACAGAGTACTTTGCCATTTCTCAGTTCTTAGCAAAACCTGTGCCGATTCTTTAGAAATAACAAATATATCTCCATATATATTTTATTCTGCATTCCGCATACTATATTATGTCACAGACAAAATCACTTTATGATATATATATCTTGGTTTGTGTCAAAGAGCTATAATTCCTAGGCAATAACTTCCAACTTCAGGACACAAACACACACATACTTGCTTAGACTGGAAAGTTTAGGAGCTTAACAGCTTTCCGAAGGAAAATTCTAAAATGTGACTTCCCGTGATACGTATTAACCAGTGCTGTCTGTTAAAAGAAACTTTCCATTTAGCCCATTCCTTAAACCACCGATGTACAACTGTAACCTTGAGTTGATAGAGTGTAGCTTTTCCACATTCAAGGAACTTACTGACCCATACAAGCCAACTTCATGAAACCCCCTAATGGCTTCTCATTGACCCCAGTGAACATTGCTCCCCACCTCCATATTTTTCAGAAATCTAGACAAGGTACTACTATTGGGTCTCCTTTGCTTCTAAATTCCAAGACTTTCTTCCTTTCCCCTTATTAGCATGCTAATATATTGTAATAATGCATTTGTACACCATTAATGAACTGAAGTGAGGCGATAAATAAAAAGAAAGCACAAATTCCTGCTTTAACTTTACCCAGTTCCAGGACGGGTGCAGTGTGGTGGGAGGAGGAAGAGAGTAGGAAGGATTGGAGCTCTGCAAAAATAAGTAAGTAAGTAAGTAAGTAAGTAAGTAAGTAAATAAATAAATAAATAAATAAATAAATAAATTTAAAAAATGATCCCCTTGTTTTCTGGTAGTTCTAGAACAAAGCTGTACGTCAGAGGAAGAACTGAACAGCTTTCGAGCTAAAAGGCTTGCTATTAAACTTTGACACTTTAATGGCTTCTAGGATATTAGATAATATTTTATCATATAATGTTCTTCTCCGACACAATAATGGCATCAAAGCCAGATACAATCTGCTATTTCTGAACGTTCACGATGAGACTCTTCCTGACAGAGATAAGACATCAGGACCCCCGGCATCGTAGTTAACTATCCCGGAGCTTCAAAGCAAACGTAGTTGTTGTTGTCTTTTTACTTCTTTGCCAGGGACTTTGCTGTGCAAGGGCTACCTTCCTTTCGCACCCTCTTCGACTGGGGTTCCCACTGATTGGGGAACTGGGAAAGAGCCCCTGCTGCTGGTGGAAGGGGTCCTGGCTTCTAGAGGCTGGAGAGAAGCCAGGAGTGTGGAAGAGTCTCGGTCGGGTCAAAGGACAGCCCAAGGGGGTAGGTACCAAAGCCAGAGCTAGGAAGAGGGGATCAGATGCCCGAATCCCAAGATAGGGTGGTCTGCCACTTCCAGTAGAATGGTCAGTGCAGCATCCCGAGATAGGCTGCCTTTTATTATACATCTCTCCACTCTCCATCCTTCCCAGACCTTAAAAGAAAGCGGGTTGGATGCCTGCGAAGAGAGGCACAGGGAAGAAAGGCAGAGGTCCAGTGGGGTTAAGGAGAGGTGAGGACTGGGGTGGGGGTTGAAAGGGACCCCAGAAACCTTGGGACCAAGTTGAGGAAAAAACCCGGGAGCTGGATCGCGCTCGCGGAGCTAGGTTTTCCAGTCGGAGTTGTTGTCCATCCGCCGGAGTCCTCTTTCTTTCCTCGGCTCTTCTTCAGCCTCACGGGATTTTCCACCCCTAAGAGATATCCCGTGCCCATTACCGTAGCCAAATCTGCACGTTCCTTCTATAGCGTGGGTATCCCCACCCTCGTCATTAACAACGGGATGCCGGATCTCCCCCCAGTGGGATGTTACTCGCGGGGTTCTGAGCAAGAATAAAATTAGAAAGGGGGCTCATCTGTATGTATTTGTGTGTATCGGGATGGACGTAAAAATGTAGTTCTCCTTGATAAAAATAAAAACAACAAAACAAACAAGCAAAGAACAAAACAGAGCCTTTCACGGGATTCTTGGATCCAGAATCCAAACAGAGGATGTCAAAACCTTCAGTAAGGCCTCCCCGCCGCTCTGGCTGCCCCATACCCTGACTACCTAGGGGAGAACCGCGATCCCAGCAGAAGGAAGAGCAGAGGAAACTTCCTACTTCCCAAAGACCGCTATTTTGTAAAAGGGGTGGCACGGCGACCCCGCAGGCATCCCTACAGCAGCAGCTGCGGACCCAGCCCGCCTCCCTTCCCCCTCTTTCCGCCAAGCCCGAGGCGGCGGGAGCGGCAGGAGTTGGGTAAGGAGGGCGGGGAGCTCCAGCTAGCACCCTTCTCCCGTGACCCGGCCCGGGATCCCGGCTCCGGGTGTTGCTTCCGCCTGCGTTCCAGGGAGCCCAGGAACCGAGGGAGGTGCTTAGCCGTGGGTGGAGCCTAGGCAGGGCGGGCACTCGAGACGCGCACTCCTGGCGCTGTCCATTGGTCGTCCGTGCGGTCACGGGGATGGGGGCGGGTCCGAGGCGGGCTCCGGTCCCGCCCCCGCTCGGAACCCGGCCTCGGATGGCGCCCCCCCTACCCCCCCCACAGCTGCACAGACATGACACAGACACACAGTCATTGCAGCTGCTGAGCGAACCCGACGCTCTAGGCACGCGGCGGCCGCCGGACTACCCCGAAGCTCGAACCCCAGCTCCCGCCAGCGCGCTCCCACGCCGGTCCCCGCACAGAGGTTCCCGTCCGGCCGCTCGCGGGAAGCGTGGATCGCGCGCCCATCCTCTTGCCGCGGCTTCCTCAGGCTGCCTAAGGCGGCCGCAGCGGACGCGCGGCTCCGAACCCGAGCGCTCCGGGAAGCCGGCAAGTCTCGGAGGCGGCGGCGGGGGGCCGCCCGCCCGCGCTCCCCGCACCCATCGTGCTGCGTCCCGTTCGCCGCGCCCCGGCGGCCGTGACCTTCCAAGGGGCGCCTACCCCCGCCCCACGCCCCCGGTCCCGCGCCCCAGGCCGGGGCGAGGCCCTCTCCAGAGCCCGCTTCACGCGGAGCCGCGGGCGGGCGGCGCAGGCCTGGGGGGAGGGTCACCGCGAGCGGCTACGGCCGTCCCCGTGCTCGCTCGCCGCGCTCGCCTCCCGGCCCGGCTGAGCTTCCCCTGCCTCGCGGCAGCTCCCGAGCCGAGGAGCCTGGGGCTGGGGGCACGGCCGCACTCCCCTCGCTGGGCGGGTTGCAGACAGGCCCTGTCCTGTAGGGGATAAGCGGCCAGGAGCGCGGGAGGTGGAGCCGGCGGGGCTGCCGCTCCGCGTTTCTTCCCGGCGCTGGTTCCGGAGACCCAACCCAGGGCCGCCCCAGGCCCGTGTCTATGAGAGGCGCCCCCGGCTTGCAAGAGTCCCGGCGTGGAGCAGCTCCCTGCAGCAGCCCCGGAGGGGAAGAAAGAGGGAACAGTGCTCAGTCCGGGCGACGCGGACCTCTCCTGTGGCATTTGGAGCGTGAGGCTGTCCCGAAGTCTGCGCTTGGCACCGTCGGTCGGGTTAGAACAGCGCCTGCTGGGATCCCGACCCAGACCCCCTGCATTTCGTAGGCGTCAGCGTCACCACGCCATTCAGCTCTTCCGGGGTGTCCCTCTGCCTGGGGGTAGTCAAGGCCAAGGTAAGAGCTCTGGGGTGCGAGAGAATCTCCGTGGGGGCGCTTTGGTGAGCAGTGCCAGACAAGTTATCCAAACCTGTGTCTGGTACCCGGTGTGCTTAGGATGCTGGTGAAGAGGATGGGCATGCCGGTTTTTTACTTGGCTTTGAATCCTGGAAAAGCAGGAGATGAAAGACCCCCAAAATCGGGTGTTCCCAGGACCTGTCTCAGGGCCTGACAGAATCATAGGCACATAGAATGTTGGTAGGCAAGAGCGGGCTGGTGTATGTGTGGTTCTCAGTAACACCTGGAAGTGTTGTGTACCCACTATCCTGGTACCCTTCCCGCCTTTCTGCACTGCTCACCTGCCTTTCATGTTGGGATGCTCTGAGAACTTTCCAATTGGTTGCAGAGAGGTTGCTTGGGGGTGTGCCTCCATATTTTGCAAGAAGGGGGATGACCCAACCATTACACCTGGTCTGTCCTATTAGACTAACCTTCTTGTAGTGATCAGTGTCTAGCCCAGAGCTTCCTGTAAATGCCATTGCTGTGGAGGTTGGGATGATGATCTAAAGTTTGTGCATCATGAAGTTATGCTGTTCATCACTTTGAAATGCTCCCTCTGTGTAACCACAGTTCTTTACGAGCATGTCTTGCCTGTGTGAGATTTATTAAACCTGTGCACTTCCCCCAGAACGATCTGATTCTAAATGGGTCACTTCGGAGGGAACAGATTGTCTTTTACACACCCAGTCCATCCCCCTGGGTGACCCTGTTTAATGGGAATGCATCCCCCCCCTCCTCGTTCCTGTGCTGATGTACCTCGCTTGAGTAGGTTTCTGTTGAATTCTAAATCCGTGAATTTTGTCACTCAGTCCATTAAAATGATCTCCCGAGGGAGCAAAATAGCAGCTTACATTTTCCGTGAATGTCACAGGAAGTTTTACAGGGTCTTATGTAAGTGCCCCAAGAGAGAACTCAGATTCTTTCTTCCTTCAAGGGGACATAGAGGGGGGCAGTTGTGGGTAGCATATTACCTAAATGCAGATGCCTGTTCTGACACAGTTAGGGACCCAAAGTGCTTATTCACTCGGTGGAGGCAGTCACCTGAGGCTGATATTCTGCCTTGCCTCTCCTGCCTTCCCATCTCTGGATCCACTTTGATAGACTCAAGATAGGGGAAGGCTCTAAATTAGGAAAAGAAGAAGTGGTAGTTTCTTTTCTCATCTCTCACAAAAGGGTGGCATGAATGAGTTACTCACCAGTGTTCTGGGGCCTCACCGGGGGAGACAAAAAAAGACTAAAAGAAAATTCGAATTAAGGTTTCACACATCTCGTATGTGCCTTTATTTTTGAAGAGAGCTTTGCCTTAGTGAAAATTGCTTGAGGAAAACACACATTTATTGAGCCAGGACCTGTTAATTCCATTCAGTGAAGGAAAGGATCTGAACAGGGGGGCCAGAAGCCATCAGGATTTAGATGTTAGCAGATTTGCCAGTGTCAAAGAAAGGCAACAAATTCCCTCAGTAGGACAGAGAGGCTTCTAAAGCAGAGATTCCCACCAGTCCGGGGGAGCACGGGCCACCTGCAAGTGTGGTCTCTCTTTGCTTCATGAAGTGGTTTGAGTTGTGGACTAATGTTTTTGATTTGAGAGTATGTGGATTCCTTTGGCTTTTAAGTTGAAACCAGAAGTTTTAGATATAAAATCAAAGGTTGTATCTTCCTATAGGTCCTGAGAATGCTTCTTCTCTAGGTCACCAGGGTTTTCCTAGGTTCTCCATTCCTGAGCTGTCCTTTAAAGTCAATGCTTGATGGCAGGAGGCTGCTTTTCCCAGTGTCTCCATCCTTCAGCCACCTACAGGACACTAGGGGGGACTAATTTTCTATTCCACACCAAAGCACAAAAACTAAGAACAGATGCTAGAAACCACTATGGCTTCTTGTTAGAGCTCATGATCTTAACTTTTTGGTACCCAATTTGTGCTTGCACTAGTGAGTATATTTCAAATGCTTGGTTGGTACTTCATCGTCATGTGGACAACTTGGGTGTTAACTGCAAAGTTATGTTATGGTAAAATCTGGTAAGACTCAGTTACAGTGCTTAAATATATAAGGAAAGATAGCCTCCTGTAAACTCTTCCTTTTTAACACTGGGTCATACTAACTTTAAATTCTCTAACAATGCTTGTAATTATCTCTTTGTAGTTCTGAGGTTCAAACGCAGGGCCTCATATTAGCTAGGTCAGTGTCCACTACTGAGCTACGTACTCAGCCCCTCTGTCTTGAGGGATGAGGGCAGGCAGTGTTTGGACTTTATAACCCAGTCTTCAAAAATAACACTTCTTCAAAACATCTCTGAAATTGATTCCATCAGACTTAATCTTGCTGTGCATTCTTTACACAGATGGTAACATAACATTTGACAGTGTGATTGGACTTAGATGCTCTCTGCACTTTTAACACTGTTAAATCATTAGTGCCTGGGATTCTTCCAACAGAATTAGAAGATAATTGTATTTCCCTAAAGAACAGAGCTCCATGGCCCAAGTCTACCCATAACAACTAACTCTTATGAAAGACACACAAGGTAAGAAGGGAGAATCTAAGAGACTGCCCATTCCAGAATACTGGCACCCAAAGGACAAATTTCACCAAGATCTAGGTCCTGCTGGAGTCTTAAAAAGCCCAATTCAGCGTGTAAAATTAGACTTTGTTCGGAACCTGCAAAATTCTGCAAGTTATTTCATTGCCTGGAATCCTGGGGTCTGTTAGATTGCATCTCTGACCTTTTTCTCATAAGTATAATGCATATGTAGGTAGTTTAAGGGGAACTGCTATTGTGGTCTAGGAAAAATGATCAACATAGAGTCTTATCCTTCTATTAAGGTTTTATAGCTTGATTCTCATAGGTGCAATGTAACCAAGGAGTAAGAGATTGGAAGAGGGAAATGCCGTTACATTTGTCATTGAGTAACAATCAGTAAAGCCTGCGAGCATCTGGGCTGTGGTCATAAGGCATGAAGGGAGTCTTATGAATTTGAGGGAAGCCCTTTGGCAGAAGTGGAGGAAGAAGCTGAGGCAGAATGCTGGCCTTCTGTAGGGTGGGTGAACAAGGTGAAGGTGTCTCTGTGGCTAGAGATTCTTAGAGGGGCAGGAACCATGCATGATGTTTTGGGGGTGTGGCTTCATTGCTGTAGTCTTATGTGTTGGATAGTATGATGTTGACATTTGGAAATCAGTAAGCAGATTCCAGTAGAATTAAGTGTTCTTACATATATTTTGGAAGTCTTCTAATTTAGCAAGTAGTGCTTGATTCTGAATGTTGTAGCAAGTGCCTTGCCCCGTGCTGAGGTCATGAAGGTTCTTCATTTGGCTCATTGTTGATCAGGAGTAGCAGACACGCATCCATTCCTGCAAGCTGAGTACTACTGTACAGGTGTGTTCAAAGAATGACTTTGAATTTCCCAGGCTAGTGTGAGTAGGAGAGACAAAGAAGCATGGAAACCCCACTGTACATCGTGTGTAAATAGTCAGCGGAATGGCAGCTGGAAAAGGGGAATTTCTAGGAAAGGAAAGCTTGGAGTCGGGAGGTTAGTAACTTAATGGGGCCCTATGCTGGAGATTGTGCCTTAGCCTCATGTCTTTGTAATCAAAATGGGGCAAGAATGGTTGCTGGGCAAGTTCTAAGAATAGTAGTTGATTTCTCCATGTTGTTATTAAACACAGACAAATGTTTTGGTGTTCATTGTTCTTCTCCATATAGCATTTTTTTCTATCCTTTCAAAAGCTATTAGCAATGCAAATAAAGGATCTCTTAACCTTAAGTCAGCCCTCTGTGTACATGAATGGCATCTGAGGTTTCAATGTGTGATTGCGCAGCAGTGGGGAAAAGGACTCAGTTAACACATAATACGGTACGGTAAGGGCAAAGCTGCCTTCTGTTGGTATAAACTCCATTCTTTCAGATTTAATTCCAGATAGCGTTATGGCTGTGTGTCCCACAAGCACAAGATTCCTTTGTTATAACCATTTCCATTCTAGTCTCAACTGTCTTTGCTGCCGGAAGAGTTTTATAATATTGCAAATGGGAGTATGCCTGTGCATGTATGTCTACCTTTGTGTGTTGTGGTGGCGAGTAAACTCTAGTTTGTTCCTTGGTCTCCATATCTGTGGGAGATTGGTTTGCAGGTTCCTCCCCATTAATACGAGTTTCCACAGATGTCCAAGCTCCTTTTATAAGATAATATAGTATTTGCAGAAACAATTTAAACCTCCCATTGTGGTTTATCACCTCTAGATTATTTATAATGCCTTCCCCAATGTAAATGGCACATAAATGCTTATTATAGTGTGCTGTTTAGAAAGCAAATGGTAGAAAAAAACTCTACATGTTTAGTATAGACACAATTTTTATTTTATTTAAAAATTTAGCTTTACTTTATGTGTATGACTGTTTTGCTTGAATGTAAAGTGCACTATATGCATGCCTGTGCCCCCAGATGCCAGAAGAAGACACTGGATTCCCTGGAATTGGAGTTATGGACAGTTGTAAGCTGCCTGTGGGTGCTAAAAACTGAGCTCAGGTCCTCTTCAGGTGCAGTAAATGCAAATGCTCTTAATCGCTATTCCATCTTTCCAGCCCTAGACATAATTTTTAATACTTTCTGTCTGCTGCTGGTTACATACTAACGGCAAACCCTCCTGGTCTAGGGGGCTGACTGCACGTGGTGAGGAAGAGAATCAACAATGGAGCTGTACTATCTGAAGGGTATTATAGAGAATGGAAAGTCGAAATAGCAATTGTGATCTCCAGGACCAAGTATATTTAATTGTTGAAGAGCAGGAGGTAGGACAGAAGTGGTAAAAGGTGTGTGTGTGTGTGTGTGTGTGTGTGCGCGCGCGCCTGCGCCTACATGTGTATTAGTATTTGCCCATTTGCTTTTCACCTTCCGTGCCTGTATTGAGTGGGCTAGTTTAAGTCAACTCAGGTGCTCAGTGTTCTCTGGTTTCCAGGTACCATCTGCCAGTAAGGCATTGCTTATCTTTTTTACATTTTCTTCCCTCCCTCCCGCTTCCTTTCTTCCTTTCTTTCTTTAAATGTATTTATTTTGATTCGTCTCTCATACAGTACATTCTGCCCGCAGTTTCCCTCTCTCCCCTCTTCCCCTTCCACCTGCCCTCACCCCCCAGATCCACTCCTCCTTCGTTTCCCTTCAGAAAAGAGCTGATGTGAACTGAACACGCATAACAAGATACAATAAGATTAGGCGCAGTCCCTTATATCAAGGCTGGATGGAGCAACCCAGTAGGAGGAAAGGGTCCCAAGAGCTGGCAAAATAGTCAGAAACACACCCACTCCCACTGTTAGGAGTCCCACAAAAAACATCAAACTAACAACTATAACATATACGCAGAGGGTCTAGCGCAGATCCATGCAGGTCTGCGATTTCTGCTTCAGACTCTGTGAGGCCCAGTGAGCCCTGGGTGGTTGATTCTGTGGGCCATTTTTTCCTGGTATCTTTGACCCCTCTGGCTCCTATAGTCCTTCCTCCCCTTCTTTTACAGTGTTCCCTGAGCTCCAAGGGGAGGGACCTGGTGGAGATCTCCAATTTGAGCTCTCTCTCCCCCTAATGTTTGGCTGTGGGTCTCTGCATCTGCTCCTATCAACTGCCTGAAGAAGCTTCTCTGATGGCAATCAGGCTAGGCACCAATCTATGAGTATAGCACAGTTCCCTTAGGAATCATTTCATTGACTTTTCTCCCCTCTCCTCCCCCCCTCCCCTCCCCTCCCCTCCCCTCCCCTCCCCTCCCTCCCCTCCCCTCCTCATCCTTCCTCTCCCCTCTTCTCCCTTCCTTTTCCCTCTCTTCTTTTTGCCAGTCATGGTTGGTTCTACCCTAGGTCTCTGGGCTATCCACCCTCTGTTTCCTGGCCCTCAGGGCAGTGTCCTCATGGGCTCTCTCTCAAGTTAGATCAGTCATTGGTTGGCCACTTCCACAAGTTCTGTGACACCATTGCCTCAGCACATTTTGCAGCCAGGGTAGATTGTAGATCAAAGGTCTTGTGGCTGGGTTGGTGTCCCAGTCCCACCACTGAAGTCTTGCCTGCTTACAGAAGATGGCCTGTTCAAGCTTCTTATCCTCCAATATTAGGAGTCCTCACTAGGGTCACCATTGTAGATGCCAGGGACTGACTAGGTTTCCACATTGCCTCCCAAATGCCCCCCAAATCCTGGTCATCTGTCCCCATACTCTCTTCCCTCCACCCATCACCTGATCCCTCCTGCTTCCATCCTCATTTGCCCGCAGTCCACCTCCAAAATCTATTCATTTCCTCTTCCCAGAAAGATCCATATATCCCCTCTAGAGCCCTCTTATTACCTAACCTCTCTGGGTCTGTGGATTATAGAAGGATTATCATTTACCTAATAGCTAAAATCTACTTATAAGTGAGTACATACCATGTTTGTCTTTCTGGGTCTTGGTTATCTCACTTAGAATGATTTTTTTATAGTTCTATCCATTTGCCTACATATTTCATGATGTCATTTTTAAAAATAACTAAGTAGTATTCCATTGTGTAACTGCGCCACATTTTTTCCATCCATTTTTCGGTTTAGGGACATCTAGGTTGTTTCCAGTTTCTGGCTATGACAAAGCTGCTGTGAACATAGTTGAGCAAGTCCTTGAGGTAGGATAGAATGTCCTTTGGGTATATGCTCAAGAGTGGTATAGCTGAGGTATATTGATTACCAAGTTTTTGAGGAACCACCATATTGATTTTCACAGTGGCTGTACAAGTTTACACCCCTACCAGCAATGGAGGAGTGCTCCCCTTATTCCAAATCCCCACCAGCATGAGCTGTCACTTGTGTGATTGATCTTAGCTGTTCTGACAGGTGTAAGATGGACTCTCAGAGTAGCTTTGGTTTGCGTTTCCCTGATGGCTAAGGATGTTGAACATTTCTTTGTTTCTCGGCCATTTGAGATTCCTCTATTGAGAATTCTCTGCTTAGGTCTGTACCCCATTTTTAAATCGAATTATTTAGTTTGTTGATATCCAGTTTCTTGAGTTCCTTATATATTTTGTATATTAGCCCTCTATCAGATGAGGAGTTGGTGAAAATCTTTTCTCAGTCTGTAGCTGCCATTTTGTCTTACTGACAATATCTTTTCCCTTACGGAAGCTTTTCAGTTTCATGAGGTCCCATTTATTAATTATTGATCTTAGTACCCATACTATCTGTTCTGTTCAGGAACTTGTCATCTGTACCAGTGCATTCCAGACTATTCCCCACTTATTCTTCTAACAGGTTCAGTGTATATGGTTTTATGTTGAGGTCTTTGATCCACTCTGACTTGAGTTTTGTGCAGGGTGATAAATACGGATCTATTAACAGCCTTCTACATGCAGACATTCAGTTTGACCAGCACCGTTTGTTGAAGATGCTCTCTTTTTTCCGGTGTGTTTTTCTGGCTTCTTTATCAAAAGTCAGATGTCCATATGTGTTTGGGTTTATGTCTAGGTCTTCATTTCAATTCCATCGAACAATGTGTCTTATGCCAATACCATGAGTATTTTGCTACTGTAGCTCTGCAGCTTGAAATCAGGATTGTCTTATCTATCCTGGGTTTTTTGTTTTTTCCATATGAAGTTGAAAATTGTCCTTTCAAGGTCTATAAAGAATTGTGTTGGGATTTTTATAGGGATTGTGTTGAATCTGTAGACTGCTTTAGGTAGGATGATCATTTTTACTATGTTAATCCTACCAATCCAGGAGCCTGGGAGATCTTTACATCCTCTGAGATCTTTTTCAATTTCTCTCTTCAGAGACTTGATTTTTTTGTCATAGAAATCTTTCATTTGTTTGGTTAGAGTTACTTTATATTTTTTATATTTTATATATTTGTAGCTATTGTGAAAGATGTGACACTGATGTCTTTCTCAGTCTGTTTGTCATTTGTATACAGGAGGGCTACTGAATTTTTTTGACTTATCTTGTCTCCAGCCACTTTGTTGAAGATGTTTATTGGCTGTAGGAGTTCTGTGGTAGATTTTTTTGGGGTGCTTATGTGTACTATCATATCATCTGCAAATACTGATGCTTTGACGTCTTTCTTCTTTTCTAATTTGAATTCTCTTGATCTCCTTCAGTTGTCTTATTGCTCTAGCTGGAACTTCAAGTACTCTATTGAATAAATATGGAGAGAGTGGATAGCCTTGTCTTGTTCCTGATTTTAGTGGACTTGCTTTGAGTTTCTCTCCATTTAATTTGATGTTGGCTATAGGCTTGCTGTAAGTTGCCTTTATTATGCTGGGTATGACCTTTGTATCCCTAACCTTCTCAGGACTTTTATTATGAAGGGGCCTTGTATTTTGTCAAAGGCCTTTTCTCCATCTAATGAGGTAATTATGTGGGGGGTTTTCCTTTCAGTTTGTTTATATGGTGGATTACATTGACTGATTTTCATATATTGAACCATCCCTGCATCTCTGGGATGAAGTGTACTTGATCATGGTGGATGATCTTTTTGATGTGTTCTTGGATTTGGTTTGCAGGCATTTTGTTGAGTATATTTGCATCTATGATCACAAGGGAAATTTGTCTGTAATTCTCTTTCTTTGTTGGATCTTTGTGTGGTTTGGGTATCATGGTGACTGTGACTTGTAAATGAATTTATCAGTGCTCCTTCTCTTTCTATTTTGTAGGATAATTTGAGGACTATTGTTGTTAACTCTTCTTGGAATGTCTGATAGAATTCTGCACTAAAACCATCTGGCCCTGGGCTTTTTTTCTGGTTGGGAGACTTTTAATGACTATTTCTATTTCCTTAGGAGTTATAGGTCTATTTAAATTGTTTATCTGATCTCGATTTAACTTTGGTAAGTGGTATGTATTGAGAAAATTACCCATTTCTTTTAAATTTCCAATTGTGTGAAGTAGAGGTTTTCAAAGTGTGACCTATCTAATGATTCTTTGGATTTCCTTGGTGTCTGTTGTTATGGCCCTCTTTTTATTTCTGATTTCTGATTTCTGAATTTGAATATTTTCTCTCTGTCTTTCAGTTAGTTTGGATAAGGGTTTGTCTATCTTACTGATTTTCTCAAAACAAAACAAAACAAAACCCTGTTTTTCATTGATTCTTTGCATTGTTCTCTTTGTTTCTATTGTATTGATTTCAGCCCTCAGTTTGATTGTTTCTTGAAGTCTGTTCCCCTTGGTATGATTGAATCTTTTTGTTTTGGTGGTTTTAAGTGTGCTGTTAATTTGCTAGTATGAGCTATCTCTCTCTCTCTTTTTTTCTTAGACACTTAGTGCTATGAGCTCTCCTCTTAGCACCACTTCCATTGTGTCCCATAAGTTCGGGTATACTGTGTGTTCATTTTTGTTGATTTCTAGAAAGCCTTTAATTTCTTTCTTTATTTCTGTCTTGGCCCACTATTCATTTGTTAGAAAGTTAGTCCACGAGTCTGTAGGCATTCTGTTGTTTCTGTTGTTGTTGAAATCCAGCTTTAATCCATGGTGGTCTGATAGCTTGCAGGGGCTTATTTCAGTATCTTGTATCTGTTGAGATTTGCTTTGTGACTGAATATGTGGTCAATTTTGGAGAAGTGCTGAGAAGAAGGTATATTCTTTTGTGTCTGGGTGAAATGTTCTGTAGAGATCTATTAGGCCTATTTGGTTTATAATGTCTGTGAGCTCTAGTATTTTTCTGTTGAATTTTGTCTAGGTGACCTGGCTGTTGGTAAGAATGGGGTATTGAAGTCTGCCACTATCAGTGTGTAAGGATTAATGTGTTATTTAATCTTTATTAATGTTTATTTTACAAACATGGGTGTCCTTGTGTTTGGGGCACAGATGTTAAGAATTGAAACATCATCTTGGTGGATTTTTTTCTTCTCTCCCTTGCTTCCTTCCTTTTCTTTTGATGACTATGAAGTGTACTTCCCCATCTTGATTTTGATTAATTTTGGTTTGAAGTCTGTTGTTAGATATTAGAATGGCTACACTAGCTTGCTTCTTAGGTCCATTTGCTTGGAAAATTCTTTTTCTAACTCTTTCCTTTAAGGGTTAGGGTTAGGGTGTGATAAGGGAACTTTCATTTCTGGTCCAGTCTATTTGGTGTTCTGTATGCTTCTTGTGCTTTTATGGGTATCGCCTTCTTTAGGTTAGGAAAATTTTCTTCTATGATTTTGTTGAAAGCATTTTCTGGGCCTTTGAATTGGGATTCTTCTTCTATTCCTGTTATTCTTAGGTTTTGTCTTTTCACAGTGCCCCAGATTTCCTGGATGTTCTGTGTCAGGAATATTTTAGATTTAACATTTTCTTTGACAGGTGTATTTATTTCTTCTATGGTATCTACAGTGCCTGAGGTTCTCTCTTCCATCTCTTGTATTCTGTTGGTGCAGCTTGCCTCTGTAGTTCCTGTTCACTTACTTAGATTTTTTCATTTCCATAATTACCTGTGTGTGTGTGTGTGTGTGTGTGTGTGTGTGTGTGTGTGTGTTTATTGCTTCTCTTTCCATTTTCGGGTCTTACATAGTTTTGTTTCCTTCGACTTTTTGTTTTCTCTTGGCTTTCTTTAGGGATTTATTTATTTCCTCCATTTCTTTAAGGGATTTATTCATTTCCTCTTTATGGCCCTCTCTTGTCTTCAAAAAGTTGATTTTAAGGTCTTTTTCTTGTGAATTAACTGTGTTGGAATATTCTGGGCTTGCTGTAGTAGGATAGCTGAGGTTTTGTGGTGACATACTGCCCTGGCTGTTGTTGATTGTGTTCTTATGCTAGCGTCTAGGCATCTGGGTTTGGGGTGATTGTAGGTGTAGGTGTGGATTTCTTAGTTTGTTTTTATTGTATGGGGATTTTGTTCCTTAGTTTCTGTTTTCTCTCTGACTGGTGTGGCCTCTTGTAGAGCAGCAGGTCTCCGCCTGCATTGAGAGCTGGGACAAGGTGATGAGGAAGGGAGGGGTGATTGGGGATAGAGTTAGGAGATCTGTGGTTGGATGGACGGCTGCCTACATTCTGGCAGCTGTTGTGGCCTCTTCTATATGACTTATCTTATATCTGGCAGTTTAGAGATCTAGAGAGGGAAAGGGCTAACCTGAGCTAGTTAGTAGTCAGGTTTATACTGCCAGGCAGGGCTTTAGCTTTGTGCTCTGAAATGAGAAGAGGCCTGGCCAGTCCAAAGGTGTGCTTAAGAATGTCAGTCTTTGCTCTTGGTTGCAAACTTAATAGAACCCCTCATACGTGAGGCCATGAACATATGAACATGATTGCTTGCTTGCTTGCTTGCTTGCTTCTTGTGCATGGTGCAGATGGGTTGGCCCTGGAATGTTACACTAGCCCTTAGCTACTAATTGAGAAAATAGTATGTTGTGATAAAAAGGGAAACAAAGAAAAAACAATGTTGATTATTTTAACAGTTTCAAAGTGAATTAGATAAAAAGGAGTTGGCCCTGTTAGAGTCTTCTGCCTGGACCTTAAGGAAGACAGCCCTTCCATTTGACTCATGGGGGAGTGGTTGGGTAAAGATGAAAGTGTGAAAATCAAATCAGGAAGAGTGCACCCCAACTTGTTTTTTTAGTTTATTCTGGTTTTCCTAAGGCAACATGTTCTGCTTATTGGAAAGAGGAAATCTCAAGTGCAATGTGACTCTGAGAGTCTGTGTTATTATGTTAATATTGAAGCCAAATGGGGGACTGCTCTATTTGAGGAGAGCTTGACATATAAAATCTTCTGTTAAAACTAAGTAATTTAAGATAAGTAATTGTTTGAGCTATTTTAGAAAAGTGATTTATTGTGGGCCTCCATTTAATAGCTGCTCCTTTATTGTATTTGAAATTATTTTATGAATACAATCCTGATGGACACTTTTAGGAGACTCACCTAGTAGGTAATACCAGAGACTTTTGAGACATAAATTATAATGTCTCTTTGTATAACCAGCTAGGCTCACCTGCCATGAAGCCCAGTATCTGATATGTTACAAAAAGAGGTAAGTTCAAGTTCACTAACTAGCCATACAGAACAATAACTAAATTAGCTAAGTGTTGCCATGATTCTGACATTTCATAATCCCAACTGTGACTCTTTTCCTTCTTAAATCGTATGTGTGTGCTCATTTGTGCATGTGCCAGGGCACATATGTGGAAGTCAGAAAACAACTCATGGGAGTCTACTTCCACTCTGTGGGGTTCCAGGGATGGAAAGCCTTGGCAGCAGGTGACCTAACCACTGGGCCATCTTATTGGTCCACTTCTCATAATTCTAAAGAAAAAACGATGAAATTGTGTGGGTGCATGTGTGACAGTTCCTGTCAGGGGTTTTGTGGTTGTATGGTCTCCTCTCCCCCAAGTACATTTATCTTTTATTAAGTGCCCAGAAGAGAGTTTGTTCTAGGAATGGAGTGAAATGGAGGTGTTTAAGGCTGCAAAGTAATTTTGGAGTTGCCAATAATCACAGGCCATGGTGGAATGGAAAGTACAGTCTCACCCATAATTTGAGCCTCTGTTGTTACATTATGGGGCTTTGCTTTTGGACATGCAGCAGACACCAGTGGAAATGGAGCCCTGACTACTGGGAGAACTTTATTCTTAACAGGGTTCTTTTCTGAATTACCAAGGCCAATTGGAAAGAAAGAGCTTGGCTGAACTTTCTACCTCTCCATGGTAGCATCCTAGTTGAGGATTTGCTGCAGCATGTGGCCTTGTATGCATTCCTTTCTCTCTTTCCCTCCCTCCCTCCTTCTGTTCCTTCCTTCCATTTTAAGTTCATAAAGGAATTGGGTCTTGAATGTTATTCTGTGGTTAGAGGTGGCTACTGCGTCAGACAAATTGATGTATACTTTCCTTGTTTGAATAAGGTTAACGTGTATAGCTGAAGCATCACCACCCCTCTTGTTAGTTTCCAGAACAGCTGTGTGGATCCTTAATAAGCCAACAGTGTGTACCAGCTTTGCTGACAGATACCGGGTTCTCATCTGGGAGAGTTATTTACTGTTCTTGGGGGACACAGGCAGAGGGATAAAGGGTGCATTTTTTTGTTTTTTTCTTTTTTGTTGTTGTTTTTTTGTTTTCCTTCCTCTAGTGTACTTAGTGCCTGGTGCTTAGTAGGTGTGCATTTAAGTAAGTAGTCATAGTGTCTGCCCCAAATGATCTGTTTAGTGAATGAAAGGGTGGCCCTGTTTTCACAGTTGAGGTGGAATGATCAGGGAGGGGCGAGAGTTCCAGCAGATGAAAGTGTGACTGCGATGAACTTGGGCTCCTTGGGGCCACTTCATAAAGCTTTTATTTTCAATCTGTGATGGACAGTTCAGATCAGCAAAATAAATTCTCCGAAGGCTCGTTTATTCTCTGAAGGCTCGTTTTGTGTGTGGACATTGATGGCTTTGTAAAAAGGAAGGAAAGTACAGTACTGGAATGGGGCCTGTACTCTTTCCTCTGAATGAGAAGAATGAGTATGTGCGCTCAAGCTGATTCACATTCAGATGCCAAGATGTGTTGAAAACGTCTTAAAAAGCATTTTCAATATAAGCCTTAGAGTGACTGAGAATGTTGACATCTGTAGTCTGATGACAATGGCTGTGGCATGGATTTGGATGGGGCTTTGGCTTCTGTGTTAGGAGGATCAAGTGGACTTCCAGGATTGGAGGGAGAGAACCTGTCTCAGTGGGCAAAGGTCAAGGAAGAGATCTGTGCCCTGTAGATGTCTTGCCCTATCTTTATTGACTTGAGTTCTTCTACCTGGGCTTCTCAGGACCATGAGTTAGCACAAGCAGCTTTTTCATGTGAGCATAGCAGCTGTGCTGGGACACCATTCAGCCTGAAGGAGACAGCCGAATCCCCAGACCAGCATACCTTGCATACCAAGACTGGTGAGGTAAAGAGTATTATCCACAGGGAAGGTAGGACTAGAGTCCAGGCTCCCTGTCCTCCACCACCGTCAGGTGTAGTGGGTGCCGAAGACAGGCAAGCCCCAGCCTAGGCAGACAGCTGGATCTGTGAGGAACTGTGGAACAAGGTGGCAGTGCCACAAGGTGGCACTCAGCAGAACTCAGTACTGATGTCATTCAGAATCAGGAAATCCATAATCAGGAAAGCTAGGAGGAAGGGCTTCCTAAGTTGGTTTCAAATGGTAACTGAAAATGTCCCAGGAAGAAAAGAAGGAAAGAGCTCAGCAGGCAAAGTAACCAGATGTCTGGAATGGCAGTTATAGTTGATTGAGAAATTACTGAAGAGGGGTGGGGAGTGGCTGAGCAGAACTGGATTAATTTGTGGGGAAACTCAGTGGTGCCTAGAGCCTTCACATACCACTCTCTGGTTAGTTTGTGTCATAGGATTCAAGGAAGGTCAGTCCAGGTGAGGTTGACAAAAGCACAAATATCTAATTTGGGGTGTGAGAAGGAACCAGCTAGAGTCTGTTAGCAAAAGCATTGCAGATGCAATGAAGAAAGTAAGGAACACACACCACTTTGACTCAACACCTCACAGTAGGCTGTCTTCTGACACTGGCACATCGGGAAATGCAGGTTCTGTCTGACACATGAACTTCTGGAGGACCCACTCAAGCATAGCAGGGTACGTTATCTAAATATCCCTGGCTGGAATTCTTACCACAGGACAGAGGCCAACAGATGCTTCTGAAAACTTTTCCAGTCTTAATCATTGGCTCAACTAAAGCATGACACTGACATTGGAGATGATTATCATTACTCATCATAAAGGCAGCCTTGTTGGAATAAAGTCCACTCGTGACCCAGGCACAATCTAAAAATAGCACTTCTCCTTGGGCTGTGCTGGGGAAAGGGCTTTGGTGAGGCAGTCTCTCTCAAGCCTCTCTTGTTGGAGGTGTGTTTAAATGGAACCGGGGTTATAGAACAGGCTTTTTCTGGGCTTTGGATGATGCGCAGCAAGGGACACGATAGAGGAAAGTCTTCTTTTCCTCATGAGTGGCTCGTACAGCAACTGCAGAGAGCTGAGAGCAGATTCAGAGTTCTTCTATCTAGGCTGTGCTTCAGCTCAGGAGGCTGGTCTGTGCCCTGCCCTCTACCCTCACGACTGCCCTGCTTCTGGACGCTTCCTGCTGGACTGTGGGGACACTTTGCATAATGGTGGAGTAAGCCATTCTAGATAGCAGAGTTTTGTTTTTGTTTTTTTTAAAGTAGGGCATTCTACTCCCTAAAAGAGAGTGAAAATATATGTATGTATGTAAACACACACACACACACACACACACACACACACACACACACACACACGTGTATATATGAACTTTTCTAGAATGTTCTGGGGATTTAACCTCGCTGCCTCATTACCTTTCTTATGGGACACACAAAGCTGGTTCTGAACCATCTCCAGCACAGTTGCTTCATCTCCCCCACTTCACTCCTCATTTTGTGAGCCACCAATCCAATCCCTAACTCCATAGTTTTCTTACCCACTGGCTATTTTCCCCAAACCTGACAAGGTCTGCACTTACTTCCTTTGCCTGCTCAGCTGGTAAAGTGTGTTCAGAGGTCAACTTCAAATGTCCTTCCTTAGAAGCCATCCATCCACCTTGTTTTTGAGACACATAGTCTCTTGATGATTTGGAGAAGCCATCTAGCCCTTGAGCCCCAGAGATCTCCCTGTCTTCCTCTCACCATTGCTGGGGAACATGGGCTCTGGGATCTGAACTCAGGCCCTCATTCTTGTATGGCAAGCATTTTGCTGCCCGAGCCATCTCCCCAGCTCCCTGTTCTCCATTTTGTTGTCCCCTTCCTCCTCAAGTGTCCTCCTCTGACTTGACCCTTGGATGCTGATGAGTGCTTTGACCCTGGTTCAGATTTAATTCCATCTCACATGCCATTAATGAACCAGATGTCTGGAATGGCAGTTACAGTTGATTGAGAAATTACTGAAGAGGGGTGGGGAGTGGCTGAGCAGGATTGGATTAATTTGTGGGGAAACTCAGCAGTGGTGCCTAAAGCCTCCACATAGCCATAGTTAGTTTATGTCATATTTCCTGCTTCTAATGTTGCTGAGGCCTATCTAGGTTTTACTGTACTGGGACTGTAAGCTAGGCATGAAACAGGTTTGCTTAGAAGTCATAGAGGAATGGCAGAAGAGCCCTGGGCTTGTCAGAGAGTTTGTGTGATCTGAGCACTAGCAAGATTTCATGAACTTGCACGTGGCCTAGGGTGTTGGTTATAAGGGCCAGAAAGCCCCTCTGCTTCTGTAGAGGTGATCAGACTTAATCCATGCCCAGGGATGCTTTCTATTTGGTCTTACCTTTCCCTTTCTGTTTGAGTTTGCCTACAGTTGCTATTGAAACATAGAGTTTTTGAATTGATTCATTTTGTTAACTTCCTTATAATGTTGAAAAAGCCCTCAAGAAGTACCAGCTATTTAGTTATTTAGAATTCCATCCTGACCTTCATACACCATTTTCCTTAACCCTTAATGATGAGTGTGCTTGTTAAACTAAGCGAATAGATGGTACTTGGGAGGAGGAGGAGGAGAAGGGAGGGAGAGAGGGAAGGAGGGAGGCCACATGCTTCCCCTTTTCAGCCCCAGAAAATCTGTAAAAGTCCTGATGGTAAAAGCAAATGCTTGCAGTCACAGTAATCTATCTGTCATTGTGCCGGTTACTTTTCTGTTGCTGTGATGAAATACCAGAAGCAAAAGCAACTTGTAGAAGAGTTTATTTTAGCTTACAGTTTCAGAGGGTTGGCAGTCATCATGGTGAGGACTTCATGGCATACTGGCAGGAACAGAAATCTGGCTGATCACTTGTCCAGCCACAAACAGCCACAGGAAGCAGAGGGGTGTGTGTGGTGGGAATGAAGGATGGAGGCAGGAGGTGGGGAGAGTCTATACATCCTCAAAGCCTGCCCCCAGTGACTTACTTCCTTCAGCAAGGCTGCACCTCCTAAAGGTTCCATAATGTCCCGAAATAGCATCACCAACTGCAAATATGTGTTCAAATACACGAGCCTGTATTTCCCATTCAAGCTACTACAGTCTTGCTCTTCGGTCTCTTCGGAAATTTGACTTCTGATGAGGATGGGGAGTCATGAGTCGCATAAGAAAAAGTCCTGACTTGGCAGGGTATGATCTACAGTGTGTAAAATCATGATGATTACGGATTGTAGCTACCATGTGTCACATACATGTTTGCAAGTTGTTCTTTATGTGTGTGATACATTTTGATCTTCCCTATAACTTTTTAGTAGTTTTATTTTGCAGGTGAGAGAACTGAGATAAAGAGAAGTTATTTGCACAAGTGTTAAGCTAGAGGCTGGAACTTGCAGTCCCCAGAAATTGACTTTTTTATTTTAAAGAATTCATTGATTATTTTTATTTATATGCATACATGTGTGCCTATTTGAGTTTATGTGTACCATGTGTGTGCAGGTACTCACAGAGGGCATTGGATCCTCTTCAAGAGCAGTAAGTGTTCTTAATCACTGAGGGATCTCTTCACCCCTCTTACTCCCACCCCTGAACTGGCTTTCAATCTCTGTCCTCGGATCCACTAATCCAGGTGTTTTGATACTGAAGTGTGCGTACTCATGGTAATATGGGAAGCTTCTCTGTAAGTACGTGGGTAGATTTTGGGAAATCAGTTTTTAGACCATCAACTTCATATGTCTTCAGCCCTGTAGTTAATCATTCTTAGGTGACCTCCTTCCTGCCGTATCAGTGATTCTTCTCTCGTTTTCCTTTTGATAGTTATCTTTAACCATTTTATAAAGAAGAAGAATACCCTAAATGAACATTACTGAGGTACTTGTTCTGGGTATAAAACGTCGAAGGGCTTTTCCATACCAAGGGACTGTTTGAAATTGTTGTGAGAACCCTCTTTCATTTCAGAGTGTTTCCCCTTACCTTCTGTGTTATCTGTTTAATTTCATGGTAGACAGTGGAGTCCCTTTCTCATGCTAAAATAATCTTAGGAAGTTTTTAGCTTTTACAAAATAACTTACTCTTGAAATTTTAAGTGAATGATGGATATCAGATTGCCAGATTCATTCAAAAACGTGATGTAGAAGTTTTATTTGTGTTAATGTTTGTCATGTGAGGGAAATTATATTCTTAGAAACTACTTAGGGTTTGTTGAAAAGTGTGGATGTCAGCTTAAAAATAGGGAAGGTGGTACATGCGTTTAAAATTCTGTAGTAGTAAAATAATAATATTGGCCTGACAATCATTGTACTGTATAATTCCCTCTGTAATCCTGAAGTTTGGTATGGATAAGGTTTAAGTTGTTTGTTTTCTCCTTTAGACCCTCATCTATTTAAGAATTGGTCTGTAGAACTTCAGGAACTGGCATCTCCCAAAGCTCACACATTACACTTGTGCCTAAGGACTCTTGAAAGTGTATAGGATTTGGAGAAAATGCAAACTTACTTTAAATTTTGTTGAAATGTCTGCCACTATAACTATACTACCACTGTGTAGCAGTTCCTCAGTGGATCTGTGGGGCTGTTTCAGGAATAAAAGATAGAAACTTAATTCAAACTGATGTTGCCCAGTATCCTAGATAGTTTCATGTCAACTTGACACAAGCTAGAGTCATCAGAGAGGAAGGAGCCTCAAATTAGAAAAATCCATAAGATCCAGCTGTGAGGCATTTTCTTAATTAGTGGTTAATGTGGGAAGGTCCAGTGTATTGTGGGTGGGCCCACCCCTGGGCTGGTGGTCGTAGATTCTATAAGAAAGCAGGCTGAGCAAGCCATGAGGATCCAGTAAGCTGCACTCCTCTACGGCCTCTGCATCAGCTCCTGTCTCCGGGTTCCTACCCTGTTTGAGTTACTGTCCTGGCCTCCTTCAATGATGAACAGTGATACAGAAATGTAAGCCAAATAAACCCTTTCCTTTGAGCATGGCATTCATTACAGCAAAGGTAACCCTAACTAAGCCACCCAGCATCAATCATAATTCATTTTTCTCTGTTGATGTAACTGAAAATGGGAGCAGTACTCGATCCAGGTTCTCATACATCAGCTGATCCATCCTTCTGTGTTTCACTATGTTATCATCATTCTCAGGAAAGCTCTCCTTGTGGGGTGACTGGGAGGGTTCCTGTAGTCTGGCTTGTATTTTACCCAACTCAACATCTCAGCTGAAAGGGAACATCTTTTCCCAGTCTATCTGGTAAAGTAATAGTCATATCTTGGGTAGAAGAACCAATCTAACATCCAGGAGCAGGTTGGGAGAAGGGTGAGTCCTATTTGAATGGCTCTCCACAGTGTTCTCTGTATGCAGATTGACCTGAAAGTTTTGATGCTGCTGGGTTTATTCTCTGGTGTGTGCTTCCTTTACTGCCCTAGCCACCAGCTTCCTATTGGGATGTCCACTTGGGATGGCATGGCTTGCCTTTGGTTGCCTTCAATTCCCTGCATTTGTCATTTTAAGACCTAAGGTGAAACGACAAAGAATCCTTGACAATGCATTTTGTGATTTTTTTCCCCCCTCAACATGATTTTATTCATTAAACATCTTAAAAATGGTGGAACCCATGTGGATTAGTTTGCCAGGTATGACATAACTGTGCTGCATGGGGGTGTGTGGGAAGACTTCAACAACTGTTGGAGAACATGGCTATTATCCTTTTAACCCAAGCAGCAGTGATTGCCCATGCTCAAGGAGACCCTCACTTCTGTGATTCTAGTCACTGACCCTGCCTGTTCCCTGTCTGGCTGTATGTGTTCTTGGAAGATGCTCCAGCATACAGGAGGGGATGGGAATGAATTGGATGGGGATTCCAGTGATGCAGTTTACCTGAGGTCATCACCATGTTGAGGTGGGACTATTTTTGGGTTACCCATGTTGCTGTAAACAGCTTCACCCATGCTCCTATGAATAAGCCCAATAAGCTCGAGTTCATCGCACTGAGCTTGGATAGGATACTTTCTTTGTTCTCTCACTGGTACTCTATCTAGGTGAGTAGATGTCGTTTCATTCACTTCTCTCCAAGAAAAGTGCCATTACCACTGCAGAGATTTGTTTTCTGATAGTTCTGAGGCCAATGTATGGCAGGACTATGTCCTCCAAGGCCTGTCTCCTTTGTTAGTCTTTTTTTCTTTTTTTGGTTTTTCGAGACAGGGTTTCTCTGTTGTAACTCTGGCTGTCCTGGAACTCACTCTGTAGATCAGGCTGGCCTCAAACTCACAGAGCTGCCTGCCTCTGCCTCCCTACCACCTCCTGGCTACCCTTGTCAGTCTTTCCATGAACTTCATTCTTTGTCTGCCTTTCTTTTATGGATGAAACCACACTGGATTAGGATTATGTCTGTGTTTTACCCTCACTGCCTTCATGAGATCCCCTCTCCAAACACAGATATGTCCTGATTTGCTATGGATAATTACAGACTTCTGTATTTGAGCTTGGTGAGAAGCCATAATCCTGTCCTTAGCAAGGATATTTTTAATGTAGCCCAATGACCAGCTTTGTGTAAACTTTTAAACACAAATTTGTAGCAGATTCTGGTCTGTCAGTGCAAATACACCAATCCAGGGATGGTGTGTTTGCAGGCTGCTGTTTGGGAACATGCTTTTCCTTTGAAGGCATAGAGAGGGGGCAGATACAGAGAGGATATCTGCAATGCTTGGAATGAGGCAGTAAGGGTCCTGACCACTGTCTGCTTAGGCTCAGTGTTGCCTTGTTGGAATTGTAGCATTGTCATTATCATTACGAAGATTGTCCCAAGGGTGGGCTTTGTTTATAAAATGAGCTTACAAAGGCTGCCTTAAGATACAGCTTTGTAGTATCGAGATGTCCTACACTTGTCAGAGCTGTCCTTTCTACTCTTTGCGTAAAGTAGTGGATTCTGTAGTCAAGAGCTCTGCTGGAGTGTCCTGGTGTTAGGGCTAGTATGTATGTGTGTGACAATCCTGTCATCCTGTTGTATGTACCTTAGGGATCACGTTTTGCCAGTATAGGGGTTTATGAGTGAATTGACCAAGTCATAAAAGGGCTACTGTTGTGTTGGGATGATTTCCATGTTTTTCCTGAGCTCATCATCTTTAATACTAGACAGATGACAGACTTGCCCATTTATCTATTTTGTCAAGACATTGTCACTCTTGTGTTAACTGTTTTAATTGCTGTGTGTTCATTGTTTGGCCTGTCTGGGTTGGTAATGGAGCATCAGATGAGGAGAGGTGGCGGTAGGCTTTGTCTTGTTAAGTTGTAGTTTTTCTGCATCAACCCCCCCCACCCCATCCTTCATTTTAATTTTGCTTACCTGTCATCTAAAAAATTCTAAGCTTCATGCTTGAGAAAGTTCATTGCTACAAGATGTAGTTAAAATGCACTTATCACTTCTTGCTTAGAGTCTGTTTGGGTGGAAAGCAATTCATGTCCCTGAAAGAACTTGAGTATCCAGGGGGTGTGTGTATGTGTGTGTGTGTGTGTGTGTGTGTGTGTGCGTGTGTGCGCGCACGCACACGTGTGTGCATGTAGAGGTCAGAGGTTGATATCAAGCATCTTTCTCTATTGCTCTCCACCTTATATTTTGAGCCAGGATCACTCAGTTGAACCCAGAGCTCATGGTCTGGCTGGCCAGCTTGCTCTGGGGAGTCCCTGCCTCCTCAGTGCTTTGATCACAGGTGGTCTACCACGCCTGCCCTGCATTTATGTGGGTACTGGGGCTCTGAACTCTGGTCTTGATGTTTGTGAGGTAAGGAATTTACTCACGGAGCCATCTTCCAGCCTCACAATTTTCCTTTTTGCCCTGGCTCACACTAATATACTTCATCTTAACGATAATGATAAAGACCTTATTCTTAAGAATTCTTTCTGAGATATTGGGGTTTAGGACTCTAGCATATCTTTTGGAAGCAGGAAGTGGGACACAATAAAACCCATAATAGTCTTTGAGCTTTATATTCTCTTATCACGGACGACCATCTTTTTTCACCTTCGGCTCAGGAATCAAGCACAATCTTGTGAGAAAGGTATTCTGGAATACAAATGGTTTCTGACTTGTGAACATTCAACTTAGAATCTTTTGATTGATGATGTGGTGTGGTACACCTTCATGGAAACCGTACTCTTTGGGTTTTGAACCCTTGTCTTTTCCTGGGTGATAGGGAGTAGAGTCTTCTCAGGGTGCTGCAGAGCAGCGTGGAGCTGTAACTGCCTGTCACCCACTGCACCAGGGTAGTAGAGAACCTGTGCTATGCAGTATGGGATGCTGCTGAGTTATAGGGTTTGGTAGGCGAAGTATATAGCACACATTATTTTCATTTTACAATGAGTTGATTGGGACATAAGCCTGATAAGGAGCATCTGCATGTATCCCCAGAGGGATGATTAAGTGCCCCATACTGAGTCTATGATATCAAATCAGAATTTGGGTCTTACCAAACAGGCTTTGTGAGTTTTTACAGTTAAAAGTCTTTTGAAAAGTAAAGTATGAATTTGGGCTCAGTTTGCACGGTAGGTGGAAACTCAGAGAATGCTGGTCTTGGACTGAGAGGGGCCCATCACTGTGGTGGGGGTTGCACGGCTTAGACTTAAGGATGACTGGGTACCTGGGTTGTCTGAATTGGATGGGTACTGACTGCTGCCATTGGTGTAAGCTGGGTGTGGATCCTGAGCTCTTTAGTCTTTCACATAGAGCATAGCACGAGGATGTATTCTGCTTTTATTCATTTGTTTTGTGAGTTAGGTTTTGGGATGCAAAAGAGCTTCATGGAGGGCAGAGGCTAAGATCTTTTCTTTGCCTCTTCTAATCACTTGGCATTGATGAGGAGCAAAAGCCACAAACCAAGTACGACTCCAGAAACCTTCACAGTGACACTGCAAGGAGTTTTGGCTTCTTTTAGTTTCCAGTGTACGCACATCTTGACTTTTTTGTTTTTTTTTTTTGCTTTGTAGCTGTTTTCGAGACAGGGTCTCACTGTGAAACCCAGGCTGGTCTTGAACTCACTATCTTCTTACTTCTCCAATCAGATGCCCGTATTTCAGGTATCTGCCACCACTCGGCCTTTGTTTTTTTTTTTTTTTTTTTTTAAAGATGCTTAAACTGCTACAGAAATCTCCCTTCTTTGTTAACTACATCTTAACCTAATTTTCACCACTGGGTCGGCATTTCTGAGGGTCACAGGTTATTAATGTCACTTTGCCCAGACTTATCCCTCCCTTCAGTCACTCAGTGGCCTGTAATTGTTGACAATCTGCAGTGTGACAGCATTGTACATCCAGCCCTCTGGGGTGAGGAGGATAATAAAATAAAGTCTCTGTGTGCAACACTCACTCAGGGAGGCTGGGTACATCATGACCAGGTTAGGCTGTTCCTAACCGTCATGTTTCCAGGCAAAGCCGCTTCGTCTGTCACTGGCCACCTGCAGTGCTGGCTAAACGCTACCATATATCTAACTCTACTTGGTATTTATTGGGCGGTTACACCAAATTTTGCAAAGCCAGAGACACTGCTTGGCTAGACAGAATCTTTATTCTATTCTCAAGAGGCTGCTCAATGAGCATTGATGATCCGTAAAACCGAGCTCCCATTTCTAACACAGAGATTGTAACTTTTTTCTTTTTTCTTTCCTTTTCTGAATTTGAGTCCTTTATGGAGTATTTTGATAGTTGGGCACTGTCAGGCTGGCAGGTTTTATGTCATTGCCTCTCAGATGGACGATGAAGTTTTGGGATCAATTTTGTTATATGGCAGCCTCACAGAGTGCCACACTTGGAAGCATTATATTGCAAGAAGTGTTCTCTTCATGGGGAGATTTAGATGCGGTAATTGAAATGGGGATGCCTGAAAGGACTATTGATGGCTTCATGCTGCATGCAGTGGTTGGCAGCCATCTTGCAGAAGAGCTGAGGGGATTTGCTGTCTTGTTCACTTCTGATGGGGAAGAGTCAAATGGCCTCCCGCCTTGGTGATTTCGCTCCAGCACGTCCTCTCCTTAAGCACTTGTCCTTGTATTTACTTCCTGATGGACACTATTTGAAGAAGACCTGACTGGATTTACAATGAAGTGGCTGTAAAAATATTACCTTACAGGATGAGAGGGCAGGGGGAAGGTTCCTACTGGGTAAAGGCAGGAGTCTTGGGGCCACTGCATAATTTTCTTTTCGGATGCATTTTCCGGTGATCTGGCAGGGAAAATGGAGGAGATAGAAATGTTATCAAAGTGCTTCACAGTTCCTCTGTGCCTTACTGAAAGGCAGGAGTTTTTAGGTCTTCAAAGAGACATTTGGATTGGCTGGATTATTGGTGGATGAGGACACTTAGGTCCAAAAGAATCAGGGGACTTGCCCAAGATCAGACCAAATTTGAGTAGTAAAACCTGTGCTCTGGAGTTCCAGCTGTTTGCTGACTCCCTTCCAGCCCAGTCTTCCTTCATCAGGATTCAGTGACTCTGAGTCAAAATTTACATTTTTCACATGCTGTCCCCCAAAGAAACTACATAGCCCTACTATTGAGTGCCTTTGAGTGGCTACAGCTGTGGTCACAGCAATGCTGGAAGGAATGACAGGACCAGGTCTTGTATTTTAAGCAGGGTCTCATTGCTACGATTATTGAATGCATCTTTTAAAGATGAATATAAAGCAGCCACCCTCCTCAGCAAGTCATAAAACAAATTATGCCCTTGCCACCCAGAAGTACAGAGAAACAGCAGGCTCTTCGTGGTGCAGAGAGTAATGGATGCAATATTAAAACAATGAGGAAGAAACCAGGATCCAATAGCAGAAAGCCAGGAGGAAAACAGCCCAGTAATCCCCCAGGGATAATGGGTCTCAACGACAGGTCCCTGTGATTTATTGTGTTTAATGTACTTATTTTTATTTGTCCCCTTCAACGCAGAGCTTTGTCACCAAAGAGATTTGATAATGGCCTGTTTGCAGTCACTTAGGCTCTGTAATAAAGCGCCACCATTCAGCTGTCTGTGCGTTGGTTGGCATTCTCCGTGGGATTTCACCTTCACCGGCAGAGATAGGATGGAGCCAGATAAGGGCTTCTCTGCCTCCCTGCATCCTGTCCTGACTTCTGCTCACTGTGGCTCCCTTTCACTTTGTGCTGCTTTGGGACAGAGGTGGAAGGCACAGAGTTCCAGTTGCTGGGCATAGATTATGAGAAGGATGGCTGTGTAAGAGTGGGATACACTGAGTCCCACTAAGCTGCGTCCATTAAAATGGCTAAAGGAAGGACTTGATCTTCATATAGCACCAGTGGGATTTTTTACTGCTTTCAGCTTTTGGGGGTAAGCAAAAATAAAGCAGAGAGATGGGTGTAAGACTTCCCAGAGAATGGGCTTGATTTAAAGTCTGCAGTGTGTTCACAGCCTGGCAGCAGCTGCTTTGCCAATATGGGTGTGTCCAGTCAGGTTTTCTCTGCTCTTCTTCCTGGGCTTTCGGGGCTCCTGCCTCTAACCTATGTAGGTTCTGATGGAGACTCAGGGTGATGGCTGGGAAAGCAGAGCTCTAACCCCAGGTTTCTTCTCATTGGGGAACTCTGCCTGGTCTGTCATCAGGGCTGACTGAAAGGAAGACACTTTGGCTCTGTTGCTTCTCATAGTTGAGCCCCATTGCCCAAACTTCATCTTAAAAACAAGAGAATTGTATCTAATTACAGAAATTTCAAACAGTGCATCCAAGCCAGATTGTTACAGCAGGAGATGGAGACCCTGGGGGCCTTCTAGATAAATCCCACCTGTGTACAGTAGACTTCACTGTTCATAAGCAATAGTCAGTGACAGAGGGTCTGGGAGGATACTTTTGAGGTACTGTTCTGTTGCATTCTGTTTGGTCTTGCGTAGGGTATTGCTGCCTTGATGAAGTTGCCACACATTGGAGTACACAAAGCAAGGATCTTTGGTTGGTTCCAGGGCTGAAGACAACCCCAAGTATCAACCAGCAGGCAGGCAGAGTGCTCAGGTACAAGGAAATGAATGGACATCCAAATGAGCCTACGGGAAGATTTTCACTAGAGGCTCCATGCACAAGAACACCACCTGTGACACTGACTTGCAGATCAATGCACTGAGGATCTACTATGCCATAGCCAGGTTCATGCCAGAGCTGCAAAAGCTGAGATCATGCGTGTCTGCTGTTCTGAGCTGCAGGTTGATGACAGCTTATCATGCAGCAGCAGCTCACTAATACAGAGCCTGAATTCACTATATCTTGGCTCTATCCTGGTCACCCCTGGCCTGTACTTCTCTTGTCCAGATGCTGGTGATTGAGGAAAAGTATGAGTTTCCTGCTTTTCCATTTTCTACTTAGATATGTTCATAGTTAGGGTAAATCTGCCCTCCTAGCCCCTTCCTCTTCTCCTTTCTGACTTGTGTGCCCCATAGGTGAACTTTCTTCCCCATCCTTTCTCTATCCCTCCTTTGCTGGCAAAGGTATAATCTGTATCTTTCCTTTTCTATTGCGAGATAACACAAAATATGGGTGATCATATTTGCTTGGGTGACTTTAATTTCAAACATCCTGTCCTATTTGCTGGTTCCTATAAACTGCTGAACTGTCTCACAAATTCTAGCTCAGTATATATGCTCTTATTGGACTGACTCCCGCGCAGTAAATAAAAGGAGTTGCTATTAATTTTTGAGCACCTGCAATATGTCAACCACTTGATTAATGGTTCTCATTGTGTCTTCCCAGAAGCCTGATGAGCAGGTGTCAAGGTGCCAGATATACAGAGGAGCATACTGAGACGCACTGGGGCTTGTTTCCTTGCCACACAATGTATATATGTGGATAAGATTGAAAGTCCCACCATGTTCTCACTAGCCTGGGCTCACTGCCTCCAAAGGGAGTAGAGGTATTGCTCCCAGGTCCTCTGATTCAGCTGTACTTGGAAGATGGAGCTGCAGTTTATGGAGGCTGCTAGGGAAGTTCTAAAGATCCATTCCTGGTGGACCACAGTGGAACCACATGGGCTGTAGAAACCTGACACTGAAATATTGCAAGGAGACCAGAGAATCAAGAGCAGAGACTCTGGGTAGAGTGAGCTGCCCTAGTGCTAAGTTTTAAGGACTACGGTAGCTCTCACTTTGGAAAAGTCAGGAAGCTTGAATGTCTTCTGATGCAGGTTCATCTGGACCGTGTGTATCTTAGCCACTGGGATCTCACACAGCCATGTGATGGAGGTGTGTAACACTGCAGAACATTGAGCAGAAGGGCTTCTGATGTAGGAGGTTGGAGATAAAACAGAGAAGATAGAACTTTGGGTGAGGGTGTGGTCTGACAGTCACAACTCCCCATCCATTTAGAGGCACACTCTGCTTAGAGCCTTAGACTGACATGGTCCAGGCCCACAGGATAGCTTCCATGAGTTGGATCTGGAAGCATAGATGGACAGACTCTTACCTTCCCTATGGAGTTAGTAGACCCCTGAACCTTTATTGAGTTTTCTTCACTTCTCAACACAGCTACAAAGGGGACAGGAGTACCTGTGGGGCTAAGACATGACTTCAGCAGGCTGTCAGAAGACAACTAGCTGCTTGTGCTGCACAGACTGCCTTAAGCCAAAAGTTCATGGCTAATCTGGGGCTTTTGGCTTTTCAGAGAGAAAGTACAGATGTCTCAGTGGGAGGGGCATCATGTTTGTGTCTGCTAGAGTGAATGGTGTGTTGGTTTGGTGCTCTGTACAACTTAATGTAGTGACCCACTTAAGCATTCTTTGAAAGCGGAAATGCAAGGACTCTGAGGTGCCTTAGGGACATGAAACGTTTGGCGAGTATCACCCTGTTTAAAAGTACACTTCTGCTAACTGCACTCCTGCCTCCTTTAGCCTGCTCGTCTTTTTTCTCCTGCTTGTGGCATCACTGTTAATGTGCTGTGTCGTTTCCATGAATGCAAGCTGATGCTGGCAGGCTTCTGTTTCCCTCTGTCTTGTGTCTCAATACACATTTGAGGAATGGATGAATAAATGGTGGCATGTCGCTGGTGTCAGCAGGATCCAGAGCGGGAACCGGAATAAGCTAAGATTCAACTTTGGTTGGGTTCTGGAAGGAACTACAAGCATTCCTGGGGTCTGCAGTATAGCATAATTTGATTTTACTACCCTTTTGGAGCAGGTGTCTTCATATCTAATTAAAATGCATTCGTTTTTCCTTTCTTTCTTTTTTTTTTCTTTTGCCTTTACTTTGTAATGGAAAACGATGCTTCTGCAGACTTTAGTCTTTTATGTGTTCTAAACTGAGCCCTTTCCCCTGCTGTGGCTTCAATAATGCATTGTCTCATAAGTTCATGGACTTTAATGTGCTGCTGCAGACACCTCCAGTCTCAGCTAGGTAGTTAAAGGAAAATTAACCACTGTAGGTTGGATGCAAATTCACCTCTTCACCTTTTACACTTTGATCCCTTCCCTTACTTTCTTATGCAAATCACTGTCCCCTTTTCTCTTTTCATGAGAGAGCTGGTGGTATGTGGAAAGAGCTCCTGGCATGAATGGGAATATTGATTTGTTTCATAATCAGAGATCCATGAAAAGATAACAGTATGAGTGTACAAGGTTTTGAATGGCCTCCTCTCCAGCTAAAGTACAGTGGAGCCCAGGGACATAGCAAACTAATGTTTAACGAGAGTGCTTCTGGCGTACTGCACTTAGGATTCACAGTGGCTGCTGGTGAAATTGGCATGAGTCCTGGCATGGCTCTGAAGTGTACTTAGTCTTCATTCCTTCCTTTATTTGTTTATATATTCGGGGCCTAATGATCATTGTGTATGTATGAAGCGCCTAGGAGAAACATGAATGCATGAATGGCCTCAGTCCTCCATGCTTTTCCGAATTCCTGCCCGGGTCCCTTGACTCTTGACTTTGGCCTTTACCATAGTGCTTGGCTTTGACCCATAGGGTGAAACGGAGGTGGTGGTTCTAGTTCTAAGTTTGTACTTTGCAAGATCCCAGCCTTTTTGCTTTCTGGCATGTATTTGTATTTACCATGAAAAGAATGTGCTCTGCTAGCTCTCTGGTCTGAGAGGAGTAGGAGGCATAGAGCCACCTTAGACTGTGCCAATGAGAAGTCAGGCCTGCCCAGATTAGCTGAGTCCCAGCCATGCAGATGCACAAGTGAAGAGTTGATTGGTGCCTGAAGACATCATTGTTTAGGCAGCATTTGATGCAGTGGGTATTGATATGATACATGTGATGTGAATTTGGATCCTTCTTGAAACAAGTCATAGAGTTTAGTGATCGTGATGGGAAGGTCAGGGTGACATCCTTAACTGCCGTATACTGTAGAGAAGGGACTGAGTACCCTATAAAAGGACTCAGCAAAGAGAGTTTCAGGTGGGAGGCTGCTGGGGAATGATCAGAGGAGACTTCATGGAAGGGAGGGCCTTTGGAAAAACTGCATGCGGACTGTGCTACCAAAGTCCAGACTAGGAGAGTATTAACAAGGATTCCCAGTTAAAATGAATGTAGCATTTCAAAGTAGATTTCTCATCAAAGCCAAAGCATCAATGTCAGTTCCCCATTAAGTATCTAATTTGTTTTTACCGGACCAAAGAAAGATTCTTAACGAATTAAAGCTGATGCCAGGGAGCAACAGCCCCCTCTGATAATCAGCTTTGCACAAAGAATAACCCAATGTATATCTTTGCCAGACATATGTTTGCTGTGCATTTTATTTATAGGTATGATCTCATGAAAGCATTATTGTGGTACGATCTGTGGATACTAATGTTGATTATGTTTTTCAAAAATTAAGCAATCTAGAGAGGGTCAGCTATGTGCTAAAGTTAGTGTAGATATAAAAGTGTTGTTCTTTTCCCTGCATTTGCCTTTTCTGTTGTTGACATCCTCAAAATTCAGTCTCATAATGCTGGCATAGAGCATGGTACCTTGTACACAATAGATACTCAAAGAATGAAAAAAAAAAGAGCATTTCTATTAAGCAGGAGGCATACCTTCATTGGCAGAAGTCGTATCTCAATAAGGAGATGGATTTTTGTACTGGCTTTACATAAAATGGAGAAGCAAGTCTAGTAATAGAGATTATTAAGTACTTCCAGGTATTAGGGAGATCCTGAGGAGGGGTCCTTGGTATAGTTATGGAGTGATAATCATCTCTGCAAGTGATGAACTCTCAGTGAGGAGTCTGAGTTGGACCAGGAACACCAAGGGACTTGCTCACAGAGTATGACACCCTGCAAAGAGTCTGAGGCTGAGGAAGTACTTGGTTGTAACTGGGAAGTGAATCTTCAGAGCAGCTACGATCCATGAAGAAGGAGCAAAGTGTGAGCATCAGTAGTCTCATATGTTCCCTGGTGCTTGCCACTTTAGGGAAACCTAGGCACCACATCTAAAGGTATCCTGGCCCACTGTGACCTAAACAACTTAAGGAGTCGCCTAAGAAGATTGATTTATCACCAAGATACTGATGCTCTTGGACATACCTGGGAATTCTTTAAATATAAGTAAATCTAAAGTAGCCCATGGTGGTCTGGCCCTCAAGAGAACAGTACCTTGTGGCAATTACGTTCAGGGGTGAGTTACTATGAATGCCAACTTGACCTAGACCTAGATGTGCACCCCAATTCTAGCATATCCTTGTGAGATTTTTGGAAATGACCTTTAAAAATTTCTAAGCCTATACCATAGAATTTTATGTAGGTAAAGTCTTTTCTAATTAAAACTTTTAAAGTATTGTACAACAGGCATTCTCTTTAGCTTCTATGCCAGTTAATTCATTTGACTTTAAAAGATTTTATTTTAATTATGTAGGTGTATGTCTGTGTGTGTGTAAGTGCAGGTTCCAGCAGAGTACAGAAGAGGTTGTTGAATCCCCGGGAGCTGGAGTCAAAGGAGGCTGTGAACCACTTCAAGTATGTGATAGGAACTGAACTCTGGCATTCTGCAAGGCAGCTACAACCTTTAACCGCTGACCCATCTCTCTAGCTCCTTGACCTTTTTCTGTGTTCCTAGTATTTGAAATTAAACCCTGGGCCTCTCACATGTTAGGCAAGTGCTCTACTGCTGAACTGTCTCCCAGCCCTCTATTTCTTTTCTTATTATGAGACTGGCCTTTACTGGGTAGCATAGGGTAGTCTTGAGTTTCTAAATCTTTCTACCCCAGTCTCCTACATAGCTTGGATTGCAGGTATGCACCATCTGTCCTCCCCATTTCTTATTTTTAATCCTCATATAAAACAGAGGAACCAAACATGATGTCAGTGCTCACTTTGCAACTGAAGCAACAGGGCAAGTCAGGGGAGAAGCAGGATTTGGATTTCAGAACCATGTGATTAACCCCTAAGCTGTGCTAAGCCTGTGCCCCAGAGCTGACTGCTGTCATTGTTCTCTCCCTGTCCTGGGACCCTGTGAGTCCGCAGGGCTTGCCAGAGCTCTAGCCTGGTGTAAAAACCTGGGTCCTCCCTGTCAGCATTGCTGTGGCTGGTCATGTGTGTTCGCTCATGTGTTTCTCATCCCTCTGAAGTGTACTGAAGTTGCCCAGTCCACAGGGGCACGTACCCTTCAGCTTTCCTAAACCACACTGCACTTCCTGAGCTTTTCATTCATGAAGCACTTGGGAAACAGCAAATAAGTGACTCTGGCCCTTCCAGATTCCATTCTTCTTTCAAGCCCTTATCTAAAAGCTGTGCTCCTTTGTAGCAAAGAGCAGCTTGCATCTGCCTGTAGGAGGTTGCTCAGTAAGGATGCTTAGTCTGCAAATATGGAGACCTGAGTTGAAATCTCCAGCACCTATGTAAACAGATGATCATGGCTGCATGTGCCTATAACCCCAATTTTGAAGGATGCAGGCAAGTGATCCCCAGAGCTCAATGGCCAGCCAGCTTACTACAAATGGAGACTTTTTTCAAGACACTGAGGTACAGACTGATAGAAGAAGACACCAAACTTCTTCTCTGGCCTCTGCATGGATGCACATAGGCATGCATACCTGTACACACCACATACCACTACACACCATACATAGCACACACCACAGCATTTAGGTGTCCTTTTCTCTTTGCCCATAAACGTTGTACAATCTCTTGCAGACATCAGATCCAGGGCTTGCTTCCCATGTTCTCTGCTCTTATTTAGTGGTTTGGACACAAGCAGACTGAATGAGGGCCCCTCTGAGAAGCCCAATTTACCCTCTGTCAGAGCTCCAAAGGGCAAGAAAAGAGGGGGGTTGTTTAAGGACACGACTGTGCATCTTTTCCAGCACAAGTTAATCCAGCTCCCAAATCTCAAACTTATGAATGAATGGACTGCAGAGGATGTGCCTTCTCTCAGTGAAAAAGATGTCACAAGTGGAGCTGAGGAATTGCTGTCTGTGCACAAAAGTCTGTCTAGCCCAGGAGGGAGCTGGATTCCTGGACCTTTGCCACAAAAATTGTCAAGACAGCTGCACTTGCCAATGAGACAATAAAACTGAAGACAATACAGCTGAATGTGAACACTTTTCATTTATATCGAGTGAGGGGGCTCTGGAGCAGCTCCTGTAATTAAAAGCAGAGCAGTGGTGCCTCTAAAGGGAGTGTGGTAAGAATTTGCAAAGCAGGTGTCACCTGTTGATCATTGTGTGACTTCCTTGGGAATCTGTTTCTGTTCACCGCAGATAGAGAGGACAAGGACAGACCAATGAAACCTTTCACCTAAGTCTAGTTTGGTGAACTAGTGAGTCTCGCTGGAGTTGGGATTACCTATAGAGGCACAGGCAGCTTATGGGCAGCTTATACCACCAACAAAGAATCTCTTTCAGCAATCGTTGGTGGCTCATAGATCTGCTGGGAGGGGAGAGACTTGGGGTACCTTGTGACGACTCTGGGTACTCTTCCATAAGGAAATGCTCTTGGGCCTAGTCTTGTGAGGGTCTTATTGCAGGAAGTCACAACTGCAGAGACTGAAACAAGGTGGTGATAATGCCACACTAGGTCAGAGTTCTGCAACAGTTTGTGTGTGTGTGTGCAGAAGTGCCGTGGGTCTTGGATGAAGCTCAGGCTTCAGGACCAGGGTGACCTGGTCAGGCATTTGATGTGACTTTGGGCTCCACTTTAAGCCACTAGACAGACCATAGGCATCTCTTTAAAGTATGTGATGTTATTTTAGACTCTTGGAAGGACTGTGTGAAGATGCATTTGAAGGTTCTTCGTAGGTATTTAGGGCTCCATAAATATCCTCACCGCTGTCTGTGACATAGACACTACATGTGATCACAAGCTTGTTAGACACTTATCCGCCATGTGCAGGCCATTTCTTAGACTGGAAGGGAAACAGAGATAGTTATAAAAGCAACAAGCAGGAAGGGATAGTTGAAGTTGTTGAATATTTTGACTCACATAGTGTTTCTCTGTGGGCTTCTATGTGTTCTCTGTGGGCTTCTACGTGTTCTCTGAGACTTTCAAGCTGATTTTTTTCATTTAATTTTTTTAAAAAATGGCATTTGCAGTGGAGATCTCCAATTTGAACTCTCTCTACCTAATGTTTGGTCTGCTTCTTTGTAAAGGGAAGCAGGGTGTAGGTTGGGGAGGGTGGAACTAGGGGAAAGGTGACTGGGCAGAATGGAGGGAGGTGAAATGGTCAAAATGTATTGTATGACAGACAAATAAATGGAAAAATAAAAATAAACGACATTTAGAGCTTATCTAAAAATAGTGTAGTTTCTGAGTGATTCCTGGGAATGCTTACACTGGGTGCACCCGGTCATTGCTTTGGTATCCAATGGTCCCTCTTGGAGTGAAGGAGATTCATGATGGAGGATGGAGGTGGTGGCTGTAGCAAGAGGCCTCAGTAGATGTTACGTCTGCTGATAGAATGTGCTTAGCCCAGGCTGGGGCTCAGTACAGAAGAACCTGGTTGGCTTGAACAACTGAACCAGACTCCCTCTCGGAGATGGGGACACTTGAGAGGAATAGAACCAAGCATCAGCCACTGGAACAGTCCAGGGGCTGGTGATTTGATGTCAGATAGGGCTACTTCATGGTTCCCGCGTGTGCCCCCTCTCAGTGTCCTATTTTTATAGAAGGAACAAGAGAGCTCTCTGTGGCTTATTTATTAGTTTGTATATTTATTTATTATTTTAAATTAATTATTGGCTATCCTTCAAGGTATGCTAGGTCTGACTGACAAAGTCATATATATGTGTATCATTAGTCTTTATTCTCACTACCACTCCCATGGGGTCCCAGCTCCATGAACTTTGGAAAGAAGGACCTAGCTTTCAAGAGGGAGCTTGCAACTCAGGGCCAGCCTTCCAGATCTTCTTTATGTTGTCAGGAGACCAGAGCTGCGGCACCTCGAAAGGTGACTAGGAAGCTGTGCCTGCGTGTTGACCTTTTGCAGGCAGCTGAGCCACTTGTGATTCTCCTCAGCCTCCAGGAGGATCTTACCCACTCCTCAATTCCGTCATAGACAGCTCCTAGCCTTTTCCAGGCTGCAAAGCGTATCAGCAGACCTGGTGTGCCTTGGTTAATGTTTCAAGGTCTCTATAGTCCCTCCGATGCCTGCGTGGCAAAAAAAAAATCTCTATTTTACAGATGGATAGACTGAGGCTTGGCAGAATTGATGTGATATAGAGGCCTTGGGGCCTCTCCTTTTCATCTGGATGTCCTAAGGAAGGTTACACACTGCTCCTGGGCTGAAGTCTAAGATACTGGTGTTTCTACCATCCCCATCTATGCACACACAGGGGTGACTGGGATATCAGCTTGAAATAAAGTGACTCAGTAGCAATGTAATTAGATTTTCAGCGGTTTAAAAAGAGATTGATACTGTTGCTTCTCTGAAACACAGTGTGGCCTGTGGAAAACCTTTGAGCCAGGCAACCCTGAGTTTGAAAGCATGTGTGACTGGCTCCTTGCATTTGAATGGGTTACATATAATCTCTGCCTCAGTTTCTCCATGGGGAAAAATGAGAATACATGTTTAATCAGAGCATTAGGATAACATGACTTGCGAGTTAAACAATTGCCCTAGGATTCTTTCTTCCTCTTTATGTATGAACTGAGGACCAGAAGCCTGGGTGAAGGTTCCCACTCTCTTCTGGGATCCTCCGAGTTTTCCATAGGTGGATGACAGTCTGCTTCCTCTTGTTTCTGCACAGTATTTGATGGGGTGACCAAGCAATGAATTGCAGCACCAGTCCTCAGACTCAAAGTGATGAACTCCTTGTAGGGGAAAGTTGGAGGAAAGGATAGTGCTTCAACAGCCACTAAGTCACTCCGGAGTTTAGTTCCTTTGTTCTAAAATTGAGAATGTTGTTAGCATGGGCATTGAGAGGATTTTATAGATACGGAGTGGAAATTTGTGGGAAGAGCTCAGTAAAGGGGATGGGGACTCTTTTCACTCTGACCCCTTAAAAAGGAAATTATAGAGCTCAGTGGTAGAGGGAGTGATTGCTTGGTGTGTGCAAGGCCCTGGGTTTGATCCTTCACACCGCTGAAAGCAGCAACAGCAGGAACAAAAACCAAACCCCAACCAAACCTGCCGAGTTTAGGACTCACACATCACAGCTGTCATTTGTATTTCTCCAAAGGTGTTATCTGTGCTATTATTTTTTGGGAAAAAAAATGTTTTTCCCCTGCAGAAAATTTCACAGTCCGTGTACTGTTGGTACCATGAAGGCTCAGGTGATGCTGCCTTTGTGCTTGGCAGGGATCTTGGGCTTCAGAGAATGGGGAGAGGGTAATTTGAGCACTCAGAAGCCTCCAGTTGCCTGCCATTGTTCTAGGAAGGTTGACTTTGGAGTCAGTGACTGTGTGCCAGTAAGACAGTGACTTGCAGCAGGTGGGGACCTCCCTTCTTGGGCCAGCAGATGAAAGTCTGTGTTGCCAGCCTGCAGTGTAAGCTGTGACCTCGAGACTCTGCCAGCTCTGTGGGATGGTGGCATGTGGCCTTTCAGGGCCTCCCCAATCTGGCCTTGCCTAGTCTCCTACTGATCTCCCGCATAGTTATGACATTCTAGCCAAATGCACAGGGCTTGGTGGTAGTATAGGCCTCCCCAGGGTGGCCCTTTGCTGGAGTTGGCATGGCACAGCCCTCAGAAGGCATGTGGAGCTTGATAAGTGGGCAGCTCCTCCAGGCTGACTCATCACCAGGGTAGCCCTTTGCAAAAGTACACTTTCTTTAATACTACCAGAGAAAGATGTGACATGCAGCAATCCAGGGTAACCTTTATAAATACACAAGTACTCCCAAATCTTGTGTTTTTAGCAGCCCAGGGAGAGAGAGGAAAAGGAGAGGAGGACAGCTCAGCCATGTGGAGTTAGTGAGGGAGTTGACTGAAGGGCACTGAGTGACACTGTGCCATCTCTCCAGCCTGAGCTTGCCTTTTGAAGCAGGGATTCCTGGAGATGACTTTGAACACTTGAAGAAGATGGAGGAATGAGTCATGAGGAGAGAGCTGAGGCTGAGGTCAGTGTAGAAACTCTGAGGCTCTTCCTCCATTGCTGAGTGAGAGACTGTATGGGGGTCATGTGTCTGGAAGGAGCAGTCTCCTAGAAAAACATTAAGAGGTGATTTTAGAGGCCCCTTCATTCCATGTCTCATGGGCACTGGAAAACTGGCATGAGCCAACTCATCTCCATCAGGATTGTGCACGCTAATTCCCGTGCTGCTGACTGTCTAAGACAGACACAGAGCTGGGAGTGGTGGGACTCACCTGTTACCTCAGTACTAGGGACACTGAGGAGGAGGAATTTGAGGCTAGCCTGAGCTATTTTGGGGTCAACAGAGCAAGATCTTGTCTCAATAAAGCAAAAGTGAGAAAAGTAAAAAGGAGGAGTTTACTGTCTCTCGAATTGGAGAGTATGTTGAGGGACCTTGAGAAATACTTAAATCTGAGTCTCTCTTGCTTCTTTTCTCTCCAGTCTTGTGATGAACTAACTACTCCAGTAATTTCGTTCAGTTTTTCTTAGCTCTCAGATGAAGATGACAGTGAAATTTTCCAGGATGGTGGCGGAGTGGTAGCCACACATCCACACTGCTGAAGAATGACCCTTGCTTCATCTCTGTATGTGGGCAGTGCCTGTGCTGTCCACTATCATGCTCTTGAAGGGTCTGCATCTGAGCAACAGAATCGCAAAGATCCAGCTGCTGCTTCCTGCTAACCAGGCACCTCCAGTGCTGGGCCAAGCAGCTGTGTAGGAGGGTTCTAACTCAACTCTTAGCAGTATTGACTTGGAACCCGCAGCCCAGTGTGATGACTTTTCTCGTTTTCCACAGAGTTCACCCAGCCATGTGTCGTGTCTCACAGCCCTCGTGGATCTGAGCAGCGTTGGGGAGAGCTGGGGTTCCGTGTGAGGAAAATTGGATTAAAATTCGAATAAATTAAAACAGTGCTCAATCCGTCTACTCAAATGCCCGTAATTGGAGTCTCTCAGAGTTCAAGGTGGTCACAGTAAAGAAGGTCAAAGGATGTCAGGGCAAGTGCAGAATCTTGCTCTGTTATGTCAGCAAGGGGTGCCCAGCAGTAGTTCTAGCCCTGAAACAGCCATGTCCGCCATCTGGAGCACTCTGCTGCCCTGTAGAAGCATGACACTTTCATTAGCAATGGGCCTTATGCCTTACCCACCGCCTTCCCAGTCATCAAGGCCAGTGCTGCTGGGTTTTCCTGATAACACAGCTTTTACTTTCAAAGCTGAAGTTCATCTTTGTGGTTTTCCTAGGCAGAGTCCCCTGGCTGGCTAGGTTGTTTTTTCTCTATCCCTTTGAGACTACAAGAGGCAGAAATAGGAGCCATTTGGAAGGATTTGGATAGATCCTGGACTGACTTTCAGCCTGGACAGGATTGATGGGAAGCCCTCATTCTGATGAAGAATAGTATGGCCCCCTGATCTGCGCATGTGCTGTGCACCATAGATATATATCCTATGCCATTTATCCATCCTGCGTATGGCACTTCCCTTAGGTTCTTTGTGGTGTCAACCTGCCTTCTGTAGCTCAAGCCTACAGTTTCATCCTTGTCATGATCATGCCTATTTCATTAACTGTTGTCTTAACCTCTTGTCATTGTTCATTGTAGCTTGTTTGCCTAGTTCACACACATGGGTGATATGTACACTGTAGCTGTGTCATTTTTCAAAGTATAGTCTAGGGGGTGTCTCTATTCAGCATATTCTAGGGAAAAGGACCAATTCAAGAGAACTGTATACATTTGGTGTTTATATTTTGATGATACTTAGAAAATTGCCATGATGATTCTTTACTGTCATTATTTGGAATTGAAATCCCCCCCCCCCCCCTTTTAGAAAGGATCTAATTCTTTGACCTTCTGTTTCCCAGAACTCACTGATGGAGAGGATTAGACCAGCCTTCTAGACAGATGTGCATCCCGCTTTGAGCTCTCCACCTGCTCACTCAGAGCTAGAGGTGACTTTACCTGGCCGCTCAACACAAGACCTCAGGGGCACAGAGCCTGCTGCAGGCTTGTAGCAGTTTGCTCGTTAAGCTGGACAAAGCCATGCAGCTTCTTTTGTGCACCACACTTCTTTCCTTGTGCCGGGGGCTTGTGGCTGTGCTTCTGCAAACCTGGTACACCAGAAGGCATCTGGAACATTCCATCCATATGGGAGCCTATCAGGGAATGTCATTGCATTTTGGCCTGTCAGCCTCCGTCGTATCTTTATTGAAAGTGAAAAAAAGGCTACTTAGCGAAAGGGGGTCGTTTAAAAGGATAATATTTATGCTTTGCAGTCAGTTGGCCCCAAACTACATTAATATAAAAAAATATGCTCTAAGAGTATTCAGGTAAAATAGCACAGCAGATATAAACTGTTTCTTTTGTCCCTCTGTTTCTGTGCTTACTGTAGAAGGAATGGTGCATGTGGGGCTGGACAAGGGAGAGTGGCATAGTATTTTATGTAAGAGAAGCAGAGAGAACCAAAATGCCCATATGGAAACGCCCATATGGCTGACAGTTCACTAAAGCTTTTCCAGAGCGACAACGTGCCACATACGGTAGCCCCGTGTCTCTGAAGTGGCCATGATATTGCTGTAAGTCTCGGAGTAAGGGTCAGGTATAAGCAAGGGTCAATGATGCATGCAGTGGTGGTGTGGATGTGACTTTTACAGGGATGAGGAATGAGCCTGGCTCTTGGCTCCGAGGTTCTGTCAGAGACTGTGGTGTATTTCTCAATTGAGCCTCACTCCCTCTCTGGATACTGGTGTGATAATAGTAGCCTTGCAGGATTGAAGAGGCATAATGAAAAAGTCGATCACAGTCCACTCTGCTGTTTGCCTCCTAGACTTGGTGGATAGTTGAGGTTTTGTTCAAGGCTCTTTTCCCATCTGATCTGGCTTAGACTCAGATATTCTGAAAAAGTACAGCCATCAGGTCAGGTTGTGAGGGCCATGGGATTCTGGTTTTTTTTTGTTGTTGTTTTTTTTATTTAACTCAGCTGATGCCTGTTTCCTTGGTAGTTTCAGAATAAGAACATGCCTTCTGTTGTGGGTGAACACTTTTAGAGTGTGTGATTAACCCAGCAATTAATAAAAAAAAAAAAAAGAGAGGTGAAAATTGGTGTTACCAGGCTACAGTTGAAAGCAATGCACTTGGCGTCTCTCCACACCAACAGATTGGTAGAGAAACCACCTGTGGGGAGGAACATCCAAATTCAGTGGGGGAAGCTGCTGGGAAAAGGACTCAAAATAGAAAACCAAAGTACCAGAATTGGTTGGCTGACTGGCTGATAATTTCATTCACTAAATCGACTTAAAAGTTGTATTGTCCCCAATAGTATGTCAGGTGCCTGGGGTACTTCTGTGGAAAAGGCACAGTCCTCTATGAAAGAGCTCACAGTGTCACAAGGTAATACATACCAGAAGCAACAAATTTAGATTCATTGAGGTTGGGCAGGAGAGGTGATCCTGAACGTCACTGCTGGCTAACGGGTGGGATGGTGGATTTTAGGAAATGGGAGAGAGCTGTACTAACGCTATTGAATCATTACCTTGAGCCTGGCCTTGTAGGTCTTGTTGAGATCTAATGTAGTCTAGCACCGGGAATCTGAGGGGTCCAGATGGGAGCTATGAAGGGAAGCAAGGAGGATAGGTACAGGCTGCCTTTGAGTTCTGTGTCTGCCGCTGATTAACTGGATGGTGTGGGACAAATGCCTGCTCCTTCATCTGGGTCAATTTTCTCGTCTGTAAAGTGAGAAAAAGGGTCCGTTTCTTAGGGTTTAGGGAGATGGCTCAAAGGATAAAGTGCTTGCTGAGCAGATGGGAAGACTGGAGTTCAAATCCCTACAACTCACAGAAAAGCTGGGCAGATACGGTGGCTGTTTGTAATCTCAGCAGTAGGAAGGTGGAACGGAGATCCTGAAGCAAACTGGCTAGCTAGACTCCTCAAAATCAGAGTACTGGGTTCAGCAAGAGATCCTGTATCAGTAAATAATGTAGACAGTGAGCAAGGACCTCTATACACATGTGCACTCATGTGCTTGCATACCTGCACACATATACTAAGACTCATGAGAACATTCATACATGCATGTTTGCATACCACAGACATGTAAAAATAATATATTACTTATGGGGTCTTTGAGGAATTCAGCATTAGTTCATGTAAGACACAGCTGCGAGGCTAAGACAGGAAGTGTCACTTGTGGCCAGTTAATAAGTGTCTGAATATCAACTCCTAATTTTATCCCTGCAAACATCTGCCCAGACCCTCTTTAAACCATGTCTGCTCCTGAGATATCAGTCTCACTCTATAAAACACAGCCTCCTACTGGTTATCCAGGTGACAAGTGATTATGCATTTGTTCTTTATGTTTTCCTGGGGTGATAATGTAAAGAGGCCACTGCTTTGAGGAACTGATTCAGAGCCTCAGGTGAATTAGCACTAAGTGTTAGAAAGTACTCAGCTTAGCATCTTATTAGGTCTGGGTTTGGTTCTGGTTTTCCCCATTGTTATCCATCTGACCTTGGGAAAATCCCACCCATCCTGTCCAGGTTAGGCTTCCATGTCCCCAAATGAAGTCAGCATGCTTATGTGTTGAGCTGGGGCATCTTGCAACATTGGGGTTGACAGTTCTTTGGGGGAGGGAAAATTGACCGCATAGAAACACACTTTTAACCCAGAACAGCTCTGACCACAGGAAACACAAGATAAATTACATGTATGGTTATAAAACTTAGCAATAGCAAACTTTTTTTTTTAAAGAAATGGGTGAAATTAATCTTACTAATGTTGTATCTAACTCATTATAGCCAAAATTTGTAAATAAATCTTCACTGAGAAGTTTGAGGTGGTAAACACTTTTAATCCCAGCATTCAGGAGGCAGAGGCAGGTGAATCTCTCTGAGTTCAAGGCCAGTCTGGTCTACAAAGTGTCCAGGACACTGAACAGCCAGGGATGTTTTACAGAGAAACCCTGTCTCAAAAACACCAGGAAAAAAAAAAAAAAAAGAAATCTTCACTGCCTTTATGTAATATGTTTTAGACACCTGGAATGTATTTCAGTTTGTGACATAGCTGGGCATACTCTTGCTGCATTCTGTTTCTCTAGTTACTCGTGGCTCACGCTGCAGTGTTGGACAATGTGGTTTGTAGGAAAGACAGAGTGATTTTCTGGGGTATAGTGTTTTCTTCCTCCTGCCTCCCCATCTTTCCTTTCTTGTATTGTTTAGAGACTTTTCTCACTGCTGTGAGCAAATTCCCCAGAAGGAACAATTTAAGTGAGAAGTTAATTTTGGCTCACAGTTTAAGGGATGGAGTCTACTGAAGATGGGGAGCTGTGGTGGCTGAGTCTTCATCCATGGTGGCAAGAGCTTGTAGCATGCCTTGTTCATGTCTCAGTGAGTAAAGAAAAGTGCTCAGGCTAGAAGCAGAGCTGGCCAGCAGTCCTCAAGGCCCACCCCCACATTGATCCACTTCCTATTTCTAGTCCTTATTGTCTGAAGGTTCCATGGCTTCACAGAATAGCACCACCAGCTGGATACCAGGTGATCAAACACTTGAGCCCGTGAGGGATCTTTCATATTCGAACCACAGCACCACCTGTCACTCTTCTTTTGTTTCTCTTCTCGAGAGGGATATGGTGTTGAATGACCAGTGCTGACTACCATGATTACTTTATGTCACTAAATTTTGGTGGAACATGAAGCCTGGGGCAGATTTTATGGGGAAGTATAGAAAGAGGCAGCCTAGTGGGAATTCATAGAAATTGTGAAAAGAGCACTAGCTAGTATGTATTAAGTATTAATCATGTGCCAGAATTATTAATTGTCTAATGTTTACAAAACCCTACTAAAGTGGATCCTGAGGTACAGGGAGGCTTAGAAACTTGTCCAGAACCACACAGTAGAGGTTTGAACCAGAATGATCTTATCTCCAAGAGCCTTACTGTAATGATTATTGCTCAGAAATATCTTGGAGAAAAATTAAAATCTTGGAAAAGACTTCAAGCTTCCATATGGCATGGACTGGGTGTTTTGCACTGCAGGGCTTAGAGTACGGAGGCTCATGGGATTATCTGCAGTAGTCTGATCTTGCAGCATCCCTCTGCCTCTGCCTTCAAAGTAGTGGATTAAACGTGAAAGTCATCATACCTTGCAACATTCTTAAGGGTTAATTTTACCACATTCTCCACCTTCTGGGTACCTGTCACACAAAGCAGGACCTCAATCATGGTCCCTAGCCTTCTCTGTGTGGTACTCAGGATGTCTTTGTAGAATCAGTGACGATACTTGGAATGCCCAAATTTGGGCACCTGTGGGAATTCTGTAGGTACTGTTGTACCATTGGATGGTGGCCTTATGAATATAATCTTGGGTGAACAAAGACTGATACTGGGTGTATTCATATCTACAGTGGATTTTTGTTTTGATTGCTTGATATATTTTTTAAACTGAAGCTGGCCTTGAACTTCTGACCCTCCTGACTATATTATCTGTATGCTGGAATTACAGGTATACACCACCATACCCATCTTAAATTTAGAATTCTTCCTTCATGTTGAGGACAGTCACAAAGTCTGGTTCATGTGAGTGTCATTTGGACTTTTGGTACTGGTGACAGGAACCTGAGAGAACCAGTTTAAAGTTAAAAGAATGTATTTTGGCCCAGAGTTTCCGATGTCTCAGTCCATAGTGAGATGGCCCTTTTGTTTTTAGTCTGCAACAAAACACCAGGGAAGCTGAGTACTGCATGGCAGGCAGGAAACAGATGGCAGAACAGGAGGAGACCAGGACCAAAAACCCTTTAGAGGCACTTCACTCCTCAGCATCCCACTTCTTTCTGCCAGGCCCCACCATTGACATTTCCACCACCTCCTGGGAGCCTGGGTAGACTGAGTCCATCAGTGGGTGACCTCATTGACTGAATCAGAGCCTTCATGATCACTCTCAGGAAGTGACCCCAGAACCGCCCCAGAGGTGTGCTTCGCTAATCTCTGAGGCATTTCTCAGCCAGTCAAGCTGTTATCGAGATTAACAAGTGTGCAGCTTGGTAGACTTTCCCAACAGCCATGTTCCTGTGTGATCAACTCTGAGACCAAGAAATAGAACATGACCACACCCCAGACAGCCTTGGCCTCCACTATTGCCCCTGTGCCCCTCCCACAGGTGTCCATCCTGACTTCTGACTCTGTAGATTGCCCTCGATATCCCATACTGTTCATCAACTCCAATGGTTGGAGTTGCTACTGAGACTGCCATGGGATACAGTCGTTGGGCTCTGCGTTTCTGGTTATTCTGACATTAATAACCTCGTTCTCATACCCATGACACAGATGAGAAACCAAGACTCACAGAAGTTGTGAGGCTGGGCCAAGGAACAGGAGTGGTTCCGCAAGCCTGCACTCCTCATTGTTGCAGGTATTTTCTTCCCTGGCATTTGTCTGCAATTGCAAGATAGGGACATTCAGATTGAATAATGTCTGGGAGAGACTGCTGTACCTCCATGAAGAACCAACCATTGCATCTGGAACTCAGGGGCAGGCAGGCTCTGACCCAGAACTGATGGCTGCACTTCACCTGCCAGAGTTCTGCAGAGCCCATCCTGAGGAGGGGCTGCAGGAGGCTTCAGAGCAGGAGGTGGGGGAGTCCTTCATTGCTGGGACTTTACTTCTATTTTCTGATGGCAAATGCTGGTGGGATGCCTTCAGTTAAACTAGCCCAACATTTCCCTCCCGCCCAAGTGCTGTGTACCCCATGCCAGCTCCAATCCCTGGTTGCCTGCAGGGCTGACTGAGACTCAGTCTGCAGCTATGTAGCTTTGGATTTTAATGCTTGGGGAAGGGTCAGGCCCAGTCACTAGGGCCAGCCTCCCTCACCTCTGGAGTTCCCTTGGATGAATGAGGTGACATATGTATTCAGGCTGAGGAGCTTTGCTCTCTGTGGTGTGACCCCTCTGCCCCTAAAGTTCTCCAGTCAAGGACAGGTGGTGGCTATCATTCTACATTTGGCCCCAGGCTACAGAGTGCTTTGCCAATGATTTTGGGATGGAGATCTTCCAAGCCTGTTTGGCCCAGAGACTGCAGCCTGTCTCATAGAGAGGGGAGAAGCTCCCTCAGCCCTGCTCTTTCATCACAGTGATGGGGGTGGGAAGTGGGCAGAAGCACAAACCTTACAGAAGGCTCCATGCCCCTGGGACTAGAATTTAACTCCCTAAATGCCAAGTAAGATCCCCTTTCTGGAGGCATGGATTCTTAGAAACGAAGCCAGTATAGTTTATTACTGTGGTCCCAGTTATAGAATGAATAGTGTACCCTGTGTTGGCCTCAGGAAATGGCATCCTAGCATCCTAGCAGAGACTGCTTGGGAGTGCTCTGGAACTGCAGAGGAAGGAAGTCCTGCGTTCTCTGCTTAACTTGAGTTTGGGTAAGTTTCTTGACTTCTCGGATTCTGAGCAGAATGGGGATCACGCTAGTCTGAATCTATTCAGGTTGCGTTCACTCTTCAGAGTAAAGCGCTTAGAATAGCCCACTGAAGGCGGCGTGCACAGTAAGCATTCCTAGAGCCACAGTACAGCTGCTCGTAGACTCCTGAGCATTCAGGAGCAGAAGGCAGTTTATTATTCATGGTTCACAGACAAAGAGGTTGAGGCACAGACAGGCTAGGTGTCCCAGACTTCCACAGCCCAATAAGACGCTAAGGTAGGATTTGAGCAGGAGGCATTGCCTTCAGGCTTCCCTGTTAATGGCCCACAGAACCATTCAGGGCCTGCCCATGGTTTATCAGCTAAGAGCATTTTTCTTTCAGGAAGACTCCCTGTGGCAGTTAATACTGATTGTCACCCTGGTGGGATTTTGAATCACCTAGGAGAAAAGACTCTGAGCATGCCTGTGAGGGGTTATCTTGACAGCTTAATTGCATTGGAAAGACCCACCCTGAACTGCAGGCAGGCATCCTGGACCAACTACAGGGTGGGAAGTGAGCTGAGCACCAACATGCATCTCACTCTGCTTCCTACTGTAGACCAGCCGCCTTCACCTCATGGACTTGCCACCACACTTTCTTTAGCATGGTGAGCAATACCCACCCATCCCTCCCTGGCTCCCTTCCTCTCCTTCCCTCCCAGAAGTAGCTTTTGTCAGTTTTTTTGTCATAGCAATGAGAAAAGTAGCTAACATACTCCCCTCACCCCTAAATAATTCTAGGAAAAGTGCGGCCTGCCATTTATTTAATGATCCATCTAAAATACGGAGCATAGCTAGAGCCCAAAGACTGGAAATTTCATTTGTCACATTTACTTGACCTGGTTATTTGGGCCAGAGCCTGAGACTTGGGAGGAAGAGTTCTGAGGTCAGGTCAACCTACAAAGCATGTTTCCTCACCATAGATAACTATGGAGAAGACTGGAGACATGAAAACTGGCTCCCCAGTCTGTTCATACTGGGTCCTGGCTGTGAGGTAGACCTGTTATCAGGATATCAATGCTAAGACCCTCTCACCCTCTGGCCCATACTCAGGGGTCATCACAGGAGCCTAACAGTGCATCAGGTCAGCCAAGAAAAATGAGGCCTGTGGGGAGGAAGAAACACAGGATCAGAAGAGAGGAAAGTTGGAGGAGGGTGGGAGGGGAGAGGATGAACCCAGGCAGTGGTGGAGGGAAAAGCAGAGATTTATACTTGGCTTTTTGTGCCTTGAGTAGGATGGGGTAGGAATGGTGGTGGAAGACTGATCTTGGGCCAGCTGTGGGGAGGGGCAGAGGGCAAGGATGCAGGATGCAGGCATTGAGCCATGGGGATATAAAGTAGGGCCATCAGAGCAGGTCATACAGCTTCAGGCCACAGTTCTGGGGGGGGGGGCTAGGGAGACAGAGCACACTGAGCTCAGCGCCCTTGCTCAGCACTCCCTGGGAGACTGTGGTCAGGACCCCTAGCGCAGACCCAGATTTTACCACCTTCGCCATCCCAGCTTCCCAGTGAGGTCCCCATGAAGGGTTGCATCCTCAGTGCTTTTCCAGCCCAGTGTTCCCTTTGACACTATTCAGGGAAGTCGACACAAATAACTCCACTACGTACCCCTTTCGTCCTGGAAGAGCTCGTGCCCTCTCATCTAGGCGTGCCTCTCTGGAGTGCTGAGGCATTTAAAAAAGTACTCAGGCTGATCCAAGGGCTTTTTGTGGACAGGGCAGCAATAATAACACCAAACATGAAACCAGGCCGGCAAGAGCGCTCCAACAGTGTGGATTCTCTCCGCTTAGGATCTTGTCATTTTAGCTGAGAGAGGTGACCAAGTCCCTGTCCTTAAGGGCCTTCATGCTTCCCTGAGCAGCTGGGGCAGAGGTGAGTAGGCCAGCTTTCTGTTAAAGCAGTTTGGCTTTAATGGAAGAGGCTTGTTTTCCTAGCCAGGTCAGTAGAAGTTCTTGACCCTGCCTCTTTCCCTCTGCTCTGGCTCCTCCTCCAGTTCCCTCCAGCAGGAGCGGGGTGAGGCCTTCGGATGCTCTCTGCTTAACGTCTACTCCTTACATTCTAGGGTGATTTCATGTGAAAACTCTGTTTCCATGGTGGTGCTGAAGAAGGGAAGCTTCCTTTTCTTTTCCCAGGCTCGATGTTAAACTCTTAGATGGAGACTGGGTGAGTAATGACTGTGGATAGCACTGATCACAGGACTGCCCTGTGCTGGGCGAGGCCCTAAGCCTAGATGCTTAAATGTCCACTCATAAGGTTCCAGATGGAGGCAGGGTCAGGTCTGAGGGTGCATGGTCATTCCTGCCGTGCCACATAGCTCTCATAATGGTTAACCCAGCTTTCTGCGTAGGAAACGACAAAGGCCGTCCGCTTTGATGCCTTCCCTGCTAGATCTCCCTCATCTTCCCCTGCGCTGTTGGTTTTGTATTTGTTGATTGGGAAACAGAGTGGATTTGCTGATTCTGAAGAGTTTAGCTGGCACAACATCAGTAACCATTGCTTGTGGTCTATGAACTTAACCTAATTCAGCTTTTAAATATTTTCCAAAGGAGATCAACTAACTTCATGTTCTTCATTATAGAGCAGTAACTGAAAGTGTAACGTTGAGTTTCTCTACCCCACCAGTGTGCTTCGTTGAGTGAAAGAAAGTTTGTTGTGTTAGGGAAAAGTTTCAAAGAGGGAGGAAGGGAGGAGTTGCATGCCGTGTGGGTATGCCTGTGTTGCTTGGTAGCGTTGGAGAAGCTGCAAATACAGGTTAAGGTTTCCATGCCCTGTCCTGAAGCCCCCCCTGCTTACCTGTGCAGATCTAAGATCGGCCCCACTGTGTTGCAGCCACATCTGGGTTCTGACATCAGTCCTGGTACTTACCAGGAAAAATAATTTTTTGTTTGTTTGTTTGTCTCTTTGTATGTCCTTCCAGAGTGTGCAGGGGCTGCCCCTTGTGTCCTTCCCTGACACAGGACTGGCACACCACAGGTATACATTAAATGCTAATAGAATGCCAGCTACAGAAAAACATGGTGAGAGATGAGCTGTTTTCCTCTGCCTTCTTGGAGACGCCCAAGTTCCTTTTCTAATATCTGTTGCAATTGTGGACTGGGGCTGAAATTATGGGATGGAAACCACTGAGTCTGATTCAGTTGTTTGTGCCATCCAGTCATTTTGTATGGTTACCTAGTGTAGAACATTCTTTCGGCAAGTGGAATAAATACAAAGAAGATAAACAGGACAAGGGGTTTGAAACCTGACCACCAGAGACTAAGTCTCCATTAGTCACTCGCTTCTTGATTTAGGCATTTACCGCAGGGTAAGATTTTGGGTCTGGATTTTAATTCAGATTTCATCACATGCAGCTGTGTGACACTGAGCAAGTTATTTAACTTCTCTGTGAATGAGTTTCCTTTCCTAAAACATGCCACAGCCTCAGGAGGTTGTTGAGGATTCAGTGAGTTACTTTGTATAAAGCACTCAAGATCACTATTGGTATTCTCTGCTAGTGTTCTGCACTGTTAATGAAGCTTTGGTGTCCTCATGGAAAACCCAAATGTGTTAGAGCCTGGGTCACATGGCATTGTAACAAAGACTATGAATCTCCTAGGACTGGACTTAATAAAGTACCTCAAAAGGGTTTTTCTCAGACTCTAGGGGCCAGAAGTCTGAAGCTCAGGGGGTTGTCCAGGCCACCTCGGGATCCTTCCCTGCATCTTCCTGGCCTCTAGTGGCTTACTTCTGTCTTTGGTTGGTGGAAGCATCACTGGCTTTCACCCAGCCTTATCCTCATGTTTTCCTCTGTACCTGCTGTCTTCTTAGACCATAAGCCATGTGGGACTAGAGTGTATCCTACCCTGGTCTACCTTACCTGAATTATATTTGCAGTAACCCTGTTCCCAAATAAGGTCACACTCTGGAATGCAGGTGGTTAGGACCCTAGCATATCTAATTCAGCAAGACACAGCTGAACTCTTAACTCAGGTGCAGAGATAATCTGCTGAAATGCGAGCACAGAGTCTAGAAGGAAGCAGTGGCAATCAGTGCTAGTTGAGTCTGGTGTCACCCCATCCTCCATTGGCTGAGGATACCGGGAAATTTCTCAGAACAAGTTGAAGTCAAGTTTCCTAACTCTTGGCTTTGGGTGATATAGTGGCTTGCAGGTGAGTGGATTCCTTAATCTTCCTGTTTCTGGAATAGAGAAGAAAGAGCATCCTTCTTCTAGCATGATGCAAGAATGCCCAGGTGGCCATATTAGCCCAGGTATACCCCAGATTGCTGTGTCCCTTGTCTTTCCTGCCTGATGTTTTGTGGCTCTTAATGATCACATGGCCATGGTAGTTGCTGGCACAGATAAGGTCTCAAGGGGTCTGGAAGGCTCAGAAGCACTGGCACATGCGAGCTGGTTTGGGATCCCAGATCCCAGGGTTACTTTGCAGTTAGATGGAAACATGAATTTCATTCCACTTGGGAGCCAGATTTGCTCCAGAGAGGGGTAGATATCTATGGAAACAGCCCTAATTTTAGCCCTGCCATACTTAATACCAATTTGGAGAGTGCTGTTTTGGGTCAGTGCCCAGGGAATGGGGAACATAAGCATGCTGAAGGGTGAGATAAAGCACAGAGTAGCTCAGGCACAGCCAGCTTGGGAGGACACTGCAAGGATCTTTAGTGGATCTAAAAAGGTCAGCTTGAGCAGAACATGGTGTTACGTGCCTATTCCCAGAACCCGTAGGATGAAGCAAGAGGATTGCTGGGAGTTGCAGACTGGCCTGAGATACACAATGAGTTCCAGACCAGTATGAACATGAACTACACAGAAAAATACCTGAATAGATGGACTGGAGAGATAAGGCCTGGTCAGAAAGGTGGGCTTCTGGATGCAGGGGTCTTCCTTGCTTCCCCCTTTTATATGTCTTGTCTAAATTCTACTCATTTTGGAGCCAGATCGTGACCCCGCTTCTCTTGTCTCTATCTCTGGAATCCTTACCCCTGTCCTGAATTCCTAGCATCTTTCACAATCCTGTTCGTCTTTAATTCTGAGGTTGGCCCATATGCCTTGAAGACCCAGAAATTATTTTTATGCCTCTGAGAGTCAACCGGGATCATTATCATATCTGTATACCAAGCCTGATATCCAGTAGACATGCAAAAAATACACAGTACAAGGAATTTGACAAGATGGTTGGTTTCTGGTTGGCCCAACCAAGGGCTAGGACAGTCAGAACATAACAAACTGAATGTTGTTTTTTGACGGGAAGAATTGATTTGTATGAGACAGAAACGGCCTGTGGTTCTAGTAATTCTATGAAGGGTCGCTGCAAGTGGAGCCTGTGGCATGGAGGATGTTGGATGCAGTGGGGTGAAGGAAGATAGATATGTAAGGAGATGGTTTCAGGGCACTTGAGAAGTAACCCTGTCCTTCCAGCCTACCAAGAACCCCTGTAGAGTATCAGACAGAGAAAGAACTTTAGATGTCATCTAATTTTGTGTCTTTTGAAGCATGATATTTAGCGTTAATATTTTTACCTCAATCCTTGGTTGTTTATTTTGGTAAACGTGTGTTTCCTGCTCAGTTTCCAGGACTGCAGGGGTGGTGTTCCTACCTGCTGGAGACACTTGAAACCTATAATGAGTGACTGGACTGTCCTGTGTAACTATTTGGAAGTTAGACTTTAGCATGAAAGATGTGGCTTATTCTTGTACTATATTTCCATAAACATTGTGCTCTTTAAGTAGGATGAGGATAAGTAACATCGTTGTGGCAAAATTGGAAAAATAGTGTGCCAGAGACTGCCAGGAGGGTGGTGAAGATTGGGCTGGAGCTCCTCCTGTGAATGGTTGGTGAAGATGAGAAAAATACAGGTAGACCAGATAGATGCCCATAGGTGGTACCAGCATTCAGAGCTTGAACTGCACCTCCCCTGCCCATCTGCCTCACTGTGCATTGAATGTATCCTAGCTTCTTCCAAATTCTTGGCCACTGCTGTAGTTTGGATATGGTTTGAGTGTGACTCCCAAGGGTTTGTATCCTAGAAGCTTGCTCTTCAGTGTGCCCTGTGAACAACGGGGTAACCTTTATGGGTGGACCTAGTGAAAGGTGCTGTGCCATTGGGGTGCTGTCTTCAGAAGGGATTAATGTGAGTCTCATGTTGAGTAAGTTCTCTTGAGAGTTGGGTATTTTCTAACAAAACAAGCCTTGTCCCTGAATGTCTCTGGCTTCAACCTGGCATTCGCCTTATCAGGATGCCATCTACCATGTGATATAGTCAGAAGATTCACAGAGATCCATGCTGATGTCATGCTCTTGAACTTGCCAAACTATGATGTAATAAACCTCTCTTCCTTATAAGGTGCCCAGCCTCAAGTATATTTCTGTGCCAACAAAAATGGACTAGTAAGACACTTTTTATTGATGTCATTCAATTCTGCCAGCAATGTTGTGAAGTAAATGTGGCTTTTCCGTAGAAAATGAACGGAGACTCAGAGACAAGAGGACAGATAATGTGGGGAAGCCTAACTTTGGTCAGAAACAAATCCAGATATTCAGCATGGACTCAGTCCTGCTTAGTTACATCAGGGACCTACAAAGCCAGTGAAAGGCATTTTAGATTTTGGAAAGAAGAAAAGAAGTGGAGCCATTTGCTTCCTGGCAAAGTTCTTCATAATGCCTAGAATGCACTACTCAAGCTACAGGAGAGCTGGGGGGCTGGGTGGGGTTTGCTGGGCTGTGGGATATATCTGTGTGTCCAGGGCCAGTATAAGGGAGTTTTGTTCCTCAGCTTAGAGAGTAGCCTCAACTGACAGGGTGAGTCAGAGCAGAGCCCAGAATAGAACCCAGAGGGCATGTATGTGAAGGCCATGTATATCCCAGTCATTTGGATTGTAAGATTTCTGTTCTCAGTGATGAAGCTTTAAATGTGATACTGTTTGCAGACTGCTTTATGATCATTTGTTAACGTTGCTTGGTAACAGCACCCAATTTAGCCATATCCTCTTACCAGAGAATACTTAGTCCTGGATCCACCAGAGTCCAGGTCACTGTTTCAGCATTCTCAAGCCCACTCCCATCTGTCTGGCTCTCTGTCCCTCTGTTCATCTGTCCATCCATCCACTCACCCATGGTAGTGCCCTTTCGTTAGGCACTCCCTCATAGGTAGCTTTACTTCTTACCTTCATCTTCCATTGCTGGGGATGTTAGTGGGTAATAGAATGGGCCTGTTGCTGATATGGTTGTATAAGCAAGGGTAGCATCTTTGTTAAGACCATAAGTTCATGAAGACACAACCCTTGCTCTCATGTCTCTGCTGCCTAGAAGAGTGCCTAGTACATTGTGGATGCTCTGAACATGTGTTAAAGACTGAACCAACTGCAAACTATGTGCTTGACCTGTTGGAAGTACTTTCCATAATAATCTTGTCTTTCTTGCACTTCTCCATGTGTTTGTCCCTACTCTAGGGTACCATCTATTATGGGTTTACAGTTACTGTAAGTTGATCTCAACACTTATGTCGCAGATAATACTCAGTAGCATTGAATAATTTGATTGCAATTAACCTTTTTACAGATGAGGAAATTGAGGCATACATCACATCAATCTCTAATTCAGCCCACTTCTTTATTTCTGAACCACTGTTTCCTATCAGAACATCTGTGTGCTAGAAAGGCTGTCTATGCACTCTCTGCTACAGGAGCCACCATACAGGTAGTTACTATATCTTTGCAAGGAAGCGTTCGCTGAGGAGAAACTGAGTTTTGAATTCCATTTAAATTAAATCTCAAAGGTCACATCTAACTAATACTGCCATATTAGATAGTGTCAGGACCTATTAGACTATCTCTAAGTAGTAATAACTGCAAACATTGTGTGTTTACTATCTGCCAAGCTCTGGATCTACCCAAAGACATGGAGTGAATTCACAAAAGGACCAGGCTACCTCATCTACCCTATAGATAACCTATCCTATATCTTATAGCAAAGTAGTGGTGTGGCTAGGTTCTTGCCAGGGAGAACTGACCTCAGAGTTTTTAATCAGCTACTTGTTTCCCATGTGCACAGCAATGGATCTTGCTGCAAAAAAACCAAAATCTCATTGTTCTAAATGTTTATCAGATACCAACAGAATGCCTTTTCCTCCTCCCACATATTGTCATAAAGGGGTCAAGCCATATGCAGCTTTGCACACTCACTGTCCCCATCAAATGACTCATTTAGATTAAAGACACTTATTTCCATGAGGTGACATTACGTCAGTATCACTTTTTTTTTTAAAGCCAATATTCCTCACAGGATGTTCTGTCATGTCTCCAGACAAATGTAACAAAATCCACTTTGTATGATGGTTAAAATATTTCAAGGTTAGGGTAGGAAGACAAGAAGGTCAAGTTCAGTTGAGCTGCAGTCTCATTGGGTGGAACAAACTGTTGCATCTTATGAGTTTGATGACATCCACAGTTCCTGGTTGAGCCTTCCTTTGGGTTCAGATGTGAGTTTCATGCCAGATCTGGTTACAGAGTAGAAAGCAGAGAAAGCATGCTTCTGTGTGGAAGTGGAAGCCACTGTGGTCTGTTTACACCAGAGGTTTATAGTTCTTTAGGATAAAGATGTGCCCGAGTATGTTCTGTATGCTGGTGATAACTTAACTAAACATGGCTCATCTGGAAACCATGAAGTGACATGAGGCAGGGCCGGGAACTCAGGGTAGAAGCAGAATTGGATGAGAGTAATCAAGAGAGATACATGGAAGGAGAACCAGGGAGATGAAACCAAGGGATGAGACCCCATGGGAGAGCAGCCCAATTTTAGGCAAGACTCAGGAACTGTGGGATAGGGATGCTTTAGGTTCTAAGAAAAAGTATGGAGTGATATGGCCAAGGGCCTCTGGGGAAAGGTTGATCTGTAGGCTTTGACTAGTTAAGTCCAGCTGTCTCTTCTCCCTGCCAATTCAAGATAGCCATTTAGCTTTCAAAGCAGTTCTGACTGTCTGTTTATCCATCTATCCATCCATCTGTCTGCCTATCCATCTGCTTTGAAAGCTTCTTTTCTACCAACCTCTTATTCCTTATTGGGCTCAGTTCTTTTAGAAAAGGAGGTGACATCATCCAGGTATGATTAGGGTACTGTTTTGAGGCAAGTGCTGATGGGTGGGCTCAGCAACAAGAAGAGTACCAACATAGCTTACTCTGAAACACACGTTTTATTGTAGTTGTCTTAGTTAACCCAATAAGGTTATGTTAATCTTACTTTAGGAAGGAGTGGAGAGAGGCTGACACATGTGCTCAGCTTAAGATCAGGCAGCATTGGGGTGGAAGAGTGGGACTTGATCCCAAATACGTCTATACCAGTGTTCCTGTTGCCACTGTGCCTTATGGAGAGCTTTGAGCAGTAAATTTAGTCCTGGGATTTAAAAAAAGGGAACGGTGCCTGCCTTTTGAAACATGCCCCCATGCTTGAGCAAGCTCATGGACTGATGTGTCTCACTTTTGTCTTCTATAAGCTAGCAATAATAATGAGATGGTGGTGACGGTGATTATGTCTTCTGAGCACGGTGATGCTCACCTGTAGTCTCAGAATGAGAGGGATGGGCAGAAGGATGACGAGTTCTAGACCAGCATGTTTGCTATGTATAGCAAACAAAACAAAACTAAGAACAAAACCAAGGGTTGGGGATGGAGTTCAATGGCAGGTGCTTGCCTAGTATGCATAAAATCTTGGGTTCAGTCTTCAACACACACACACACACACACACTCACACACTATAATAAGGATTAAAAATGATTGGTCAATAAATGCCTGGCACATTTGTTATATGGTAAACAGTAAATCCATGGGACTTCCAGTATGTATTTGCTATAAGAGGAACCTTACTCATCAATAACATTGTATGTTTACTTCTGCTAATTTTGACCTGCACTGGCCTTTATTCATTATTCATAGACTTACTATATTAATGAAAAAGAGCTTTTGCTTTGTAACATGAAGTGCAGGCATAACACCATGTGGCCACTGAAAATGTAAAATTGAGCCGAAATTTGGCCTCTGGCCTGACACTGCCTTTCCTGGGATTCAGCTTTGTCTTCTGTGGCTCTGGTGGCAGTTGCTGTTTCAATTAGGGAGGACTATGTGTCTAATTCTAACTTAAGGGTCGGAACAGCTAAACTGTCTATTGGCTGGAGCAAGAACTTGGAGGGCCGGCACAGTTGTTGGGAAGAAGGATCTGAGAATAGCATAAAACCCGAGGTAGGGGAGGTGTCTAGACTGGCTGGGCATGTTGGTATGGCGTTCTTCAGGTGAGGGGTCTGAGGTTGCACAGCTGATACAAGTCCAGACTGAACTTATTCCGAGACAGTATGCTCTCATGCATTGTAGCTGATTCCTTGTGCTTTTGCAGTTAAGTTGTAGGATACAGGTGTGTGTGTGTGTGTGTGTGTGTGTGTGTGTGTGTGCGAGCAAGTGGGCATGAGAGAATGAGAGCAGCTTGCGGAATTGCAGGCCTTGGTCCCTTTTGGCAGCTTGGATGGTGGGGAAGTTTGGCATCCTTAGCTCAGGTGGTGGTTGTGCTACGCTATCAAGGTGACAGAGTTGGCTGTTCTCTCTTCACAGATTTAAGTGACAGTAATACCAGGAGGGGGCTGTGCTTCTTGACCTTTCCTCAGTGTGCAGAGGGGAATGAGGGATGTAGAAGGAAGGGGACAGAAGATGTTTCTCAGCAGCTTGGGAGATGCTGTTCAGGGGCTTGGAAGTCTCATCTTCAGTTTCTGAAATGAAGGCTCCAGAGAGCAACTGAAAGCATAGACTTTACATCCCAGAGTCCTTGCAGTGTGTGAGGGTATGAGCTGTGCCCATGGATACTGTGCAGCAGACCTGTGAGAGCTGTCTGCTGATACAGCTGCAGGGCCCATTGTCCAGGGTTCTGCCCACAGGTGGATGAACCTTTCCAGCTGCTGGTGGCAGCTGGTGCAGTGAGTTGGTACAGTGGTGCCAGAGCAGTGGGTGGGCAATCTAGACGTTCACTGAGCTCTCTCTTTGCCCTTAGGTCCTGGAAGTATGTGACAGACCCTTCTGTACACCTGCATACAGTTGTCTTGAGATTGCTGTCCCCTTTGATGTTTGTGGTTCTGCTGTCCACCGAACAGGTTATCTGCAAGAGCAGCCAGTGCTCTTTACCACTGAGACATTTCTCCAGCCCTGTTCCCAGCCTTACTTCTTATCTTGAAAATGGAGACAGTGAGAGAAGCAGACATTTATCTGAGTCATATACATTATCATAACATTTTTTAAGCTCTGAGGTTAGTCAAAAATGATTTTGTTGGCCTAAAATATTTTCTAAAATTTATACATATTTACACTTAATAAAGAATGTACCATCTTAACCATTTTTAATTGTACAATTAAGAAGTGTTAAGTAATTCACACTGCTGTGCACCCAATTTCAAGAACTCTTTTGATCTTCCAAAATTGAAATGCCATGCCCATTAAACATTCTCCTCTTTCTCCAGCCCTCTGGCGACTTCTATTCCTGTGATTTGACTACTGGAAGTATCTAATATGAATGAGGTCAGTTAATATGTGTCCTTTGGTAATTGGCTGATTTCACGTAGTATAATATCCTGTAGATTCATCCATATGTACTATGTGACAGGATTTCCATCCTTTTAAATCCTGAATAAATTCTGTTATAAGCATAATACAGGTAGTATATATTTGCTTTCCATTCATAGATTGATTGATGTGCCTTTGGTGGACCATTCAGGATGTGGTTTCCATCTTCTGCTTATATTTTGTGTATTTTAACAAATGAGTATAGACCAAGTTCATGTGAAACCCCAGTCTGTTTGACACTGACTCATTTTATTTTGAAGCTTCTTCTAGCTCTGAGAGTCCAGAACAAATTTGATATATAAGGGATGATACTTTTGTGTATGTGTGTGTGCCTGAGTGTATGTATGTGTGTAACTTGCATGCATGTGCCTGCAGTGACCAGAAGAGTGTCAGACCCCTGGAGTTAGAGTTATAAGTGGTTGTGAGCAGCTTGATGCAATTGTTGGGAATTATGCCTGACTTCTCTGCAAGAGCACAGGCACTCTTAACTACTGAGCCAACTCTCTAGCTCCAGGGATGATATGTCATAAAGAGTCCTTTGGAGAAAGTTCTAGAAATGTTGGTGGAGGATGTTACAGGAGGTTCTTGATGCTCAGCTGCCAGTATCTTTTCTCTTGGGTTTCTCCAGGGCTCTGCTGTTGAGTCTTTGTGTCCCCTGGACTTGTCAGTGTGCGTATGGGTCAGGGCTGTTGATGCTTCTGTTTCTTAGCTTTCTACCACTGTGACAATATCTATGACAGATGAGGAAAAGCCCATGTTCAATTTAGGCTGTTGCTTCTTGTCTGTGTTCTTGTAGCACATTGCAGTAGAAGTGCAGAATGGAATAACTGTTTATCTTGTGACAGAAAGTCAAAAGCGAGAGACTGGAAGGGGCCATAGTCTCAACATCCCAACGTCAAGGTCATGTCTCAGATGATTTAACTTTATTCTATTAGACTGATGTCATAAAGGTTCCACTGTCTTCTGCCAACATCTGTAGGCTGGAGGCCACAGCTTTAACACAAGGGCCATTGGTTGGATGACCTGGGACATCCCTCCACTTCCCTGAGCTCAATTTGTTACATGCAATAGGAAGGTCTGGACACCTTTCAGTCACCTAAACCTGGGGGTTTCAGATGCTTTGGAGTGTGGTCCCATCTGAGCTGCCTCAAGTGGCTCCCATGAAGCGATCTGACCCTTTGAGCCAGGCAGTTCTTCTGAGTCCCATTAGCACAACTTCCAGAAGCCTTCTGGGGATTCACTTTGTACTACCAGAGGCCACAGTAGGAGCTGAAGACCACATGTTCTGTGCCCAATGTTTCCCCAAAGGGTAGTTTCCTTACCTGCCAGAGGTCTCTCAGTGGCCTGATTGCTTTAGTCTCCAGAAGCACTGTTCTCAGAGCAGCAAGCACAGTCGTCCAGCATCAGTATTGTGGCATAGATCTGGCTGTGAGTTCACAGAGTCAGCTCTTTGGAAGCTGGCATGCTTCCTCAAGCCCAGGACCTGACAAGTGGATGCTGCCTCTGTGCAGTGAAGTGGTTTACAGCAGCAAAGGCGAGGTCTGCCGTGTGATTGGTCAGAGTTGCCTTCCAACCCGATCGATCATCAATTTCTATTTAAAATAAGTGCTTTGTTTGTCTGGGCGAGCCCCGAGTCCTAATGGCTGACACTTACCTCTAAATCACTCTGGGAGAGATTTAAGTAAGCATTTCTTTCTCACCTTTCCCTGGATGCACATTTAATTCAGCTTCCCGTGCTCTAGACCACTTCATTTTTTGCAACTGTGTGTCTGGTGGGGATATTTATTGCTTACATCTTTTGAATTCCAGCCTTTTGGGGTCTCCTCACTGTCTGGATATCAAAAGCTCATAATGGATTTCCTACTGCCCTTGAGGAGCTCATGCTTCTTCTGGCAGCCAGCTTGGGGAAAAGGGCATGTGTGAGCCATGTGGGGAGCTCCCAGGGGCCTCTGTACTCTGGCTGCCCTCTGAACCTGACTTTAAGATGTGACTTTAGCTTTTTTTTCTGCTTGCTCTTGGCAAAACAAAAATTGGAGAATGGAAGGAATACAGAAAGATAGTAACAAAAGGCTCATCTGACAGCTAGTCTTAAAGGGAACTTGTCCCATCTCCCTGGCCCCTCCTCCCCAATCTGCATTAGGAAACAAATTCAGGGGCTGAGGAAATGGCTCAGCCAGTAAAGTACCCTCCCTTGCACAAGCATAAGGATCAGGGATCACCAACATTTACATAGAATATGGGCATGGTGGTGTGTGTCTGTGACCCTAGTGCTGGGGGTGGGTGGGGGTGGGCAGAGACAGGTGGATGCCTACAGCTTACTGGCCAGCCAGTCAGTGAGCTCTGGGCTCAAGAAAGACGTCTCAAAGAAATATGTTGGAGAGAGGTTGAGGAAGACACTGGGCATCCAGACCTGGCCTGCACATGGCAGCACCTACCTGAAAGAAATACAGGGCTGGCGAGAACATTTGGTTAGCATCCACCAGGCCCTGGGTTTGATCTTGAACACCATAAAGCAAGCAAAACACCAAAAGCAAATTGAGACACATATGCCATTTTGTGCAGCTTGTGGCGTGCCAGGTAAAGTGTGAAATGTTCTCAAATTTGTTTGCTGAAATCCACACAGAAACCTTTGCAAGTCACCATTGTTTGGCTGTGTGAGAGAGCTTGCCTGCTCTCACAGGGCTAAAAGTAGAAGTGCCAGCCTGCTCCAAGCTCATGGCTCTGTTCTGTTCCTCCCATGAGTGTCTTCCTTACAGGGACCTGGAAATGGGTTCACTGTGCAGTTTTGAGGGATTTTTTTTCTCTGCCTTGTACTGTTTGCTGACATCCAGTAGATCATTCTATTAGTTACTCCTCAGAGCCAGAGAGATCACCAGGCTCCCTCTGTTTGGACCCAATAAGTTCCCGAGAGGGAAGTGGTTCCTTAGACCTATCTCCCAGATTTTTCCATTGGAAATAGTTCTGTCTCCTTTTTTCTGGAGGGGTAGGTTGCTGTCTGTTAAATAAACATTTCCAGAAGCATTTATGTTCCCTAGTGGTGCACTCACTTCCTCTTTCTAGTCGGTCTCAGTATTTGGAACATTCTGGAATGTTTTCTATGTGTATCTGGCTCTCTGTTATTGCTAATGCCCCCCACCCTCTTTCTAAAGGTGGAGACCATTCCTTATACACTCTCCTTCCCTGGTACTAGTGCAGGCTGATGCCCCCTAGCCTGGACAAGCAGTGCTGATGTGATGGTGTTAAGCTGCTTCTCAGCATGCTGAGGCTCAGCCCTGACTTCTGTATATCTCTTAGCCTGTTGTGGACTACAGGATCCTGTCAGCAAGGAGAGGGGTGGCTATAAAGCTTCATGTTACTAGTTACTACAATGGACCAAATGAGAAAAAATGTGCAATGAGGACATGTATTTTTGCTTTATTCACAGTTGTATCCTGAGATGGATGTGCAGCAAATAGTCATCGAATGACTAGGAGTAATCTCCTCTTGTCCCATGTTGAAAATCGACATTCTGGTGTGACTCTGGTTCTCAGGAACTTCCTATCATAGGTGTCCTGACTTTCAGGGTCAGGGCTCTCTAGAGAATGAAATTAGTATAATGTTTATCTGTAAGAGGGAACTTAGTGGGCATCTGGCTTTCACACTCACAGATGGTGCAAGGTATACCACAGTGGTTGTCTTGTGCAAGCTAGGGAGACTGGGAAACTGGTAGCTGACCTGACTCAGTCCAGTAGCTGGGAGCCTCAGGACTCAAGAGGCTAAGTTCAAGTCCAAGAATTCAAAGGCATCTAATCTGGAGCTGGTGTCTAAGGGTGACATCAGAATACACCCAGAAAGATGGGCCAGAAGCCTCTCCCCGCTCTGTCCACTTTTCCGTTGCTTCTAGCCTGAGATGATTGGAAGGTGCTGCCCACCCTGAGGATAGGTCTTCTTCACTTTTCTGACCCACATGCAGTCTTCTGGAATCACCAAAGGTAATACTTTGCTAATTCTTTAGGCATTCCTCAGTGCAGTCAAGTTGACAGCACCACTTTACAACATAGGGTCCTTCCCAAAGGCATAAGGCTGAGCCTCACTCCTGAGGCTGGATTTAATATGACTCGTTGGCTGGGGCTTAGCACATACATTCATAAAGAAGGGTCTGACCTGGTCTTGTGTACTGTCTGGATGAAGGGCAGTGTGTTCTCTGGACCCTGAAGTCTCTTGTCTGATTCAGGGTCTGACAGGTTAGGCAACCAGAGGACAGTGTGGTCAGGAAACAGATTCTCTCGGTATCCTGCTGGACTAATACTCCAGGCCAGTTTCAGCGCCTCCTTCTCTAGAAAGACTTTTGAGGCTCCTTGGCTGAAAATTATCCTCTTCACAGAATGTCTCCTGTGGTTCCTCCTCTCTGCTTCTGTAATACAGCCAGAGAAACCTTAAGCTTGCAGAGGGTAGAGTGCTACTTGATTCAGCATGGTGCCCCACAGTACCTTCTCCAGAGCCTTAGATCTAGTTGGTTCATCATATGTATTTTAAATATGTCAACAATTAATTTATGAATGGCTTACTAAAGCTTTTTTTTTTTTTTTTTTTTTATATATATATAAGTAACACTAAGTAACACTGTCTCCCCTAAGATACTTCTTTTCCTAGTTAGGCCAGAAATACAGCTCATTTTTATTAGATTGTTAGATTATTCTTTTTCTTTTTTTCCAAAAAAAAAAAGCATTCTTGAGGGAGAAAAGCTATTCACTCTTCTTTTGTAATTAGCCTTGATGATGAGACTATGTTTTTCATTATGTTTTATTTTTGCTTTCCCGGAATTTATCAAGTGGCCTCTTTTCTGTAAAGGTTGCCCTTCAAGAGAGTAAGGAAATTTGATTAGAATGCTGGAGGGATTTATTTTGCATTTTTTAAGAAATAGGGATCATGATGAAAGGGTTAGATGAGAGGTGATAGGGAAAGTTCAACCTGGAGCTATAAAAGGGGGCTGAGCAGGAGAAACTGAAGTGAAGCTCCGAAGACAAGATGTATTTATTTATTTTTTTGCAGTCAACTGCTATGGTAATTAATAGTTACTTTTATTTTAGAGATTGTTTTATATTTAATAAGGCATCCTGACTAATCCCCCGTGGCTGTGATTTTTGTGCCCAGGGCAAGGTCTGTCTTTAGAAAGCACATTAATAATTACATTCATCAACTCTGACTTTGTGGAATTGGTTAGATGCTCAAATACGCTATTTTTGTTTTATCTACTTAGTTTGGTACAGATAGATCTTTTTTGGTTAATTCCAGAGTACCTTGGTCTGCTGAATCCCTTAAGAGTCAGCTTTACGGTCTTGAGTTGTGTTCAGCATACATAAGAATTATTCAGGGAAGAGGCTAGTCTGGGTAATCAGGCATAGTGGGGGTGGGGGAGTTGGATGGGGGGGTGCTACCCATGAGAAAGGAGCTTACTGGGTCCTGTTGAGGACAGTTTTACTTTGACACTGTTTCTTCCTGTCTATGGCTGAACTGAGAGGTTTTTTTGGGGATGCCTAGAGTGTCTGGAACAAAGAAAAAAGGAAAGGCTTGAATTCATCCATCTATCCATCTGTCCATCCAGTCAATTTTCAACGCCTGCCACAAAGCTGATGCTGTCGACACAAAGCAGTATGTGTGTATATTCCTGTTGACACATTCTTTCCAATCCAACACGGTAGGAGTGGTACTGATTTCATTGTCCTTGGGCGTATGTAGGCATGTTTATTTCAGCCTCACAATTCTGTGATAACAGTGTTATCAAAGATTTTACACACATACCTGTGAGTGTTATAATAGTACATGGTGTTTTGTGTAACAGAACTATGTGATTCTGTCACTTGAGTGGTGCCCTTTACTCTCTTTGTGATGTTGAACAAGGCTCTCACACACCTAGAGCCTTATGCTCCTCTTTCATTCAGGATAATGGCTGACCTTCTTTATTTTTCGCTTTGTGGACCTGGCAATAAAGGGAAAGGAATGGAAAGCACAGAAGCCTTTTCTGGTTTCAGAACTTACACCTTTGCCCGAGTCTGGGAGTTTATCTGGATTAGTCCTGCCTAAACTTAACCTTGAATCCTGTTTCTTCTAGGAAAGGCAGCTTGTGGCAGGAGAGCCCCTGTTGTTCCAATTGGATTATATGGTATCAGACAAGTTCTTCTCCTTCTCCAGGGCTCAGTTTCTCTGTTTAAAGTGATGGAGATACCTGGTCCTGGAATTCTGCCTTTCTGACAGCATCCGATCCAGAGCATTTTTTTTTTTTTTTTTTTTTTTGTTGAGACAGGATTTCTCTGTTGTAATTCTGGCTGTACTGGAACTCACTCTGTAGACCAGGTTGGCCTTGAACTCACAGAGATCCACCTGCCAATGCCTCCCAAGTGCTGGGATTAAAGGCATGCACCACCATCACCTAGCAGTGTCTGCACTGAATATCATGATACACCTGACACACCTGTGATTCTCTGTGGTATAGTGTCCTCCTGTTTGCAATGAGGCAATAAACCCAATTTTGCTGGAGCATATGTGTTTTCCTAGTGAACTCTAGATCCTGGAGAGCTGTTCCATGGTGATAGAACATAGACATTACTGTAGGTGTGGGTAGTATGCTCCTATGCACTGAATGAAAACTGTTGAAGTGTGTACCCTTTGGGACCAGGTATGAGGTAGTAGACCTGATGGCTCATTAGGTTTCCTTTGGGTTCTCACATCCAGTTTTGTTTTGTTTTTTAATTTTCCTATGTACTTACTATATATCATACCTAGTGAGTGCTATAGAGAAAAGGAGATGTTGTCTTGGGATCCCTTCTTAGGCTGCAGTGCTTGTATTTCGTTTGACACTGAATATAAGACCCTGAGCCTTGAGCTTCAGCTTTACCAACTGTGGGACTCTAATGATGATGACTAATAATATTGATAAATAATATTAATGATGAAAATAACATACAGTTTCTAAGAGGTGAGTGTTCTATCACTTAAGCTTTGATTAGTTCCCTCTTTAATCCTGTAAGTGCTGTTATTTCTTTAAACACATGAAGAAATGAAGACAGAGGGTAAAGAATTTTATTAGATTCACACAGCGAAAAGCAGCAAAGCAGGGAGTCAAGCCTATCTCTCTGTCTTTAAAGCTTAGACCTCCTCCCCTCTGTGTGTATGTGCACAAGTGCACACATACATGTGTGTGTGTGTGTATATGTATGCCTGAGTGTGTGTGTATATGTGTGTGTGTGCGCGCGCACGTGCGCGTGTAGAGGTCAACCTCAACTGTCACTCCAGATATGCTATCTACCTTGGTTTTCAAGGCTGAGTCTCTCACAAGTCTGGAACTTGCCAGTTAGGGTAAGCAGCCTGGTCACTCAGCAAGCCCCAGACACCTTTTGGGACTGAGATTAAAAAGTCTGTGCCACCACAACTGGTTTTTGACTTGGGTTCTGAGGACTGAACTCAGGCAGATACTTTACCAGCTGAACTATCTCCCTAGCCCGAACCTCAGACTCTAAAATCATCACTTCAATAAACTAAGATGATTGTCACTTAGCAGGTGGTCCAAGGATATATTAAAATGTTTATCCTGGATTGTATTTTAAAGAGTGCACAGTGTAATTGGAGAGCCAAGTCATATATATATATATTTCATGCTTGTTGAAACAAACAAGCTGTGTTAGAAGCAAAAAGGCAAGAGTCAAGGCTATATGTGCTTTGATGTGTGAGCAAGAATGGGGGAAGAGGCAGACCGAGAGATGAGTCATGGTGTTGCGGGTTGTAATGGCAGTTTTGAGGAGTACCGGTTTAGGACCAAGTGTAATCCTGGGTGACAGAATGTAAACTCTTAATACCACTCCTAGATTTTAAATTTGTTAAAAACAGTCAACAGTGTCTCACTATCTCACAGTTGACTGGTATGAGAACATCCTTGCGTGGTCATGTACCAGAGAAGGGTTGGACCTTGCCATAACAGTGAAAAGAAATAAATCACATACAATTTCAAGGCATTTACCAAAAGCCAGGTGTTCAGTGATCCCTCTCTGTCCTCATCCCAAACTCCAGAATCCAGGGTTGCCATAGGAACCTTGTCATTATCATTCAGCAGAAGTAGACTTGCTTGGGTTGTGCGATTTTAAAAGCCACTTTATGCTATGTGTACGGTCTTGGGAGTAGGGGTGGTGGGAGGGCACAGCAGGCAGAGGTGGGATTATCAGGGCGACGGAGACTGCTGGACCTCCGACCCATCCGGTGAGGAGCCCAGGGGCCAGCTGTTCAATAACATTGCCTACCCTGGCTCCCTCCACTCGGACACACTTAGGTATTCAAGGATCTTAACAGAAGAGTGAACTGACCACATTATCCTTCCAAATAAGGTTATGGAGGCCATGCTGTTAGAAGGGAAATTATACATTTTGATGATAACAATGTGATGACAGTAACAGTAGCACACATTTGTTGTGTGTCTTTCAGGTGTCAAGACACTGAATTTGAGTTTCATGTATAGTATTTTCACTAACTTCATTCATCATCCATATCTCCTTTGCCAGTGAGGAGTCTGGAATGCACGGGGGGGCTTTTGTACCCATTCTCTCCTCTGTCATAGCCAGGAGGTTTCCCAGAATGGGCTGGTACTACTAGGCCTTCTGTCCTCAGTTATGGAAGGAGGGAAGATGGGTAGGGTATTAGAGAAAGGAATTCACATTGCTTATTCAGTTAGTCTTTCAGTCCTTTGAGAATCCCTAGGATGTAGTGAGAGTGATCTTCCAATTAGAGAACAGAACATATGTCTCAGAAAGTTCTTTGCTTCATGAGGAGTGAACTAAGGACCTGCACCCAGATCTCTGCCTGTCATACTCTGGGGTTTGTAACTCAAGTAAGTAAGTACATATTAGTGCTTTCAAAATGGAGGGCCCTTAGTTGGAAGGTAGACACACACTGCAATTTGGGTGCTCCTTGCACACTGGAAGTTGTTCATCTTTGTACATACATGGCTCTAGGAATAACCCCCTCTCCTTTGTTGGCATAGGTAGAGCCAAGTCAGTCAGGGTGGGCCTGTATTGAAACAAATTACGATGAGCCTCTTTCTGATTTTCATTAATGGTAGAGAGAATAACTAACTAACTTTCTCTCTCTTTCTCTCTCTCTCTCTCTCTCTCTTTCTCTTGAGTAATCAGTGGTGGTTAGAAAGTGTGATGAGTAAAGAAAGCAATGTAACCATTTTTTCTAAATTTTTAACACCTGCAAGTTTTGTTTAGCTTTCTCCCTGGGTCTCTGATCATAGTTTAAAATCCATTCCTCATTCCCTGCCTCCCCCTTTTTAAATCTTCTACAAGGTGTCTATACAATATAAATATGTTAAAGGATTGGAAAAAATGGTAAAGAAAAAACTAGCCAGGGTCTAAAATACACTGGGCAGAGATTTCCAAGTGGACGCTCCTGGTAAGCACCACGTGCTAATATTGTGAGCTCTCAGAGTAGAAGACCACTTCAGCACATCATTCCATCGAAGCGGGGCCACAGCTTGTATAACAACCCGCTGCTTAATTGCATGTTGTTTTCTCATATTTCTGGCTTTTCTCATGGAGCTGTTAATTGGCCAGAGGACATCTCTGCTTTTCATGCAGCAAGCTCCTGATCATGAAGCAGAAGAGATAAGTAGATGCTTGTGTGGGGTTGGGGTGGGGGGAGTGCCAGAATGGTCCTCTGTCCTCTAGTTGCATTCAAACATATTGTTGGCTGTAACCGCTGGTTCGCATTAGTAGGGATGGCAGAAGTGGCTTGAGTATCGATCAAGGGCTGTGGTTTACACGTAAGCTATTTAGACAGAGGTGAGAAAAAAAATTGATAAAACAGGGAGTTAAGAGGAACAAATGGATTCATGCTGGGTCTTTGGACTAACTTTTTTTTTTTTTAAACAAAATATGGGGCTGAGGAGATAGTTCAGTGGGTACAAGTTCTTGCTGTACAAGCCTGAGAACCTGAATTTAAATCCCAAGAAACCATGTAAAAGCTGAGCATGGCTGGGGTACCTATAACCACAGGCTCCTGGACATCGTGCAGGCACCTGGACACCAAGCAGGCACCAGGGCATCTCACAGGCACCCAGATCTCCCTCATGGCCATGTCAGCAATGCAGACAGATCTCTAATTGTCCTGGTCCACATAAGCATTTGGTGTCAGGACTTGCTCAAGCTTAGGTTATTGTACACCATCCGTCCTGCTGCCTTGTCCTTTGTGCTTGCAGCCCTTGGGTAGTGCCATAGTCCATGTTCCCTCCAACCCTATTGCAGAGGGCACTAGAGTAGCAACCACAGCCACAGGAGTGGCAGTATTGACGTGGCGTGGTGAGGAGTCCAGGAGGATCTCTTGGTAACTAGAGGACAGGTCTCTTATGTGGATGCTCAGTCCAGGAAATGAGACACTCCAGCTGGGCTACCCTGTCATTGTTCAGGAATAAGGTGATCTTGTAGTTTGGCAGCTAGTTTTTAGGCAAGATCTGGTCTTGCTTTAGACTGCTGCATCCTATCTTACCCTCATCACCTGGCCTTTGTGCCTACAGCACATGGTAGTACCACAGCGCATGCTCTCAACAGGAGTGGCAGAATTGGGCTGGCAGGCAACAAAGAGGCCAGAATGGGCTGGTGGCAGTCTGAGGTCCTATCCCTCGTCTGCTCTGGGTGAGCATTCATGCCTGTCCGGGTCTCCAGCCATGTGCCTCCTAGCAGTGCTTGCTGCCATTCCCCTGTCTGCCTGGTCCAGGGTCTGCCTTTCTTTGCAGTGTGAGTGTCTCATTCCTGAAGTGGCAGCTCCAGCCTCTCGGGTTGCAATAGGGTGGCAAGGTTGTGGCCTCAGCCTCATGGCATCGCAAGTACCACCCCTTACTCTCTCTCGGAGAGGCCTAACTCCCTTGTACTCTATCCTGTTGGTGACCTCGTCTCTGGTTCAGTGTCCTCCCGGAAGGCTGAGCCTGCAGGCTCCCTTCGCTATCCTTCCTTCCCACTCAAAGCCAGGTGACCTTTTAGTCATGTCACCGACCCTGTGTCTTTCCAACCATTTGTAATTCACAAAGTTCTTCCTGCCTGACTAGGCTCCAGTATAGTTCTGGTCCACAAATGCGTGAGGAGCTGGAGGTGACACGAGCAGAGGTGATACGCAGCTGCCAGAGCCCTGTCGGATTTTGCTTATGCTCTCCCCCCATCCTGAGTCCTGTCCTTGGCTCTGATCCTCCATCCCAGATTCATCCCCCAGCCTGCCTCATCCATGTCTCTGGCAGTACCCATGGGCTGAGTGGGGGCCCTGGCCTGTCAGGTAGCTGTGATGCTCAGCAGTCCTGCTGCGCCATCTCTCTCTCTCTCTCTCTCTCTCTCTCTCTCTCTCTCTCTCTCTCTCTCTCGGTTTCCACTTGCTTCTCATTCCCGACTCTCTCCTGGCTCATTCCTCTATGCCCCAGGAAGGACCTGTGGGCAGAACCCATTAGTAGAACCTGTGGGCCAAACACATGGGCGTAGTGGGAGCCCCCCACCCCCCAACTTGTAGGCAGTGATGGGGCACCATGGGCCTGCCCTGCAGAGGTGCTACTCTGCTCCTGGATCGCCTTCTCCATTTTAATCATGGGTTAAAAATGCATTCTCATTCCACCATGCTGCTTCTCTCAACTCAAGGTCCAAGGTTCCTCCAGGTCAGTCACCACAGCTGTGTCTTTCCAATCACTCTGGATTCTCATAGTTCTCTTTGCTGGACCCAGTGCCTGTGTAGCATCTCCTGTTCCACGAACATGTCAGGGACTATGGCTGCCTTGAGAAGGGGTGGTGGGGCAGTTACTAGAGCCCTGACAGATTCTCTTCACTGCCCCGCCTCCATCTTGAATCCCTGAAGTCTAGCTTTTGACCGAGAGATCAGAATTCTTAAATACTCATGACCCAGATTATAGTGCATTAAAGATTTGTTCCAAAATAATTCTTGAGAGAAGATCCTAAGGGGCATTGAGTAGGGCAAAGACGGAGCAAAAATGCTCATTGTTGATGTCTAACCAAGGATACATAGCGGCTCTCTTCTTCTGAATACCTCTGACCTCTTCCCCTTCCCACTCCTTCCCTCCTTTGTCCCTGCCTCCTTCCTTCTCTCTTGACTTAAATTAAATACACACACACATACACACACACATATATGTATATGGGTGATTTGGCTGCATATGTGTCTGTGTACCAATGTGCATGCCTGGTTCCTGGACTATGGAAGAGGACATTGGATACTGTAGAACTGGAATGACAGAGGTTGTGAGCCACATTCGAGTGCTGGGAATAGAACCTAGATCCTCTGGGAAGAGCAGCAAGTGCTCTTGACTACTGAGTCATTGTCATTTCTCCAGTTCCTGGTTGACATTTTTGTAATAAAATTTTCTAATGCAATAGCGTAGCCTTGTGGTAGCTAATCTTGGTTGTCAATTTGGCAGACACAGGAAGACAGAACCACAGTTAAGAAATTACATCCATCAGATTGGCCTGTGGGCATGTCTGTGGGGGCATTTTCTTGATTAATGTCTGTGGGAGAATGCACCCCTGGGCAGGTAGGTGTTGTGGGTTGTGTAAGAAACGTAGCTGAGCAGAAGCAGGGAAGCAAGCCAGTAAAACAGCATTCCTCTGTGGTCTCTGCCTTAGTTCTTGCCCCAAGCTCCTGTCCTGGTTTCCCTTGATGATGGACTATATAAGCTGAAAAAACTTTTCTTCACCAGATTGTTTTTGGTCATGGTATTTGTCATGGTAGTATGGTAGTGTTGTGATGGAGCTGACCATGTAATTTTTGGTGAGGATTGTGACAGCCTTTGGAACCCTGTCTGGAAAAGCTCACAGCTTAATGAGCCTTTGTGGGACCTTGGAAGATAAGGCTGAGGGAAATGCAGACAATGAGACCTGGCCTGTCCAGTTTCAAAGGGAAGCAAAGGCTGTCACGTTTGTTTGTGTGGTATTTTGAATTAAGAATCTGTGGATGTGAAACCTTTGGTGCTTTGCTGGGACAGCGGAAGCTGGTTAGGTGGTGTTGAAAATTAGCTTTGATTAATCAGGGAGCAACACTGAGGTGAAATCTTCTGGGAAGTATTTCCTCAGGGTAATTACACAGAGCTGTGGTGCAGGTTAAGCTGGCAGCAGGACTTGGCAAATGATGTGTAAGCATCTTCTGCACGGTACGGTTTTGACGGCATGAAGACGTCATGGAGAGCAGCTGAGGCTTGGCACTTTGTGGCAGTCAGAGTCTCCCTGAAGAGAGGCTTAGCAAACTAGAACAGACTGATTCTTGGTTACTCTCAGTAAACAGGCAAGGTAAGGTCTGTCACAGATAACATCCTGCAATGTTTAAGCTTGATATAATTGATGTCAGGCACATATTTACCAAACATTGTGCCCTGCACTTCATGGATTCTGGGATTGAGGGGCAGGGATGAGGGTGAGGACTTAGATCAGTAGGACCCAGAATTTTACAGATGTGTTCCAGTTCCAGCTGTTTACCTGTATGTTTCCTACATTAGAACTTCCCCGTAGGGTTTTGTTTAAACAAAAGAAGTACCTGCTTTAAAAAATAAATAAATAAATAAAGAAAGAAAGAAAGAAAGAAAGGAAGAAAGAAAGAAAGAAAGGTAGAAAGCACCATCTGACTTTATAAAGAAGGAAACGGAAGTCCAGAGCGGGAAGAGAACCAGATTCATCCAGGAGGCAACTGCTCACCCTAGCTCGCTGGATGCTGGTCCTGATCTGTCATGCTCTCCTCTGAATCTGTAGGCTTTTAGCCTCCTGCATAGGTTCTCTGCATCCTGCACTCCAGAGCTGCCTTTCCCCTCTAGCCAATGCTGCTGAACTCCTTCTCTGCCTGAAGCTTGCCAGAGGGAGAGTCCTTTGAGAAGTGCTTGCTGTGTGCTTCAAGCCCCCACCTTGCTCTTTTTCAGCTCCTGGCCCTGCAGCTGTGCCAGATCACTTCCAGCAGAAGACAGCCAAAGATGGCGGATTTGGGAAATGAACAGCCTCCTTGGGAGTCTGCATGGGCCGGGAGGCTGTATATTGAGCACTGAATCACTTTTAATGCTTGTTTCACCTGCTGCTCATCCATATTTGCCTTCAATAAAACCAAGCATCCTAGAAAGAGCCTCAGGAGAGCCTATCTTTCAGGGCCAGAGACACCTACAGAGCACAGTGGGAATCCAGGGTTATAGAAATGTTCTGGTAGGTTGAAAGGTTTTCTCCCAGAACCAGATGGGGCAGTCTAGAGGATAAGGGAGGGTGTGCTCTTATTTCTGTTATGCTAATGTTAGACCTTAAATTCACCCTTTTGTACCCTACTCTGCATGATAAGGCTTGTTTCCATCTGTAACATTTTTGCTACATATTTGGCCTGGTCAGTGTGAAAGGGTCTGGGGCAGTGGTAGGAGAGGCAGTCTGGATGATGGCAGTCACTTTGTGTGCAGCTTGAATAAACTCTGCATAAATCTTGCCAGCCCTGTGACCTCATCTCATCTCCCTGCTCACTTCTGATGAAATAGAAGTGTTCTGTTTATAGCTATAGAGCACTACCTTCAGAGTAAGGTTGTTCAGCATTAGGAGAGTCCTTAGAACTGAGCTCAGGCCTGGCATCCATCCACTGGAGGAATCATTAATAACTTTAATCTTTAATGAGTACTTGCTGTATGTTAGGAGTGGGTTCCAGGGATGGCATAGATCTAGTCCATACTCACAGGTACACAATCTAATAATGTAATAAGAAATAGGACTGAGTGATCAATTTTATTGAGTTTTTGCTCCTTGCCAGGCACTCTGCTAATGATTTGCCTATGTCTTGTCATTTCTGTACTCTTTACAGCAATCAGAAAGAAAAGCTTCCATTAATAACCCCGTTTTACCTAAGGAGCATTGGAGTTTGGAAACTACATATAACTTGCACGATGTCAAGGAGATAGTAACCAGTTTTATGTCAAAGACAGGATTTATTCCAGACAATAGTCTGCAGAATACACATTTTTACCACCATATACTGCTGCCTTGCATGGTGGGAGGGACTTCCTGTGGCAGTAGGAAGTATAAATCCCACCAGTCGAGAACAAGACCATCACCACAATTGAGCCAAATTTGAAGCAAGGTTTAATTAAATTAACTAAATACTAGCTAGGAATATGGACTCTGACCAGGACCATTTTGAGGTTCCCATGAAGTGGTCCTGTCACCTCCAAAGTTCCCACAAAATGGTGCCAAGTCTTGTGGAACAGATGCTTAAAGGCAGAACCCATAAGGGTATGTACTTACTACAAGGTCTGATCAGTAGCAAGCATCTATCCTGACATACTTCCTATCTGGGTATCTCCCACCTACAAGTGACAGTATATCCAGTGATTTGGAGCACATCTAGTGCAGTTGGATTAACCAAATGGGATCTAGACAGTCACCAACCTACATTTCAGGAGGTTATCTGTCCTCGGGCAAGGGAGATTACAGTATTCTGTCTTTCTGTATCTCATTTGAACAGAGCCACTCATCGCTCCAGGAAGCTATCTGTCCTTGTTCTATAAATCTTATAAATCCCAAATCCAGTTGAGAATAAGACCACCACAAACTGAGCCAAACTTGAAGCAAGCAAGCTTTAATTAAATTAACTGAATACTAGCCAGGAAGATGGACTCTGACCAGGTTCATTCTGAGGTACCCATGGAGTGAACCTGTTACCTCTAGATCCCACAGAATGGCACCGAGTCATGTGGCACAGGTTCTTAAAAAGGCAGAACCCGTAAGGCTATGTACTTCCCACCAGGTCCAATCAATGGCAAGCATCTATCCTGTCTAGTTATCTCCCACCTACAAGTGACCAAGCTCATCTGGTGCATTTGAAGCACATCAGGTACAGCAGGGTCAACTAAATGAGATCTAGACACTCCCTACCCAACAGTCCAAGAGGTTATGTGTAGCTGCACACCTCCTGTGTAGCTCAGAAAAGAAGACAAGGAGGCATATTTCATAATTGCAATCCCTGCCAGGTCTCAGCAGAGGGAACCACCATCATAGCACACCCCATACTGGACAGTGGAACCCTGAACATCTGAGCTCTGGTGTTTTTACTGATTCGGAACTCCTCAGAAGTTCTACTGATAGCACGTGCAGATCCTGAACAATCAAACATCCCCCACATAAATCCAACACCTATAGCCAATACAAAACGCCAAGACCTAGGCAGACCCTCACCCAAAAGTGCACAAAACAGTTTATACATAACTAAAAATAAACTTCCACCACAGTTATGTCCTTGGGCAAGGGAGAGTCAAGACTGTCTCACCTGAACAGCCCCACCCATCATTCCAGGAGGTTATGTTTTTCTTTTAGAGATTTCTTAGGCACAGTAACTAAACTTTAAAACCTAACGTTTGCTCTTACTATCTTCTAGGCACAGTATTAAAATTTAAAACATAACTGTTGCTCTTATAGAAGGAGAGGGAAGTTAGCCCTTTGAGTGGGAAGTGAATGAAAAAAAAAAAAAAAAAGAAAGAAAGAGGAAGGACATGAGTGTTCCTAGATAAGTAGAGGAGAAGGTCTATTATAGATAAAAGGGAGCTCTGAGCCAGAGGCAGAGACATCTGGGGGAGTCCAGAGTGAACTCAACCCTGAGCTGGGCCATGTGAGAAGGGGCTGGGGGAAGAGGGGAGAGAGGGAACTAGGTGGAGCAGCCAAGAGGGCAAAAAGGTAAAAAGACCAAGTAACCAAAATGGCTAGATTATACAGGGTAGAGCCGCCAGGGGAAGGACATCCCTGGGCTGGAGAGTTCAGGATAGGGTGTGGGGTATGCCAGCCATACCCTGTATCAGGTAGGGACTGGGGCCAGGACTGCTTTGATATGTTAAATAGGCACCTCAGCCATTTGTCCATGGCTTGAGACCTAACAGGGAGTTTACAGGGAAAACTAGAGGAGGCTTCACAGAAGAGGAGACTGCCTAGATTTAAAGGGTGAGATCAGGAGCTCAGAGTAGCAAGCCTGTTTGGAGAACTGTAGGTGGCAGTTTATGCTTCCATAGAAAAGAGGAAGCAAGAGCTACACCATGCTGAAGAACTCTCCAGGGTAGCATACCAGCCGTCTTCCAATTCAGTAGTCACTAGCCACATGTGGCTACTTTAACTGAATTGAAATTAAATTATATTAAAAATCTGCTTCCTTGGTCTCTGTGGCCACATGCAATGAATGGCTACTGCAGTAGAGGGTACATGTGCAGAATTTTGTGTATTGTTCCCAAAAGTTCTGTTGGGTAGTACTGGGATGACTCATTTTCATACTTGGCACATGTCTGCCAGGATTCACCCACTGTTCCCTGGCTCCCAAGAATACAAAGTTCCAGGGGATTAGTTCTGGTGGAAGTCAGTGTGCTGTCTGCCTAGCTCTACAGCGGGGAATTGGCTGTAGTGTGTGTGTGTGTGTGTGTGTGTGTGTCATGCGCGCACAAAGTGCATTTGCTCCAGAGGTGAATGTTTGTGACATTTAAAAAACAGCACTTCTCAGGTCAATATATAAAATAATGCCCCCAAATATATCATTTTCCCTGTAAGCCGGGAGAGCTACTAGTTTCATTAAAAAGGCAGTGGCAAATCTATTTTTAATTTTATTTTTTATTAAAAATGCCTTACTGCTCAAGATCATAATCTCTAACAGAATAATAGGTGTCATTTTAGAGTTTCGAATAGCCATCGAAATAGCACACACAGGAGGTTCTTAAGAAATAGGATTTGGTGCTTTATATTGTTGTAGGGACAAAAATAGGTCAAAAAGCTTTTCCTTTCTACTTCAAGTACAGTGTTCTGACTTTCCAGATGGTGAGAAGCCATTTAGCAGTATAAAAGGGATTTTTATTTAGATAATGCTAACCTTGTTTAATTTTACAAACTTTGTTTTGTAAAAGGAGCAGGGCTCTTTTCAGAGCCCTGTAGGCCCTTGTTAAATATTTCAGATATTATTTGCGGCCAGGAGATTGTGTTTGGAAGACTTCTGATTCACTCCTCCATTTAAAACTGATTCATCGCTATTTTGGAATGTGAGGTTTGTGTCTGAGTCCTGATTCTGTCTTTTAGTATCCATGACTTAGGCAAATTCCTTTGCCTCTTCTGGGCATCTCTTGATTTTCTAGCTTAGCATTCACTCATCCTGCTTCATTTTGCTCTGGAGGAGCTGTGGTCATACCCACTCATGGACTTTAGGGAAGATGATTCAGGCTCTGGGTGAGAGTCAGGACAAAGGTGCCTGTTCTATCTAGTGTTTGGCTTAAGGATGACACATGACCTGGTCAGTTATAAGATGGTGAGGCTTTGGCAGGAGCTGTGGGGACTACATTTGTAAAGGAGGAAGGTTTTTCTTTTGGCCTCACAGTTTAGCAGTGGGAAAGGCATTTTGGCTGGCTCAGTCTTGTCCAGGTTGGTGGGAGCATGGGGCCAAGTTTGCTCTTAACATGGACCAGGAAGCAGAGAGCTGCAGCCAGAATCAAGGCTATACTGTAACCTTTAAGGTCCACCCCAGCAAACTGTTTCCCTTGTTCTCACCTCTTGAAGGCTCTACAGCCTTCCAAAACAGCACCAACCATCTGAGGAGGGACCAGATATTTAAACATAAGTCATTCCCATCATAACATATTGAACTAACTAAGAACAAAAATGCTAGACCACATCATACCTTGCCTGTCAGGGCTTTGCAGATCATAAGCCATTAGATGTTTGTTTAAAGGCTAATTTAGGTTGACCTTTCTGTCACTTCAATGGAAAAAGCCCTCTTAGAAATTCTTCAAAACTGGTTTAGGATGTCTGTCAGGGGAGAAGAATGAGGATGGTGGGAATGTATCGATGATGCTTGCCTCTTAGCTAAGCTGCTGTGAGGATGTAGGGGGGCAAGTTCCAAAGCATATTAGAAACAGTGTGTTACTAGATGCTTCTGAGAGAAGATGCTGGAGCCTCTTAGATCACATTTGACTTTCCTTGTCAGAGAGGCTGTTTTAACTGTTTAACTGTTTTTGTTAATAGATCGAAGCTGGTGTGAGAGATTAAGTGTATTACGCTCAGCGTTTTAGGAGATAAGCTTCAAAACCAGTTTGAAATGTCTGTAGATATGAGAAGGTCTTAAAGACTGTAAAGCCACAACAGACTGTTCATTTTTAGGGCCAATTTTGCTTTCTGGAACTAAATGCTTTTCTTGTGGGGCTTCTCTTAATTTGCCTAGACTTTAAGGTGTTGGATGTCCACTTGGTGAATTTGGGTGCCAATTCAGTGAAATTGTTAAGTCAGATAACTTAGCCAGGCTGTATGGATGCATGCTCTTCCTATGTTGGCTAGCGGTGCTTCAGGCCTCTTCACTGTGGAGGCTGTTTCTCTAATGATCTGTCCCCTGGGAATGTTCCATAGTGATTTCATAATCTATCAGTCAGTAGAATGGACAGACCCTTATGTCCTATACAACAGGAAGTGCTTGGACTTTGAGTGAACCCAGACCTCCCTGCTCACTGGGACAAGTGATTGCCATGGTTCAGTGATGGGCACTGTTCTCTACAGTGAGGAACATGCCAGGGCCTCATACCTGGCAGGCAGGCAGTAATCACTCCACCCCCATCCCATTCATGTAAATGGGTTATTTTAAAGCAAGCCATTCTGGCTCTAGGGAAATTAAGAATTTTATTAAAGAATCAATGGACCCCTCCAGCATTTGTCTTCTAATTCTTTGGGTGAGTAAATCTTGTTCTCAGTAGCTGCTCTGCTTTTGTGATCTGTGGGAGTCTTGGTATGAGGAGAGTATTCTCTGCTGATCTGCTGACACTAGGGCATCTCTGAGCTTTTTAATCCCTCTGCTCAGCATGTGCAGTACAAGGGAGCACCAACCCTCCCAGGTGCTCAGGAGAGCACCCTTTTCCTCTCCCGTGAGATGTCATGTGTGTTCTTGGTAGGCCTGTGGTCCAGATTATTTCTGAAGCTGCTGCTGAGGTACTGGATGCCTGTGTTTCCTCCCTACCTTCTCATGGATCTTTTTGTCCTGGGAGTAGTTCATTCCTTTCATTTTCTCTCCTCCTCTGATGCAAATAAACACCATAAGGAGCTGTTATGGGAAGATGGGTGGGATTAATTCTGTAGCACCATCAGTGACATCTAGGAGCCCTCCAGGGTGGGACAGGCACATAGGCAGCAACTCAGAAGAACTCCTGGCAGCTAGAGCCCACCCCTAGTGGAAAAGGCTAGTCTAGAATGCTTCTGAGTTCTGTGGCCAAAGGTGTTTCATTGGAGGTCAAAAAAGCAGACTGTTTATTTGAAACAGGGTCTCATGTAGCATGGGCTCACTTCAAACTTACTATGTAGCTGAGGATGACCTTGAGACTCTTGTCTCATGCCATCTCTCTAGTGCTGGGACTTCCATGCAATGGGTCAAATCCAAGGCTTCTTGCATCTACCAATGAGCCATATCCCTTGCTCAAAGAAACACTTCAGTGATAAGAGTTATTATTATTTTATCCTAGTGTTGTACAAGTGACTGAAAATCGAGTAGAGGAGAGTCTGGTAGCTGTGGTCCCAGCATAGACTGTAAAGAGAATCTTATATCCAAACTGGATAAGAGAGAGTATTGTACTGGGTAGTGGTCAAGAGCAGCGGTCTGCAAACTGGGGGCCAGTCTGTCTTCATGAGCTAAGATAGCTTTTACATTATAAGGTCTCAAAACATTAAAAGAATAGTGTTTTCTGTACCGGGGAAATGACGCATAATTTAAATCTCACTGTCCATCGGTAAAGCCTTGCTGGCTCATAACCACACGTATTCTGTCCTCTGTGCCCATTTTCCTACTACCGTAGCTGGCTTGCGAGCCTGGATCACGCGGCAGGCAGAGCTTCAAGGATTTACAATCTGACCTTTTCCATAAAAAAGTTTGCTGACTCCTGTATGAATATACAGTTTGTAGAACCTTCCTGCTCCAAGACTGCGCGGAAAATGATAACGTTTGTTCAGCGCATCAGGGAGGTAGAAGGTGCCTTGCTGGGCACAGCCTCCCTGCTGCTCTTGCAGGTAGACCTTCAGTTGTCCTTACAGACACTGTGCTGCCACCTGCGAATGCCGGAGGTGGACAGTCTCACCTGGGTCCAGTTTTCTGGGGTGGAGGTGGCTTCCTAATGACGCCCCGTGGGCTCAGGTGTTCTTAGTTACCTTGCTCGGCAGCCCTTTCAGCTTACAGAGCCTTTTCACTCATGTGGCTGCCTTTGTTCTCAGTTGGTTTTCATTTTGCACATGTCATTTTGAGCTGATCTTTTTGTATAAACTAGCCCTTTTGAAGATGTTATGGGAAGGTATATGAGTATTTGCTATTACAAATTAATTTTTTTTTTAAATACACACACACACACTTTTAATGTTACAGAAGACCTTGTGTTTTGACGTGGTCACCTGGTCACCATGGGATTTCCCGTGTTTGGCCGGTTTTAATGGGGCCGGGCTAAGAATTAGTGTTTTTTAGGTTTAAGGGAGGAGGGCAGCTGACAATGTATCCATTCAGGCATTGAGTACAACAAGCTTAAAGGTCCTGATGGTGCAAGCTGACTTGAACAGCAAAAAGCTGCTGTAGCTGGGCTTTGGGATGTTACCCTGAGACGTATGAGTGAAAGCAGGTCAGATCCACTTAGTAATGGAGCAGCAGTCACCCAGTGGGACAGAGCCTACACATCTTTCCAAGGCCCCTTGCACTGCCAGGATATAAATTTTAGGCCCTAACCTGCTTGGTTACTACCTGTAGTTTCCTGGGATTAAGCATATATGCCCATTCTTAGTATGTTCACAGTAAACTGTGAGCCTGAGCCAGCATCACCAAACCTGGCTACCAGATCCTGGTGACAAGCAGCAGGACCATGCCCAGGCCTCATCTTTCCAATGCAGGTGGATTAATTCATTGTTCTCCAGTGAGGTAAATAACTGTAGTTTTCCCCATTTTGAACCATGTTCTCTGAGGTTCTATGCCAACTCTGCAGGGACCAGCTGAGCTGGATGTGCTCTATCCAGTTGCTGACAGCCCTGTGTGGTGATAGGTCTCTCTTGTAGACTGTTGGAAGTGGCTTCTTCCCCACAAACATTCTTTTGCACATGTGTATAAACATACAGCTTGAAAAACTGTATATATGGGCTCAGAGCCTTGCTTGTGATCTTATTAACTCAGGCTGGGCCAGGGCAGAAAGACTTGGGCAGAAGAAGAGTTGAATAAATCCTGCCTGCTGCGCTTGTCAGGATCTTCCTCACATGCAACAATGATTATTCATCCAGAAGTCACATAATTTGAGTGTCTAATGTGTATCAAGTGTGAGCCAGGAGCTCATATGTTTGGTCTCATCTCAGGACTCCTGTCTCCCTGGGCCAAGGGTATAGTGTATCTCTTCTTGCTTGAAAGATAGTAGGCTGAAGCTCAGAATCAGAGCAGTGTCTCCGTGGTCTGCAAACTTGGCTTCTAACTCAGGTCTCAGCAACCATGACTTTCTAGGCTGTTAGGTTGCAATAGTGCCAGCATGTTTTTTTTTAACATGAATAACACATATGGTAGATCCTGCCAGGCCCTGAAATGTCATTTCTCACCTGCCTTGGGTAGGCAGGCAGTCCAGAGTCCCAGGCTTGGGGAATGTAGAATTTCTGGTTTTATCATGAATGCCATTAGGTAGATTAATTACTGTGGCTGTGAATGTACCTTCCACTTGAGGAGGGGGTGTGGAATTGTGATGTCTTCTCAGCCTCTATCACAGGCAGGCAGTACAGTCCGTCCCTGCTGAGGTAGCTCTCTACATGAGGATAAAATTCATGTTTGTCATGACTTACCTGCCATCATGGACACCCCAGATACAAAGTGCAATAGATTGTATGGCTGCTTCTCCACGAAGGAAATATCACACTTACGTAAAGCCTAGCTATACACATCATAATCACAGACGTGTAAACACAAGCTGTGATATGAGTGTCCGCTCCGTCTGCTTCTGTGAGAATTTTTCCTTGTGGCATGTGCTCGCTACATGTGGTTTTAACCGGGGTGAAACACAGTCCATGTCCCTGAAACTGTGATTATATGAACTAGATTTGGCCTCTAACTTTAGATGGACTACGTATCCTGCATAGGAATGCTAATGGCATTATTTCATTCTTTTCTTTGTTGCTGGGGAATATTGACATGGTGGAAATTCTTGACTCAGAAATCACATCTTCCCCGTGTTGGATTCTTTTTTTCATATATTTAGTGAAGAGAGAAATGAATGAGTGATGCTTTTCTCACAGCACCTTTATCTCAAATCTTCACTTTTATGGCTTGTTATTATTATTATTATTGTTATTATTACTATTACTATTATGTTTATTTGTTTTTAAAGGAAGCATGATTTGGCTTCAATGTTTATAGTAGGAACTGAATGAGAATATAGATCTCTCATAGTTACAGTTTTCCAGCAACTGCTGACGGTAAATTTATTTACTTGATGGTGGTGCTTTTTCTCCTCCATTTGTCTGAAAGCTCTACTTTGAGAGGACCTTGTCTCTTTGGTCTTTGTTTTGTTCTTAGCACCTTAAAAGAATCTCGGCCCATAATAGATGCTGAGTACATTGATGAGTGCGTGGCAAGTGTTAGGACTTAGAGAAAAATGTGTTTCATTTTCTGGGATCCAGCTTTGCTTCTAGTAGTGCAGAAGCCTGAGAGAGTCATCCAGATTCTTGGAATTCTAGTATTCTTGTAGTAAAATATCAGCAGTTGAACACCAGGACTGGCCTCACTTCTTACGGTACTTTACTAGACTCACTATGGCAAAGGATTGTAGACCCAGTGTCTTAAACCACAGACTTTTTTTTAAATCTGTGGCCAGAAGATCAAGATTGAGGCATCAGCAGGCAGAGTTGGTTTCTTCTGAGTCCTGGCCCCTTGACTTGACATTTCTCTCTGTCTTCACGTTGCATCCCTGTGTACCTATGTCCTGATCGCTTTTCATGGGATTCGATTAAAGTCCATTCTAACAACCCATTTAAACGTTCTCACCTCTTTACAGACCATGTCTCCAAATACAGTGTCAGTTTTAGAGAGGAGAGATTAAAACCTGACACATGACTTCTAGGAGGTCATACATGGCTTCCACAAGGTGACAGCTTGGCCCGTAATGCAGAGTTGCTGATTTGAATATACTCTGTGACTGGTAAAGTTTATTCACAGTACTGAAACATTTAAAAAGTCGCATTGACAGAATTGTATAGTTAAAGTTTAACATAAAAGTTAGCTAGTTTTCCAGGCTGACCTGTTATAATTTCCTTGATGAGCCTGCTGCTTTGGGGGATCTGAAGCTAACCTCATCCTTCCCCTAGAGAATTGTCTGCACAGAGACACGGAGACATAATTGCACAGAGAATTGTCTGCAATATGTTAGTTTTCTGGGTTCTGGAAGTTATTAAATATCAAGAGCCCGTGTCTACTCACCTCTGGACCAAGTTCACATATGAGGTACACTGTAGTCCCTGTAAACTCTGCTTAGTTCATTAGATAGCATGTAGCACTTACTGAGCCCTTACTTAGCCAGGCATGGTTCCATAGGAGCTTGTGGCTGGAATATCACCCAGCCTGCCTGGAGTTTGGATTTGGGTCAGGTCCTCTGTTTCAGGCTCTGCTCTTACCTATGGAGTTACACTGGGTCCCAGAGAAGGTGTCATGGTGGCTGCCAGAAGCCACAGATATAAATAGGTATGGCTTTCACTTAGTTCCATGGAGTTGTCCCAACTTGGACAGCCCTTCCTGATTTATTCTGTTGAGTTCTGCAACTGAATTGCATAACCACCACTACAAAGCCAGGAGACTAGCTGACCCCATCTTGGCTAAGACCTGAGCTTGTCATGGTCTCTGTATTTGAATTTCTGACCTGGGTCCCCAGGTTCCCTCATGTCCATTTCTGACCAGTCTTGCCCTGTGAGTAGGATGTGTGCTCTGGCTTGGGCTTGCTGGCTGGGCTCTTTGTTTGCCTTATGTGTGGAAGGACAAATTGCCAGGGTGCTTTCTGATGATGTCAGAACCACAATCGAGAGAGGTGCATGTGTCCTGGTGGCCTGGACCATGGTCATTGTCATGGTTGCTGGCAGCAGTGGCACAGAAAGTGCTCCATCAGGGAAAACCCCAATGTCATAGGGTGCTCTAGACTCAGGACTGTGGTCAATGGCTTCAAGGGAACATGTGATCCAGAATCCTGAAATCTGAATGGAAGTTATGTGAAAAAAAGAAAGCCATAGAGAATGGGAACTACAGGTAAGGGAAAAAATTGCTGAGATATGTGAAGGGAGAAATTAGTTTATTAAACTTCTCACTCAGTACCCTGGGCTCTATTGGAAATGACATGCTTGGCTGAGGATCACAGGAAGGAGGAGCTGCATGGGCAAAGCTGAGAAGTTTGAATTTTAGCCTCTTTGAGGGTCAGGCCTGTCATGTGCATGTGATTTTGCAAGGATCTTGCCCCATACCCTATGCCTTTCCCTAGTTCAGTGCTTGTGCCTGGGACTATGATGGCCCTAAAGCTGGGTGGGAAGCTGAGAGGAGACGGAAACAGCTTTATTTGCATGTTCATGGTGTTACATTTACTTAAAATTTAAAACTAGTACCTCATCAGCTGTAGCAAGGAAGTTGCTGCCAACCTTGGGAGCACTTCTGTGGGCCCCGTAAGCCACCTGGGACTTGACGACTTGGTGGAAATGAAAAAAGGCATTCCCACTGATCAGCTTGCTGCTTGCCATCCCAGCATCTCTCTTCCACTCTCCCATGACTTCTCCAGGTCTTAAAACCTGCACCGCTCAGCTTTAGTGTGTGGCTGGAGGACCTGAGAGACATGGACAGAGGTGGCATACACAGAGACCCATATATAAAACTTTTCTCGTAATGTCTTTGTCATTTCTTGGCTCTGTACACTCAGAATCTCTGCCTAAACATCAGTATCATTGATTGATTACCATCTCATTGCCATTACCACAGTTGGCTGTGGCCTGATTGTCTACCCTCAGATCATACAATGAAACGCTTACCCCCGATGTGATATATAAAGAGGACTTGAAGCATGCTTGGTTCAAGAGCGTATTGGGATGGGATTGACACCTTTATAAAAGGCCCCAGAGAGCTACCTTCCTCTTTCTAAATGCTTGAAGGTACTACTAGATAGGTAATCTATCTACTGGGGCCTGTCTTGAACTTCTCAGCTAGATAGGTAATCTATCTACTGGGGCCTGTCTTGAACTTCTCAGCCTAGAGAACTGTGGGGATAAGTGTCTCTTGTTTATAAACCACCCAGTCTTATGGTCCTCTGTTAAAGCAGCTAAATGGACACCTTGATCACTGCCATCATTGTCATCATCACCATCATCTCCTGCTTCTATAGTGTTTTCCTATACCAGCATTGTGTGTGTGTGTGTGTGTGTGTGTAACATATGGATTCATTTAATTCTTTTCATAGCCCCATAGTGAATCTCATGTCATGACCTCTATTCTGTCTTTGGGTAGACTGTGGCATGGAGATATTCAGTAAATGTAAGAACAAAGTTATGTTTTTAACTTTAATTACTGTGCCTAAGAGATTTCTAAAACATAGACAGATAACTTTCTGGAATGCTGGGTACAGGCTGTTCACGTGAGATTCAAAAACCATAATCCTGTAATAATTCCATGTGCCCAAGTATAGATAACCCCCCGAAATGTTGGATGGGGGCTGTGTAGATTGCATTTGCTTAATCCAAATGCATTGGATATCCTTAGTCACTTGTAGACAGGAGATAACCCAGACAGGAAGTACGTCAGGATATATGCCTGCCCCTGATTGGACCTGGTGAGAAGTATGTAGCCTTATGGGTTCTACATTTGTAAGCATCTGTTCCACATGACTCAGCGCCATTTCTTGGGAACCCCAGAGTGGGGAACTTGGGAATGGTTCTGGCCAAAGTCCATCTTACTAGCCAGTATTAGTTAATTTAATTAAAGCTTGCTTAAATTTGGTGGGATTTACATTAAGTTTCCAAAGTTCCTGTTGCTGATGAGTGGCAGAACTGAAATCCAAAACTGGCACTAGAACCTGCTTTGAGCCTCTTCCTGTCTCTCAGAGAGGAAACATATCTGACAATTTCTACACTGGGGAGCTAGAAGGAGGAGCCTGATGGCTTGTACTGGTAGCTGTGTGGTGTTGGTACACACATACACACACACACACACACACACACACACACACACACACACACACATCCCCAGAACCCTTCTGTGTGCTAATGAAACATGGTTGGCATGTACTCATGGGAATTGATTGAGTCAGACAGCTTCTTTTAGTAAGATGGAGTATCCCTTGAAGATGAAGTATCTGTGGGTTATTCCTTGAGTATTGGGGTGTAGTCACACCCATCACTTTAATAAATGAGCTGAAAATGCAGTCAGTTCTCAATACCTGGTTGACTGATGTGCAAACGATGTATTGCATCTGCCACTCTTATGGACTTCAGCACCTCCTCACACCATTATGTAGTCATAAAACCTCTGCTGGGAGTTTCTCCACCTCCTCCCTCCCTTTGCCAGGCCATTTGTAATCTCAGAAGCAAGGTCTCACCCACCTGATGTACCCCCACCCCCATCCCAGGCTAGGGTGGATGTTCCTTCCCTCTGAATAGAGGGTGAAGTCAGGCAAGCTGCCTGCTGAAACGCTGCCCCCCTAGATCCCTGTTGGTTTTAATCTTCATTATCTTGAATGACAATGCTGGCAGCACCCAGGAGGGGTCCTTGAACAGCCAGATGGTGGCTGGACTTTTCTGCCAGTCATCAGTTTCCATCTGATTGCTGAGCAGGTGTGAGGGGGAGGAGCTCATCATGCTTTCCACTGTTGAAGACTTCCTCAAGAACTCTTAAAGGGACTCTTCTGGATGAGAGGGTTACAGAGACATGAGATAGTACACCCATTTACTTAGTAAGTAAGCATTTATGTACTACCTACTGGGTGCCGGAAACTGTAGCAGGCACTGGGTATGCAGAAAACAGCAAAGCAGCATCCCTGTCTCAGTGGACTGCATATTCTAGAGAACAGATAAGTAAGGTAGAGCGCAGCGGGACACACAACATTATGAGAAAGGCAAACAGGGCCCCCACTAAGAGTGCAAGGCAGTAGGGGCTGACTGGGGATGTGCACAGGGGAGGAGAGTGTGATTTTAGAAAGGGAATTATTAAGTCTCTGTCAGCAGGGGGTGTGGGTTGCTGGTAGAGGACTTGCTTAGTGTGTGTAAAGCTCTGGGCTTGATCCTCAGCACTGTAAAGATATATAAATAAATTAGAAAAGTCTCTTTGAGAAGGTCATGTTTGATCTACGACTGAGTGAAGCCAGCCCAGGAAGTAAGTGGGGAAGAACCTTGCAGATAGAGGGAATGGCAGGGGTTAGGCAGTTGTGTGAAGGCGGGGAGGGCAACACACTGATTTTATGTACACAAATGTTTCCTTTGCTCATCAGAGCATTGTTGTTTTCTCTCCATCCATCCATCCGTCCATCCATCATCCATCCATCATACATCATCCATTCATCCATCCATCCATCATCCATCCATCCATCATCCATCCATCCATCCATCATCCATCCATCTGCCCATCCATCATCCATCCATCCATCCATCATCCATCCATCCATCCATCCATCCATCATCCATCCATCCATCATCCATCCATCCATCATCCATCCATCATCCATCCATCATCCATCCATCATCCATCCATCCATCCGCCCACCCATCCATTCATTTATTCATTCGTGTCTTTCCACAGGGATGCCCTTGGCATCAGCAGCTCCTTTTAGGGCTGTTGGATAAAAGTGTGTTGGGATCTGGGGTAGCCCAGAGTTGTCTTTCTTAACCGTATTTATTCTTTTCTCCTTTCTTTTTAACTACCAATCTTCACAGAGGAGCCTCCAAACAGACATAGCTCTTTTGGCATGTGGCTTTGTTCCCCCAGCTATCTCAGTGTGGGTTTTAAAGGCCTTTTCCCACACTTTCTTCTCTGAACTCTGCTGCAGTCTTAACATGCTTTCTGCCATCTCTGTCTTCAAAGACCTCCCAGTCCACACAAGAGGGCACCAGAGGCCCCCTCAAATCTAACCTTTGCATCCAATCACAGTCATTGTCTGCCAGCACTTCAAAGCAGGTCAACAGCAGGCAGTAGTGATGCACACCTTTAATCTCAGCAGAGGCAGGCGGATCTCTGTGAGTTAGAAGCCAGCCTGGTCTACAGGTGAGAGTTCCAGAGTTACAACAGAGAAACCCTGTCTCAAAAAAAAAAAAAAAGCAGGTCATCTCCAGGTTCTGTGGTGGCTTCCCATAGATGGAGGTGCTAGCTTGATTGTCCAAATCGCTAGTGTTCTCTAGTGCTGTCTCTGGTTCCATCCGCTTTACTCCATTCTCTGGCCCTTCCTTCAAGGCCACTTCAGAGCAGTGATGTGAGAGTAACAATGTCCCTACCACCTGGGAACCACATTCCCAGTGTCCACTCATGATTTCCACCCAGATCCACAGAACCAGAAGTTGGGATTGGCAGCCTATCAGCAGCTGCCCACGTAACTAGGTTGCTCTTACAGTGAGGATCTCTGAGCCTGACAGTTCAGCCAGCTTCCTCTCTCTGTCTTCAGTGCTCTCTGCCCTCTGTCAGCTGCCTGTTTTAAAGAAGCATCTCTGCCCAGGCTCTGCTTTCTTCCCACTCCTGTGGCTCCTACACAGGCCACTGTGGGGCAGGCCCAAGTTCACGTTGTACAGGAGTGAAGGAGTGAAATTTGAATTTCTCCTTTCTACTCTTCTGGGATAACTCAGAGAGGTTTTTGTTTGTTTTCGTTTTTGTTTTGTTTTAAACCATATCCCTTTGTAGAGACATGGTTCGTTTTATGCTGTCACTGCCAATAATTTATATGTTAGGGATTTTTGTCTGTTTGTTTTTTGGTGGGGAAGAAACAATTTTTTTTTTTAAACAAATTCTTTCCAGCATCTTGAATCTGTGGATTCAAGTAGCTTTTGTTTGCTAGGTGGCTCTTCTGGGTAATCCTGGGCAAGTCTGCCATCCCAGTGGAATAAGCTGATTCCCAGGGCCACTTCCAACTTGCAATTCTAGGTCTCTCATCCAACTGTTTGGAAAGGCTATTATTTTGGTAGGCCCAAATTACCAGGTCCTGGTTCCTAGATCTTGTAAATGTTACCTTATTTCCAAGTTTGCAAAGAACTTTACACATGCGATCAGGTTAATGATTTTGAGATAAGGAAATAATTGTGACTTACAACCCAGGTCAGTCTTAAAGGTTTTCTCATGGTCCTTCTAAGAGGAAAGACACAGGGGATTGAACACATAGAAGGGAGGAGGGATATATGACTACTAGATAGCAATGGATACCCCTGCGTCCACTAGCCTGGATGGGGTGTCTGTCTGCCCTTAGTATTGGGGTTCATGGATACTTGATGGGAAGACATAGTTCCTGAGCCCCACCCCTCCCAGTCAGCCTCTGACCATTCCCCCAATGGCCTCCCTCTCCATCCTTACCCAGTGGCAGCATTTCTATCCACTTTCCCCATCCATTCTTCCACCGTGATGCTTGCGTGTCCATATCTGCAGTTTTGTTCTTTCTAATTGCAGCTGGGAATTTCAGCGGCTTCCAGTACGATGGAGTCAGGATGGGTGGGGGATGGGTAGAAACAGCTTTGTGCCCCTATTTCTGTCACCACTTCATATTTGGGGATTTGATGGCCACTTGCATCCTCAAATGAATAAAGTGCTCCCTTCAGTGTGTCCTTTGCCAAGTTTGTTCTTCATGGTGTCTCAGTCATTTAGCAAAAGCCACCATTTTATGCAGAATAGACTTGGGGGTCATCTGGGAGACTTCATCACAACATTGCTCATTTACTGATCGGCTACTAACATCGCAAATGGTAGCATTTGAAGACTCACAGAAAAACAAAGGCCGAACGTGCCACGGCTGGGATGATCTACAGTAAAATATGACAGTAGACTCGGTTCATGATGCCTACTCACTTCTTTTCCCTGTCCTTCAAAACTCCGCCATGCTGTCTTGGTGGGTCATAGCTATCATTAAACTTCATGAACTAACATTTATTGAGGTCGTACTGTGTGCCCAGGTCCTGCAAGGAGCACTTTTGCTAAACTCCGTCTCTTGGTTCTCATTACAAACCGATGCTATTATTAGTAGAAGGTGTTTAGACTTTTTAATTGGCTAGACCTTTAAATTCTACAGCTTGTTAAATTTAATCCTTATGTGTAAAGTGGGAATAATATGGCCTCAGCACAAGTCCTCAATGGATGCTTCTAGGTGAAAGGAAAAAATAAATGGATAGATAAGTTAGGGACTCAGGGAAGTACCTATAATTAAAAAATGTTGGTCAATAAAATGTTAGCTAAGCCCAAGAGCCTGACTTGGGCTTAACGTGGGTATGTGGCTGATGGCTTTTTGTTATATCGTGTTTATCTGCAAAATGAAGTTAGTCATATTTGCCTTTAAGTACTGTTGTCGGGGTTAAGTAGAATATGATACGTGAGGTTCAGCTGTGGTTCAAGGTGGGGTTTGTGACTGCCAAGGGTTCATGGATTGGAAACTTAGTCCCCAGAGCTATGAGGTGTGGGGCATTTAAGGAGGCGGGTTCTAGAGAGAGCTCTTTAGGTCACTGAGAGAGTGCCTTTGGAAAGAAGGGCTTATGGTTGTCTCTGTGGGATTCCTGAGCTATCAGGCTTCCTCTTTTGACCACATGATCTGTCTGTTCTCATACCCCTTATGCCATTCACCATTGGTAAATCTGTAAATCTAGCACCAGACCTCTGAATCTCCAGAGCTGCAAATAAAGTAAACTTGTTTTGATGTTTAATTCTTTACAAGTATTACAAAAATTTAATACTTTATTTTAAAGACAATATTTTTTAATTAATAATTTTTTTCTCTCCTATAATACGTCATGACCCCATCACTCCTCCCTGCTCTCCTCAATCCCTCTGCTCCTCTCCCTCAGATCCATCCACTCCCCCACCAGCACTTCCCTTCAGATTAGAGCAGATCTCTCAAGGATACCACTCAAACAAGCACTTCAAGATAGAACAAGGCCAAGTCCCTACATAAAGGCGGATGAGGGAGCCCAGTTGGAGGAAAAGGGTCAGAGACCACCTCTCCTCTAACTTACACGAATTCTATAAGAACACCAAGTCAGATAACAGTGTATGTAGGGTACCCTGCAGGCTTTGTATCTCCTGCTTCAATCTCTGTGGTCTCCTGGTCAGTTGAGTTTGTGAGGCTTGTTCTCCTGTTGTCCTCAATCCCTCTTCCTGCTCTTCATTGGGATTCCCCAGCTCTGCCTGATAGTTGGCCCTGGCCCTCTGCATCTGCTCCCCTCAGCTGCTGGAGAAAGCCTCTCTGATGATTGGATTAGTCACTGATCTCTGAGCATAGCAGAATATCATTAGGAATCATCTCCAGTCTATCCAGTCTGGGGTTTCTGGCCAACTCTGCAGTCAGGCATGGGCCCCCTCCTTTGGTGTGGGGTTCTACCCTCCAATGCCTCAGCAGATCCTGCAGGCAGGATAGGATATAGGTCAAAGATTTTGTGGCTGGGTTGGTGACCCAGTCTTACCACTGGAAGCCTTGCCTGGTTACAGGAGATGGCCTCTTCAGGCTCCCTATCTCCCATTACTAGGGGGGTCCTTGCTAGGGTCACCTTCGTAGATTCCATGGATTTTCCATTGCACTAATTCTCCAGATCGCCTCCTAAGTGTCCCCCAATTCTAGTCATCTCTTCCTATATTCTCTCTTTCCATCCCTCTTCCCCCACCTGACCTCTTCATTCCCATCCTCCTTAAGCCCACCTGCAATGTCTATTTCTATTTCCCCTTCCCAGGGAGATCCATCTATCTCCATTGAGTCCCTCCTTGCTGCCTAGTCTCCCTCGGTCTGAGGATTGTAGTCCAGTTGTCCTTTACTTAACAGCTAATATCCACTTATAAGTGAGTACATACCATGATTGTCTCTCTGGGTTTGTTTACCTCACTTAGCATAATTTTTTAAAGTTTGATCCATTTGCCTGTAAATTTCATGATGTCATTGTTTTTAATAAATGAGTAATGTTCCATTGTATATATGTACAGAATTTCCTTTATCCATTCTTCGATTGAGGGACATTTAGGTTGTTTGCAGTTTCTGGCTATTACCAATAAACCCACTTTGAACATAGTTGAGCAAGTGTCCTTGTGGTAGGATGGAGCATCCTTAGCATATATGCCCAGGAGAGGCATAGTTGGGTCGGGAGGTAGGTTGATTTCCAATTTCCTGAGGAAACCTCTATTGATTTCCATAGTGGCTGTACAAGTTTGCATTCCAACCAGCAATGAAGGATTGTTCCCCTTGCTCCAAGTCCTCGCCACCATGAGCTGTCCTTTAAGATGGAATCTCAGAGTAGTTTTAATTTTCATTTCCCTGATGGCTCAGAATATTGAACATTTCTTTAAGTATTTCTCAGCCATTTGAGACTCCTCTTTTGAGAATTCTGTTTAGATAGGTACCCCAACTTTTAATTGGATTATTTGTTTACTGATGTCTAGTTTCTTCAGTTTCATTATATATATTTGGATATTAGTCCTCTTAACAGATGAAGAGTTGTTGAAAATATTTTTTTTTCCATTTTATAGGCTGCTTTTTTTGTTTTCTTATTGATGCTGTCCTTTGCCTTACAGAAACTTTTCAGTTTTGTGAGGTCCCATTTATTAATCATTGGTCTTAGTGCCTGAGTCATTGGTGTTCTGTTCAGAAACTTGTCTCCTGTTCCAGTGCATTCAAGGCTTTTCCCCACTTTCTCTTCTATCGGGTTCAATGTACTTGGTTTATGTTGAGGTCTTTGATCCACTTGGACCTTAGTTTTATGCAGAGTGAAAATGTGGATTTATTTACATTTCTCTACATGCAGACATCCAGTTTTACCAGCACCATTTGTTGAAGATGCTGTCTTTTTTTCCATTGTATTTTTTTTGGCTTCTTTAACAAAAATCAGGTGTCTATAAGTGAGTGGATTTATGTCTGGGTCCTCAATTTGGTTCCATTGATCAATATGTCTGTTTTTATGCCAATACCATGCCGTTTTTATTACTACGACTCTGTGGTATAGCTTGAAATCAGGAACGTGATACCTCTGGAAGTTCTTCAATTGTTCAGGATTGTTTTAGTTGTCCTGGGTTTTCCGTTTTTCTATATGAAGTTGAATATTGTCCTTTCAAGGTCTGTAAAGAATTATTGAGATTTTGATGGGTATTGAATTGAATCTGTAGATTGCTTTTGGTAGGATAGCCATTTTTACTGTGTTAATCCTACCAGTCCATGAGCATGGGAGATCTTTCCATGTTCTGAGATCTTCTTCCATTTCTTTCTTAAAAGATTTGATGTTTTTATCATACAGGTGTTTCACTTGGTTAACGTTACCGCAAGATATTTTATGTTATTTGTGGCTATTAAGAAAGGCATTTTTTTCCTGATGTCTTTCTCAGTCCATTTGTCATTTGTATATAGGAGGGCTACTAATTTTTTCAAGTTGATCTTGTAGCCAGCCACTTCACTGAATATGTTTATCAGCTCTAAGAGTTCCCAGGTAGAATTTTTGGGGTTCCCTATGTATATTATCATATCATCTGCACATAACAATACTTTGACTTCTTCCTTTTCAATTTGTACCCCCCTGATCTCCTTCTGTTGTCTTATTGCTCTAGCTAGAACTTAAAGTATTATATTGAATAGGTATGGAGAGATGGGACAGCCTTGTCTTGTTTCTGATTTTAGTGGAACTGCTTTGAATTTTTCTCCATTTAATTTAATTTTGTTTGTAGGCTTGCTATAAATTGCTCTATGTTTAGGTATGTCCCTTGTATCCCCTATCTCTCCAAGACTATCACAGAGAGGTGTTGGATTTGTCAGAAGCTTTCTCAGCATCTAGTGAGATGATCATGGTTGTTGTTTTGGTTTTTTTTTTCCTTTCAGTTTGTTTACATGGACTGATTTTGTATGTTGAACGATTCCTGCATTTCTGGGATGAAGCCTACTTGATCATGGTGGATGATATTTTTAATATGTTCTTGGATTTGGTTTGTATTTCATTTTGAGTATTTTTGAATTTATGTTCATAATGGAAATTGGTCTGTAATTCACTTTCCTTGTTGAATTTTTATGTGCTTTTAGTATAATGGTGACTATGGCCTCATAAAATGAGTTTGGCACTGTCCCTTATTTTCTTATTTTGTGGAATACTTTGAGAAGTATTGGCATTAACTCTTCTTCTTTTAATGTCTGATAGAATTCCTCACTAAATCTGCCTGGCCCTGGGTTTTTTTAGTTTTTTTGTTTTTGTTTTTTGTTTTGTTTTGTTTTTTGGTGGGGAGACTTTTAATGACTGCTTCTATTTCCTTGAGGGTTATCTGTCTATTTAAATTGTTTATCTCATCTTGATTGAACTTTGGCAGGTGATACCTATCAAGAAAATTATCCATTTCTATTAGATTTTCCAATTCTGTGGAGTAGAGGTTTTTAAAGTATGACCTAATGATTCTTTGGATTTCCCATGTGTCTGTAGTTATATCTCCCTTTTCAATTTCTGATTTTGTCAATTTGGATATTCTCTCTCTATCTTTTAATTAGTTTAGATAAGGGTTGTCTATCTTGTTGATTTTCTCAAAGAAATACTCTTTGTTTCATTGATTCCTTGTATTCTCTTTGTTTCTATTTTATTAATTTTAGCCCTCAGTTTGATTACATCTTTTTGTTCTAGAACTTTCAGGTATGCTATTGAGTTGTTAGCAACTAACCTCTCTACTTTTTTTTTTTTGTAGGCACTTTGTGATATGAATTTTCCTCTTAGCACCACTTCATTGTGTCCCATAAGTTTGAGTATGTTGTGGATTCATTTTCCTTGAATTCTAGAAAGTCTTTAATTTCTTTATTTCTGTCTTCACCCAGTTGTCATTGATTAGTGAGTTGTTTTTTCTCCATGAATTTGTAGGCTTTCTGTTGTAGCTGTTGTTGTTCAAATCCCATTTTAATCCATGGTGGTCTTGATAGGATGTATATGTGAGGGAGTTATTTCAATTTTCTTATATTTGTTGAGACTTGACTTGTGGCTGAGGATGTCTTCAGCTTTGGAGGAGGTTCCGTGAGGTAGTGAGAAAAGGTATATTCTTTTGTGTGGGGGGAAATGTTCTGAAGATATCTGTTAGGTCCATTTGGTATATAACTCCTTTTAGCTCCAGTGTTTCTCTGCTTTGTTTTTGTCTGGGTGACCTGTCCGTTGGTGAGAGTGTGGTATTTGAAATCTTCCTCTGTCAGTGTGTGTGGGTCAATGTGTGTTTTAACATTTAACAATGTTTCTTTTCAAATATAGGAGCCCTTCTGTTGGGGGAATGGATGTGAAATATCATCATTTCAAAGGATTTGTCCTTTGATGTGTAGGAAGTGTCCTCTGTCTCTTGATTAATTTAGATTTGACGTCTACTTTGCTAGATGTAAGTGGCTACACCAGTTTTCTTCTTAGGTCCATTTGCTTGTTCTTTTCCCAACTCTTTACTCTGAGTTAATGTCTATCTTTGGTGTTGAGGTGTGTTTCTTGAATGTAGCAGAAGGATGGATCCTGTTTTCACATCCATTCTGTCAGTCTGTCTTTTTATTGGGGAATTGATTCCCTTGATGTTGATAGATATCAATGACCAATAATTCTTAGGTCCTGTTATTTTTCAGTTGTTGTTGGTTGTAGTATGTGTTTGTGTCTCCCTTCTATTGATTTTGATGATGTGAGATTATTTACTTCCTGTGTTTTCATAAGTGTAGTTAACCTCCTTGAGTTGAAGTGTTCCTTTTAGTATCTCTGTAAAAGATGGAATTGTAGGTAAATACTGTTTGAATTTGGCTCTATCATGGAATATTTTGTTTTCTCCACTATGGTAATTTAACATTTGGCTCAGTATAATAGTCTGGGCCTGCATCTGTGTTCCCTTAGAGTCTGTAGCACATCTGTTCAGGCCCTTCTGGCTTTTATAGTCTCCATTGAGAAGTTGGGTTGGATTCTAATAACTTTCCCTTTATACGTTACTTGCTCTTTTTCTCATGCAGCTTTTAGTATTCTTTCTTTGTTCTGTGTATTTAGTGTTTTGATTATTATGTAGTGAGGGGACTTTCTTTCCTGGTCCTATCTATTTGGTGTTCTCTATGCTTCTTATACCTTTATAGGCATCTCCTTCTTTAGGCTTGGAAATTTTTCTTCTATGATTTTGTTGAAGATATAGTCTAGGCCATTGAGCTGGGATTCTTCTCCTTTCTCTATTCCTATTATTTTTAGGCTTGATCTTTTCATAGTGTCCCAGATTTCCTGGAGTTTTGTGTCAGGCATTTTTTAGATTTAATATTTTCTTTTTTGGATGTATCTATTTCTTCGATTGTATCTTCAACTGCTGAGATTCTAATCTCTTCCATCTCCTGCATTCTATTGGCGAAGCTTGCCTTTGTAGTTCCTGATTGCTTTTGTAGATTTTCCATTTCTAAGACTCCCTCTGTTTATGTTTTCTTTATGACATCTATTTCCATTTTTCAGGTCTTGAAGGGTTTTGTTTGTTTCCTTCAATTGTTTGCTTGTTTTTTCTTGGCTTTTGTTAAAGAATTTATTCATTTTTTCTCATTGTTTGTGTTTTCTTGCCTCTCAGTCCAACAGGGAGTCTCCCCTTGAATTGTGGACGCCTGGTTGGCTTCTTGTCCATCTGGGGCTTCCTCTTGAGAAGGATAGTGGGACAAGGTGGCAACAAGGAGAGGAGGGAGGGAAGGAGGGAACCAAGAGAGTGGAGATATTCTGTGGGTAAGTGGGCAGCCTACCTGGTGTTGTGGAGGCTGAGTTAGTCTCTGGTCCTGCCAGGAGCCTCTGCTTGATTGGGGGATGGGGCAAGGCAGTGACTCGGAGGGGAGGGAGGATTAGAGATGGGACAGGAGGACACCAAGAGAGTGAGGGGTTCTGTGGGAGGGTGGGTAGCCTACCTGGAGTTGTGGAGGCCAGCTTGGCCTCTGGTCTGGCAGGCAGCTCGTTTTTATTTTTTTAAAGAGTTATCTGCCTCAGGTATTCTGTTGTAGCAATAGAAATATAAATGCCTAACCCAGTGCCCAGCATAATGTCTTGAGATTGTTGTCTGTTCAAGAAACGGTAGCAGTTATTAATAGCTGTTAACAAGACAAATGAGCTTCACACCATCACTGAGTATGTGGATGCTCTGGGGTACCCGTAAAAGACTTACCCTTTAAAGAGGGCAGCACAGAGGCATGGAATGCTCTTGACTCAGTTTGAGCAAGGATATGTTGCCTTCGAAGGCATTGGAAAGTACTTCATCCACAAAGATCCTATCAGGAAAATTTCCTGCTGTCTAAGGGGAGGGTACAAGGGTAGAAGATGCTGATGGCTGTGTGCATATGTTGTTGGGGCAGTTACACTATGTATGGGTTGTGTCATTGGCTCAGTTCTTAGAATTGGAGGACAAAGACCAGGAACACATTATGACATGGGACATGTCATATGTCTGGAATGGGCAAGTCTCTGTTCTGGGACAATGGATGGTTTCATTCTTATTGTTATATGTTCCCTGTGAACTTCGACATGCTGTTGCAAATTTTTTTTTCTTACTCTATGCAGTGAGACTGCTAACTTAGATGCATGGTTTATACTATGTACCTGGCACTGTCTTTGGTTTTAGACAGACACAAAGAAAACATATGGTCTCTGTCCTTAGACAGTTCCAGTAGACACAGGCAAGGAAGCAAGGAGTAACGGGTACATTATGGTACCGTGACAATGTTTATACATACACAAACTCATTTGCTTGTACACACACAGATTTTAGATAGCCAAGGTGTACGATGTGGTCTGGATGTAAGCTTTTGATCTTTTCTAATTGGAAAACCTCTTGGCAGAAGTCATGAGTGAGTGAATGACTCTGTGTGTGTCTGTGTGTGTGTGTGTGTACATGTGTACAAATACATACATATCCTGTGGGACTAGAGGTCAACCATGAGCATTCTTCCTTAGGAAGGTCCACCTTGCTTTCTCTGAGACAACATCTCTCACTGGGACCTGGGGCTTGCCAATAGGCCGAATGGCTGCCGAGCTTCAGGGTCCCTTCTGGTGTCCCTAGCACATACCACCACCATTCCTGGCTTTTGATGTCAGTTCTATAGATCCTTAAGCTTCCTTGGCAAACACTTTACTGACTGAGCCATCTCCCCACTATTCTTGCTAACTTAACATTTGTATTTGTCAGGATAGATTATATGAACAACTCCATTGTCTCAGTAGCTTAAAGACTAAAGGTACACTTCTTATGTATGCAAAGCATTCACCTGCAAATGGTATGTTTGGGTGCATCTGTTTTATGCTACACGTACTCGGAGACACAGCAAGAGCCTATTAAATGTAATGTCCTAGATCCCTGTGACCAGAGAATATTGGAATTTGAGGACTCTTGTTCTGTGTCCTACAGTCTTAAAGCCAGTAACTTGGCCACTCTTTCTTTTCAGTTGCCCAGGCAGATCAGTGTTTCCTGTAACTGGAAGGCCAGGAGTCTGCGGATCCCAACCATCTTACCAAATTTCACATCCTGATGAACTTTGTACTTAAATTCCTGAACTGTAGATATAGGAAGAATAGCTTCTGAACTTGGCATGCTGTGCCTCATGCCTATAATTCTAGCAGATGGGAGGCTGAGGCACAAGGGCCACATAGTGAGTTCCAGGCTAGCCTGGGCTACCATGTAAGAGCCTGTTTCGAAACAAAACAAAAATGAAACAACCACAACAAAAAAGCAACCTCCAACCTTGGCAAGAAGCATGAGGGATACGTGGCAAGTCGACTGGTAAATATAAGAAAGCCAAGTCCACCCACAGCTGTATTACCATAGACTGTGTCAATAGAGCCCCAACACAAGGCTGATCATCCAGAAACCTTTGTGCCTCCCAAAGGCACATGTAATCCTATGGCAATGTAGTAGGCTCCATGCCAGAAGTGGCAACATATAATTACATAGAATCATTAAGAAAAACACAGGCTATATTATTATATAGATTACACAATCACGGGAGTATCTTTCCACTTTGTTAAAGCTAAGTGTCTTAGCAAGAAAAACAGCAAGCAGTCTTCTGTAACCGAAAATGTGACTTAAATGCTCTGTAGGTAATCGATGCCTTGCTGTTAATAGTTTCCTGTCCTTCACAATGCCATCTTTAAAAAAAAAAAACTATTATTATTATTATTATTTACAGCTTCTCTCACCCCAAACCACTCAGTACTGCAAACTTACATTATTGAGTTATATCTCTAAATTCTTTTTTTCCTTTTCCTTTCCTTTCCTTTTGTTTTCTTTTCTTTTCTTTTTTTTTGCCTTTGGTTTTCAAGACAGAATTTCTGTGTGTGACAGACCTGGCTGTCTTAGAACTTGCTTAGTAGACCAGGAAGACCTTGAACTCACAAAGATCTGCCTGCCTCTGCCTCCTAAGTGCTGGGATTAAAACTGTGCACCGTAGTGCTCGGTGCACAATGCCATCTTAAAGTACTTTGGCTTACTGCAGGCAATTCCTGCTATTTTTTTCTTTGTTCATTGTGTTCATAATTGCTTAGACATTCCAGTAGCGCATTGAAAATCAAGCTCCGTTAATATAAGGATACACACATGCACACCCATCGCATCTTTGTATTGGGAGAAACATGGCCTCCTGGAGACACAAACAGGCTGTGGGTGTAGGAGAGAGCAAGCCATCATTTGCAGTAGTCTTGCCTGTACTTCTTCTCTCCTGCAGGCTCTTGGGCATGCTTTCTGTAGGTGGTTAGGAAGTAAAGTCTAAGGTACCTTTGTTTCCTTTTCTTGGCGACTTATGTTACCTTGTCAGTCAAGCCAGTGTTTTGTCAGTCATAGTTTTACTCACTGATGTGACGGATGGTGGGTCAGGAAGAGAATGGTGACACATGGCCCCTGTGTTACTGGAGTTTTAAGGAATCCTTTTGTGGTTACCAGATGATACTGGGTAAATTGGGAGCCCCTTTTGGGGTTCTTAGTCTCATTAACAAAGGAATTTAAGAATAAACTCTATAAACTCAAGGCCAGTTTTTAGCATTTAAAAGAAAAATCTCCTCAGGGCAGGAAAATTGTAAATCTTAGCAGGTGCCCAAAGAAGAAAACTGGAGACTAGTAAACAAGACAAAAGCAGAAACAAAACAGCCATGCAGTTTAAGCTGGCATGGCGTTCAGACATGGCGGACAGGCAGATACATGGTTAGGAGGAGAGCTTTAGAGAAAGAGTAAGGAGGCCTAAAATGTTGTAGAAGCTCAAAGTGTTGCAGAAAACATGCTTAGAAGATAGATAAAAAGAAGTAAAGGAAAAGTTACTGTTTTCTAAGTATTTCAGAAAAGCAGACACTTGAGAGGCTGCCTTATTGTGCTCTGTAAGAATCTGCTGGGAGTGGGACTTCTGGTAAGGAAAAGTATAATATCTCTTTAAAGGAATGATTATTCTACCCATCTCTTCCACATGGATTAAGATGAACCTGCCTTTTTAGGGCTGATGCCTGGGTGGACCTGGCTCAATTGGAATGCTAGGTTTCTACCCAGCAATTCTATTCTCTTGACCTGAGAGACTTTTTTTTTTTTTTCCTTTCCTGAATGAGGCTTTCTTTATTGCTACTCTAACACCTGTACATTTTAGGTGTTCACAGTTTGGGGATTGGGAGGGAGTACAGTTGTCTCTGTGTCCTTGCCTGGGTTCCAAACCCCCTAACATACAACCGTCCCTGCATGCCGGAGTCCCTTATTTGCTCCCCAAAGTGAATCAAAGGGTTATTATCATACCAGCTGTTGTAAGGTCTGGTTTCATTTAGACCAGTATTACTGTATTTCTTACAAATAGCTCATTAAGGCAATTATCAGTCATTAGCACAGTAGCCTGAGCACCAGTACCATCACGCACATTAATAAAGCGCAATTTAGCAGAGTAAGTAAAGACGCGCATGGGCTAGGCTCCCCTGTGGGGTATCTGTGGTTCCAGCTAAAGAACCTTCGCTGTGTGATAGCCAGGACTGCTGCAGAGCCCACCCGTCTCCACAGCTCGGGGGCAATACTTGCCAGGCAGTTCAGTCCCACTCACAAAGCCCGAGTCTTGAAGGGCAAACAGGCACGTGATGATTAGAAGTTCCTAAGCCTTCCAAGGGTCAAAAGGATTCCCCTATCTTGACAACATAGGAAAATAATCAGGGATTAGATAGTGGAAGAATTGTGGAAAGTTGGGCTAGGAGAGGAAGCTGGGACTGGATGTCACGTTAGATGATTTGGGTCTTGTCTGGAAGCAGGGAGGAGTGACCAAAAGGCTTCCATGATACCAGGAGTTGCCGTGAACTTTAGAAAACCACAGCAGCAGGAGAATGGTGGCTGAGGAGACCGAGGAAGAGATCAAGTCATAGGCTAGTTCCGTCTTGCACGCCAGGGCTGATGACTGACAGAAAAGGCAAAGGCCACAAGAGATAACTGGCTAGAAGAAGCCTCACCGGTTAAATGACTGAGTGAAAAAAAGAACAAAAGGTGACGAAGATTTCGGTCTGAGGTACATAAGGATGTCACTAAAAAAGACCTGCCAACTATCTTGATAGATTTAATCTGGGTGGGGAAAATGCAGAAAACCTTTAACAATGTATGTTTATGGATATTTAAAATTCATTTCTCTTCACACTCAAGGACATTTAACATCTCAAATCCTAGGTACATGCCCAAGATGGCTGGGTGGAGGAGAAAGCCAGTGCTAAGCACTAACCGTACTTTGAAAGTCTTCTCTGCTTTTTTGTGCTTTTGATGTGGCAGCTTACCTGCCCATAAATCATGGTCTCTTGGTTTATTTTGACAATGTGCTCCTTTTGGGATGTCATATCTTTTACTATTACATCTCCCAGATCCACATATAAGTCATGCCTTTCTCTCTGCATAGTGTGGTGCCTTTCCCCTCCATTCAAGTCTCCAGGGAAATCATATCTCTAAACCAGAGCCTAAAGCACAGTCTCTATCCAGGGTGCACTGTCGCTGGAGAGGCCTCACTCCATCACACATTCATCTCTGATACACTGGGTTGTAGGCACAGATGGCACAGAGCTTGTCAGCCACTGGTCCAACTATCTGATCCTCCAAGACAACCCCAGAGGTACTGGCCCATTACTGAGTCTCCCTTTGTGTGGAGTATTCCGTTCCCTAAGAACAGTCAGGCCTCAACAGCTGCCCAGGCTAGAGTACAACATGGATCCAGACACTTCTTCACAGTTTATTCACTCCCCAACAAATATGTACTGTACCCTGACAACATACCAGGCCCTGTGCTAGGCAATGAAGCAGAGATAAAAAGAAAACCATCTGTCCTTCAAAAAGTTCACAGCTTCCTCAGGGACAAAAAAAAAGTAAAAAGACAAATAAAATGCAAATCTGTTTAATTTTACTGGTTCTGCTTGTGCTCTGCTGTTTCCCAATAGGTATTACCAAACTGGGATAGAATATGCTCTTCCTTCAGGGTTGGTCTAAGTACTGCTTTTGTGCAGTTACCGTGTTAAGTGGAGTCATTCTAAGAAATGACAAGTTTCTCCAGCTAAGGCCATCAAGGCCGAGTTCCAAAAAGTATGTAGAAGTATATCAGTTTGTAGACGCTTTTACTCATCTCTATTAGTCAAATCCCCTAAGATCGACAACAAAACAGGTGCCGACAGCATCCCAGGGGAAGTTAGGTGTGCCTAGCATTTGGAATCTGTTCTGTCCAACATTTGTGGGTTATATAAAACAGAATTAATCATGGTGGCTTCTCACTTAAAATACAGAGACATGTTGACATTCCTGCCTGGACAGTCACTGGGAAATAACACACAGCTTTTGTCCTACCTCTGTTCTCTATGCAGGTTCACAGCAAACACTTCAGGGTGTTCTGTGAAGGACTCAGAGTGAATGCATTTGTGTGTGTGTGTGTGTGTGTGTGTGTGTGTGTGAAGACTGGAGGCCCTGGTACCTAAGAATTCACACTCTTTCTCATCTGACTAATAATGTCAGCCTTTCCAAACTTTTGCATTCTGCATTGTTCTCTACTTCTGTCTCAAACCCCTCATGGGAAAACCTCAATAAAACAAATGTCACATTTTAACAACTCAGTGAACACTGAACCAATATACAGGGGGGTTGGAAATAATAACTGACTATTTAAATTGTCTCATTCTTGCAACAAGCCCAAAAGCCATGCATTAGTTTTCCCAACTTGATGCCTAGCCATTGAGATTAAATCTGAACTATGAGTAAGGAGTAAGATAAACTAAGACCAACATTCCAAGCTAGGTCTGCCTGTCTAAAATCAATACCCTTTATAGGACTCTCATGAAATTATTTCAAACTGGAGAACGATATCCAAAGAAGGCTAGACTGATGGCCTATCAAACTGTTTTGAGAGCCTCTATAAGTCACCCTCAACCTGACTTCCTCTATACAATCAGCCCCTAGAACAAAGACACTGGGTGCCTGTCAAGCTAGTAACATACTTTCAATGGCCCCTAATGGGGCCAAACACATTTCTTAACTCTTAACATATAGGTACCTGTTACAATGACTATGGCAGCTACTAGCTCCATGGGTCAATTTGATAAAGCTAGAGACTTTGGTGGCTTAACTGAACATAAGAGTAGTTATTTTGTGGGTATCATTACCATGCACAGTCAGTTGGCTTTAAAAAAAGGAGACTGCCCACTAAAATCATACCAATGAGCCTCATCCAGTCAACCCAAGGCCTTCAGAGCAAAACTTGAAGTTTCTGAAAACCTCAGTTATAGTGTGACCTACTGATTTCACATTTCTCAGCCTGCTGCAATCACAAGGTAATTCTTTACAATACAGCATCTAACAACATGCATGTGTGTGTGTATATCTGCATCATCTTCTTAGTTCTGTATCTCTGAAGGACTCTGCCTGGTAGAGCTAACATGGGCATAATGCAATTTAATGTAAACTATTCCATTTCATCCTCACAATGGCTGACAGCTGAAAAGAACTGCCGATCCTGATGGCTTCCTAATGTATCCAAGAGACACACAGACACCAAGGCTGGTTTGTGATTTTAAACTCTGACCTCTGTATTCACTGCCGCCCAAAGTCACGATACCCACGATGAGAACATCTGAGAAGAAGAGGAAAGAATTTTCTGCCAGCTGCACTTTGAGGCGCGGCCCAAGGAAGATGCAAGCCTGGAGAATGGGCTATGAGAAGCTAGAATGTCTCTCAGCCTTCGTTACCTCGTCTATGCCAAAGGCACTCTCATCTGCACCCTTATCAAGCTGTCCAGGTGTTCAACATAAACGCCAGGATCACTGTTCTTCATCCATTCCCTGGAAGCCTTCATGTAAACCTCATTAACAGGCCCAGTAATTGCTCTGTGAACATTGCCCATTTCCAATTATGTTCCTTTCCTTGTGTTGGGGAAATGTCATCAGTGGAAGTGTGCCTTGTTGCATTGGTCCGTTTAACAAGTGGGTGACGGTCTGGCTTTTGACAGTGGCTCCCACAATACAAAAAGATTCTTCAATCCAACCTCTATTCTTGAGAATTTCATGGTGTGCAAAATGAAGGTATCTGTCTGTCGCTGCATCCCTGGTCCCCACACAGGTTCGCAACTTCAGGAAAGATACTGGCCAAACAAGAAGAGGAAAGTTTTCACACAGACTGCAACAAGGATCTGAGGTCTGCCTTTCCTGTGAATTCCCCCAGACAAGACAGGAAGGGACTCCCATAAGCCCAACTATGAGATGCCTAAGCAGTGTGCCTTGGGTATGTTCATCCTCTTGCTTCTGCAGCGACACAGGAAGGTTTGCTGAGCAGGGAAGTCCTCCGAGAGGATCTTGGGAAGTGAGGGATTCGTCAGCTAAGCCCTTTATAGATCATCATAAGCACTTCTTATGAGACTATCAACTGCTCATCAACTCCAAGAATGGGCAACCCTCCTGAGTCCAATTATCTCCAAACTTTTCCTCTTTTGCATTCAGTTTTCTGATTAAATGAGCACACAAAGACATGGCCTGGTGTTCAGTTGCCTGCATTGTTTTACAAACAAAACAGGTCCAAGAAATGGCTGTTCATAGCCAGGATTAGCGAGCACCCCCTGTGGCCTGTGAGAGAAGAGATGGGGAAGGGTGGGAAAAAAATAAAATAATAAAAACCACCTTTGAGCAATCCAGGGCAGTGTCCACATTTTCATCCTAGAGATTTCAGACTTACCAAAGACATGGACAGTATCTTAGACCATTCAGGCTGCTGAAACAAAGTACCATAGCCTGGGTAACTAGAAAGTGGTCATGGCTCCCAGTTCTGAAGACTGAAAAATCTAAGATTAAGGTACTAAGATCTCATGAGGGCCTGTCTGTCCGTTTACTGGTGGCATCTTCTCACTGTGTCCTCACACAGTTAAAGGAGTGCAGGAGCTCTCCAGCGTCTGCCTTCTACGGGTTTGATCGTAATCCTCATGGCTCTTACCTATGCTTGCCTCCCAAAGGCTCCATTTCTAAATACCACTGTCACATTGCGGGTTAGAGTTTCAACATAAGAATTGGGAAGGTTGGTGAGCAATGAATTTTGAGATTTCAGCAGACACTTTGAGATACATGGACAGACAGACAGCAAAACCGACCATGAACATGCTGATTCTAAGCCAGGCCTGTCAGGCCTCCAATCACTTTCGTGCAAGTCAACTCAAATTCTTGAAGGTTCTCTAAGGAAAGCTAATCTGATCTGACTGCCAAACTTCTCTATATGCTGGTATCAAGTATCAAGCTCTTCTTTTCAGTCAGATCTCTCCCCCAATATAACCTGTCTCTGGAGGTCCAACACCCTATATATATAAATGTACCTCTCACATACACATACGTACGTATGTTTATGTGTATGTACCCGTGCGAGCATGAATGTGTACTTAAGTATGTGCACTAGAGGGTGAGCAGCCTGCCTAGACTGTCTCCTTTACCTCAGCCTCATTGAAAGGCACTCTCTCTGCATGTCTTTGCAGGTACTCACACCTGGACTCATAAAGCTGATGCTGTCTCAAGCTCTTTGCATATATTAATTCATTTTATGCTCTCAACAGCCCCAGAAAGTAGGCAGTGTGGTCACCCCACTGTAAAGCCTGAAAAAGATGAACTAATCTGTTCAGAGCCCACCAACAAGAAAGCAGTCCCAGAGTTCAAGCTTCTGTACTTGCTCTGCACTGTGCTTGGAACCCTGTCTGGTGTCACTATTTATGGACACTTCCCTGAGCTACCTCCTTTTTCCACCTGAGCTAAAGATCTCCACAAACTTCATGTCTGGGTATCTGTCCCGGGTGTCACCACCCCTGGCATCACTGAATCACTGACCAGGAGACCCTTACTGCAGACCTAGCATTTCTGTCATAATCCCAATTCACAATTAAAATCATCTCAGGGTCACAGAAGCAGGGACCAAGCAAGATAACAGAGCGAAAAGTCCATCTGGAACTGGACTCAGCTGCCTTGTCAAGCTGGGGGCAGGAGAATCATGCTGGCTAAACAGATGCCTAATAAATCTGCCCTCTCATAGATGAACTTTCTCATGTTAGCATGCAGCACCATGCCTTCTGTTCACAAATGCTTCATTGTCATTTTTATTAGTTATGCCTTACTGCTTCCTCACTAGGTTAGTATTATTGAGGGGTCAACGGAAGAAAGGTAGGCCAAGACTATTATCTACTTATGACAGATGGAGAAGCTAGGGGTGGGGCACAGGGATGGTGGGATGGTAAAAGCAGTTTCATTCTATGGAAGAAGGACCTTTCTAGCAGAGGGCTTCAGGTTAGGCCCTAGTCCAAGAAGCCTCTGCCTTGTTTCCTCACCTTGGAAATGAAGGCAAGACTGCTCATATCACTACCCTTGAATTATGAGGTGGTGCTCCTTGCAGTTCTTCCTACAGGACAGAATTTCCCCATGCTATGTGGCCCTCCAGAGCTGTTCCCCTGCATTTGTTTAGGGAACATATAAAGACCTGAACTCAACTTATCTGCTTATTTGCCTATAGTTTATTGTTCCAAGGAGAAGACAGATGGATTCTGTCACTCATTCTTCACCTTCGCTACAGAGTAACAGTTACTTCTGCATCTCTGTGACTAAAATGCCTGAGAGAAGTAACTTACAGGAGTAAAGCTTTATTTTGGCTCATGGTTTCAGAGGGATTTCAGTCTATCAGGTGGGAAGTCATGGCATTGCTCATGGCAATGGGAGCACGTGTTGGACACACCAACACATGGGTGCCAAACAGGGAAGCAGAGTGCAGGTTGGAAGTAGGGCAGGCTCTGATGTTCAAAGGTCTGTCCTTAGTGAATCACTTCCACCTTCTAAAGCAGTGGTTCTTAACCTGAGTGGTTCTCAACCTGATTTACAGGTGTCACCTAAGACCATCTGCATATCAGATATTTATATTACAATTCATAACAGTAGCAAAATTATAACTATGAAGAAGCAACAAAGTAACTTTATGATTGGGGTCACCACAACATGAGAACTGTATTAAATGGCTGCAACAATAGGAAGGTTGAGAACTGCTATGCTAAATGCTATAAACTTCAAAAGAACATCCCAAACCAGGGTCTGGGCATCCAAAACACAAGGGGATAATTCAAGTTCAGGCCATAAAAGTAAGTATTTTCTGAGTGGACAAATGAGATGAAGGAAGTCCTGGAAGGTGCAGTATATGGTTCCCTTTCTTGGGAGCAGACAACACTACCTCCTTCCTGGTCCATGAGGAAAGCCTATAGTGGAGATGTGCCATCAAAGATCACCAAAGGTGCTGTAGCCTAAGAAAGCTATTATTTCCCTTTCTTTCTCTCTTTCCCTTTCCCTTCAGGTGTCAGTCACATGCCTGTGTGACTTGGTAGTAGTATTGGCACCTACCCACCTATGCCCCACAGACCCAAACAGATGGCTCATAGCAAACACATGTAGAATGAGGAAAGCAAAGATGCCTTCCCAGTGCCTTTGTGTTGATGTTTAATCTAATAAAATGCCTAGGACCAGAGAGCCCAGAGACCTGCCCAAGGTACCCAAGGACACAGCAAAATGACAGGTTTGGTCATGTCCCACCCTTCAAGAACTGAGTGGGTGATCTGCGTTCTAAATGCCTCAGTGACTAGTGTGCCTAAGGCTGCAATCTGTGCCTCATTCCTATTTTGGTTCCACAGCCCCAAAAGAAGCTCCCTGATTCCCTGGGGACTTGTATGCTTAATCAATAATCTCATTGGCTCATCATTCCCATACTCCAAAACAACATGGAAGATCATCCAACTAAGGAGAATGGGATGATTGATTTCATCAGTAGTAGGAGCCCAGACATCAAATACTGGACTCTAAAACGGCTCCATGACCTCTGGATCAGAAGGCATTGGCCACAACAGCCAATTTCTGTGAGCCAGCCATCACACCTCGCTTTATTTCCTCCCCATGGCAAGTGGACACAAAGTTCTCCATCGATCTAGCATTCTACAAAGTATAAGGCACATCACAAGGTAAGCTGTTCCTGTGTGTGAATGTTCTAGATGTCAGTTCGGACCTTGGCTACAAACTGTATCCTCTGCTGTCCTCTACCATGCATTACCGGGCTCTTCTCTTAAAATCGTACACAACCTGAGGCTATTCATCCTCACTGAGGCTGTATCAAATCCTTGATTTTGATGGCACCAATGACCATCACCTGCAGTCCTCCTTAGAACCAGTGCCAGCCCATGGCATCACCTGAGAGTTAGAGTCAATTATCTTGCCTTCTAATCCCCTTTCATTACTAATTAATTACCCCTATGAGTTCACCTACTAAATCCACGTGCTTTTAATCCCCACCTCCATCCACTACTACCCTTCCACAGTTCCTGTGGAGGTTAGAAAAACAACCCAAATGCAAATCTCATCTATACTACTGATATCTCTGTGAGCTAAGAAACCTGTGTACCAGGCTCCTGTTGAGAACAGAGATCTGTTCCTACTCTCTGGGTGGAAGAGGAAATATTCCACTAGACTCTGAAGTTAGACTGGCCATGTGACTATGTCCTAAGCACTATTGTGTGAACAGCAATAATGTGGATCCTACACTACATGGTCACCTGCTAATGCTTTGAATGGCTGAAGGCCAATATGATGATAGGCTCTCCATCAACCTGGGTCACCAGGTCACTGTGACAAATATGGATGTTCCCAACACACCAACTCTAACTGTAAAGTAAGTAAATTACTTTATTCTATGCATTCTTGGGTCCACTCAGCCTGCCTAAAAGACTATTCTTTCTATTAAACAATAGAAAGAGACTAAGCTGGAGTTAGGAAAACATCGGCTTCATGTACAAATACTGCTTTTCATTAGGGAAGAAAGAGTTAGTTAGCTATCTTTTCCAATCCATTATAAAATAGGAGGCAAATGTCAGCTATTGAGGGCTACTATAGGGTTAAATGAGTTAACAAGTGAATGTGAGAACAGAGCTTGGCATTGAGTAGGCAATTAGAGCCAGCTTGAATTCAGCATCCATGAACTCAACTGAAAACAGTTCAAAAATATCCCCCAACGAAAGAAAATTGCATCTGCACTGAAACACACAGATTTTCTTCTTGTCATTATGTCCTAAATACAATAAGGCTACTATTTACATAACAGTTACATTGAATGAGGTATCAGAAGTAACCTAGGAAGGATCATGTAGGTACAAAGTACTATGCTATTTCGCCTGCAGGATCCCTTACAGAGGGGAGAGCTCAGAGTTATGCATGATTTTTTGGACCCCAGCTTACCCATCCTCCACTGGCATGTTAACTATGTGTGCATCAGCATGGAGGCTAGGTCATGGTGTAGAGACAGATATTGGAACCATACAAGCCCCACAACCACCATCCCTTCCTTATGTCACTGCAGGTTACCTATGGCTCTGCTCCATGTTGCTTTTTTGGATGCCACGTAGTTAGGCACTTGCTATCAGAACCCCTCGAGATCACTATGGTAGAGAGACACACTGGTCCACAGAGCTTCTTCAGTCACCTGGGATCTTATGTCATTGTGACTAATGGAGGACCACCGCTCTAATGGCTTGCTTGTACATGTCTTTGCCCTTATAATCTGGTTCTACAGTCTATAGGGAGATTTTATCTGAGGCTCAGAGAGTTATTATCACATGGTCTTGGATTCAGTATGTCCCTAGTTCAAATTCTAACCATCATATTCTGGCTATGTAAGTTTGGTCAAGTTAAAGCCTCTCAGCTCCAATCTCTTCACCCATAACATAAAAACAACAATGCTTAGTATATGGGATTGGGGAGGAGTCAGTAACATACACGCATTGGAAACCATTATAATTCTGTTGTAATTACTGTTCCTTTTGGTCCTTTTTTCCTAATGCAGATCTCATTTAGAGTTAGAGAGCTCCTGTCGGTTGTATGTGGCCTATGGTCGGCCATACCTATAGTATGGCCTCCTTATAGTAGCCACACCATCATAAGACTACTTTATATTAATTCTTTTATGTTTTTGAGATTATAATTACATCACTTCCTCCTTCCTTTTCTCCCTTCCAAACCCTCCTATATACTTCTCCTAGCACTTTTAAAAATATGTGGCCTCTTTTTTCATTAATTGCTGTGATGTGCATATATGTAAACAAATATGCATATGCATATACATTCCTAAACAGAACCCATTCAGTGCATGAAATGTTCTTGTATGTATGCTTTTAGGGCTAACCATTTGGTAATGGATAATGAATTGGTGTGTGTTCTTCTCTGGGGAAGACTGTTTCCTTCATGAGACTATTGAGTGAAATGTGGCCAGTGGAGCTGAAGGACTGATCTTGGGATTTTATTTATTCTTTAATTTTCATGTATTTTAGAAAAAAATTGCATTTTAGATTGACAGATAGATGATATGTTTTTGTCTTGTAGCACTAGCATGTTTTGAGCTGTATATGCATTATATGCTGCTTCAATGTAGCTACTTAACAAGTGTATTACCTTACATCATCATCATTATTTACAATGAGAACACATAATATTCACTCTGTTGACACCTTTTTTAAGAATACAATGTATCAATCAGTCGTCGTTCTGCAGCACAGTAGATTTCTTGAAATCAGTTTCTCTCCTTTCGCTTGCTTACGTGTCTTCTGCACTGCATTCACCCCATTCTTTGCATCCCAGCCTCTGGTAAGTGCTGTTCTCCTTTCTACTGTACAAGATGAACCCCATCAGATTGCACACTTGAAAAGGGCCAAGCTGTCCTTCAGAAGAGGCGTGTACAAATAGTCTGACAAATGGAGAGAATGGGATAAGTAAATGATCAGTCAGGCCATGTAATTCAGGGAAAGGACATCCAGATTCATTACTAAATGACAGATGCCAGTCTCAACCACTAAAAACTGCAACTGAGACTCTGGAAATGCAACTATGGCTACAATAAAAAGACAATGGTTGGGGCTGGAGCGATGGCTCAGTGGTTAAGAACACTTTCTGTTACAGGGGATCTGACACCCTCACACAGACATATGTGCAGACAAAAATGCCAATGTACATAAAATAAAATTTTTTTAAAAAAGATAGTGGTTGTCAGAGGCTAAAGAGGAGAGGAAGATGAATTAGCTGAACACAGGATTTTTAGGACAGTGAAACAGCTCTCCCTGATGATGTAATGGTAGATACATGTCACCGTGCATTTGTTAAAACTAAATCAAGAGTGAGTCTTAACGTGTGGATTTGCCAGGCATCACACATGTTTTTTCTTGGGCAGGAGAAGTTGAAAATGGGGCAGGCCATGTACATATAAGGACAAGAAGTATAATAGCTTTCTATTATTTTCTTTGAAGCTAAAATTGATTTAAAATTAATCTGTAAAAAAAAAATGATAGTCTGATTGTGAATACCAATGCTTACAGCTGGAGGTATCACTGATGGAGTTTGGGTTCAGGTATGCTGTCTCCAAGGGCTTTATAGACTTGCTGTAGTGAACTCCCAATCAAGCTGGAAGTCACAAGTTTGAAAACACAAGAAAGAAATGGTGCTGGTTCTCATTGTCTCCTTATGAGCAGCTCAGCTGTCAGTCCTGAGAGCCTGCTCAGGCTTGGCCCCTGCCTGGAATGCTAGGCTTGAAGGTAAATAAGCTCTTGTTCTGTTTTCAAAGAGTATATAGTTGAGAGATAGTGCACTGAAGGCAATTTTGATATAATGCTACGATCATGTTCCTGGACTGTGTTCAAGGAGCTGTTTGTCTTCTTTCTGTAAGTGATTGTTTGAAGAGGTGTTGTTGCCAAAACTTCTGCAAGAGTAGCATTAGAAATGTACAAGTTGACTTATAAGATGCAGAGTTCCCTTCAGATCAGTTGTCCTATGGCAGTGTTCCATGGTTCTTGGCATGGCACAACTTACCTCAGTCACCTTTGCTTTCGGGTTTTCTGTCAGGTCCTTTCAACACTCCAAGTAGACCTTACATAAATCTTCTTTGGGTTCTCTTGTTTCTCCTTCCTTCTGAATAATGTATTGCCTGTATACTCACCTATCCATCAGTTTACCCAACATTCATCATTCCATCCATCCATCCATCCATCCATCCATCCATCCAGATATTCATCCATCTGTCCATCTACCCATATACCTATTCATACACTCAATGTTTACTTATCTGTTTGTTGTCAAACATTAGCCTTAGACATTGGAATTATGGTGATGAGTGAGATAGATTACTGTTATAATGCTAGATTCTAGGAAGGGATTGTGAAAAAAATAGAGACACAAAAGGCTCCATCTTGTCTGATCGCATTTGTAAGAAACATTCAGAATAAGGGAATCTGCAGAACTGGTTTGTCCATACTGGAGGCTGCAGGTGGGTGGGAGAGAGAATGGCTAGCATGCATTTGGTGGTTTTATTTTGGGACAGTAGAAAAACTTGGAATTTAATGGATATGTTTGCACAGCATTGTGAGTATACTACATGTCGCTGTGCCATTTTAGAGACTTTGTTTTCTAAGACTTTCTCATTAATTTATTTTTAATGTTGCAAAAATCATTCCAGTAAAAGGAGATAGACAGGAGCTGAAGTTGACATTGATAGTGAAAAAATTTTAAGTGCAGGGATTGGGTCATGTTATGCACAATATTTTTGGTTTTGTTTTTCCTTCTAGTACTAGGGATTGAATTCAAGGCTCTTTCACATGGCCAGATAAGCTCTCTACTACTAAGCTGAATCTCCAAACCAATTTTTACTTTTTATTCTGAGACAGAGTCTTACTAAATTGCACAAGCTAGCCTTGAACCTGCTCTTACATCCAGGCAGATCTTTAAAATTTGATCCTCCCACCTCAGCCTGCCTCATCTGGGGTTTACAGTCCTGTACCACCAGGCAAGGTGGTGGATTGACATTCAGATGAGGACCTGCAAGGAGACACTTGAGACCATGGGAGATGACTGTGTGAGGAGGGCATGTCCACTCAGTTTGGGGGTGAATGAGGGTAAGAGGAGACATTGTTGCTGCCAGCCACAAGGTGATTTTGTCCAAATTCCAGAAAGATACTTCCAGCAAGGTGCAGCCATTTGATTGCAGAACTTCAGAAAAGGGCTTGTCCACCGTGCTTCAACTCCTCCTACTGGACAGAGTGCACATCCCTCACATAGTCATGTTGCTAAGAGCCTAGGGAAGAGAAAATTCTGGGTGAGGTTTTACTGTAAATGACGTGGGAGAATGTGGAAGTCAAGCAGAGGAGAGGAATGTTGCCTGCTTTTTAAGACAATCTTTTTGACTTAATTTGAGAAGGGATTATGGAATACGTGAATCAAAGATAGTGCCTCAGGCATGAGATGATGGTGCTTTGGACCACACTGACACTGGCAAAAAAAGAAGGAGAAGGAGAAAGAGGAGGAAGAAGAAGAAGAAGAGGAAGAGGAGGACGAGGAAGAGGAGGAGGAGAAAAGGAAAGGAAGGGAAAGGAAAAAGGAAAGGAATCTGGTTTCTTATTTGAGATGCTAGAAGTAGGTGTGGGGGAGGGGCAGAGGACATTGGCATCCCATTTACTGTAATGAGGAGTATTGCTAATGTCCTTCTCCCCAAGTAAATGGCTTGCAAAAGGACATTAGGAGTTTGGTTTCAGTCTTACTGAGTTAGTGGTGGTCTTTAGACATATTCAAATGAATCTTTTGGGCTGGGAAACTGGACATACGCCAGCATCTCTGGAGCAAGGCAGAGTAGGTTATACAGACTGTGGGGTTGCCAGCATTTAAATGACACCGAAGATCATAAACCTGATGAAATCAGCTGAGAGACATGTACAGGTGGAAGGAACATGCTGAATTTGACTGCATTCTGTATGTGTCTGGAGAAATAAAGCCCAAGGGCTATGTGGAACAATGGGGTTAGTTTAATTACTTTTTAAAATCGTGTGTGTGTGTGTGTGTGTGTGTGTGTGTGTGTGTGTGTGTGTGAGGTTGACTTGAATCTTGTGTGTGTGTCCCCAGAGTTTGACTTCAAGAATCTTTCTCTATTGCTCTTTTATTTTTTGAGGCATAGTCTCTCATTGAACCAGAGCTTGTTGTTTTAGTTAGACTTGATGGCTAACAAGCCTCTGAGATCTACCTATCTCTGTCCCCAAAGCAGCACTAGGGTTATAGATACATGCTACTATATCTGTCTTTTACATGGTGCTCGGAATGCAAACGCAAGTTCTCCTGTTTGTATACTTCACTCTCTGAATCAGTACCTCAAACTGAGATTTTAAAATTTTAAACAAAGATCTGCAGTCTTGCACCCTGATGAAAATAAAGGCATTTTGTTCAGATACACAGACATATGACGTGCTTCATGGGAGGTGTTACTAGGTGTGTGTGTGTGTGTGTGTGTGTGTGCACGTGCATGTGTGTGTGTGTGTATGTATTTGTCAAGTTTTTGCTATTCAAAGCAGTAGTGTGCTGGGGTGTGAGGTCTGATAGTTATTCTTTTTTTTTAATAATTTGTTTTTATTTTATGTACATTGGTGTTTTGCCTGTATGCATGTCCTTGTGAGGGTGCTGGATCCCCCGGGACTGGAGTTACAGACAGCTGTGAGCTGCCATGTGGGTGCTGGGAATTAAACCTGGGTTCTCTGGAAGAGCAGTCAGTGCTCCCAACCACTAAGCCATCTCTCCAGCTCAGTTACCCTTTTCTTATTTGTATATCAAGTTCCACCAGAGGTTCTTGTGGCAAGTGACCTTTAGCTCATGATTCAGAGCTGATGGAGAGACTTCAGGAGGTAGGGCCTTAGTAGGAAGAAGTTGAGTTATTGGGAATTTTCTCTTGAAAGGGATTGTTGAGCATTGAATCCAGTTGATCATATACTGAAACCACCATAGCTGTAAGCCATGGCCAACAGTCTCTCTTTTTAAGTTATATCAAGTATTTCATTACAGTAACAGAAAACTGACAGACACAAGCAAGAGACCAACACATCATCTGGTATTCAGAAGGTACCAAATACACATTTGTAAAATGGCAGGCTGAGCAGTTCTTGTCCTCTGAGCCTGAAGACTAATGTGGAGAAATGTAATTCATTATTTTATGATTGACTCATAGTTCGTGTATACACGTGGAGGCAATGGACGGAGTTTAGACGTGTGGATGCTGGTGAGTTTTAGCAAAGGTTTATTAGTTACTGGGGAGGGTGAGGGAAGCTGAGTCAGGTAGAACAGGACCCTGTAGACAGAGGGAAAGGAAAAGGGAGGAAGGAGAGAAAGAGAGCGAGAAAGCAAGGTGGGGGGGGCAAGAGAGGGCAGGACAATCTGGAGAGGAGGGCAGCAGAGAAAGCATGGAACAGATGTATGGGAATAGGTACCAGTCCCCTGCTGATGAGGCAGGACAGGTGACTGGGGGCAGGTTCGGAACTAGGGACAGCACTATTCTGTTACCTGGCAACAGAAGGTGGGAGTGTCTCTCTGGAGCTGGCATGTGGAAGTTGGAGCTCCAGGGAATGGGCTCTTGCAATGTGGCCAGGCAACCAAAGATGCGTGTATATTATATGCCTTGATATTTGAGATAGGATCCATCTTCAGAAATTGGAGATTTACTACATTTGGATAATGAAAAGTTCCCAGTGAGAAAACTAAAGCTGCTGTGAACAAAGTTATTATTGGAACCAGCAAAAGACTGCCCACAGGACTGTTCTGCCCTAAATCCATTTGGGTGTATCCTGTTATGCCTTAGACATAGCATAGTGTCCTGACTTCTGTCCTCAGGAAGACTTGTGAACAAGAGTGAGGCCGTCTTCTGGGAAAGAACTGTTCTCAGAGCTGAAAGAACTGGCCCACTGCGCCTATGCTGCTTGCTTCTGGGAGTCTGCAGATTTGCCATATGCCATGTAAAGGAGACCTACCTGTCCAGTGCTCTATCTTCCCTTGAGTAGCAGTGATAGACGTATTTTCACATGGGTCATAATTGACTGCTGGAGGAATTAAGTGCATCTTTTGTGACTCCCCTAGAGAGGACTCTTGGCTGAACCTGTTTTCTCTAAACCTCACCTCACACATTGTTTCCCTTTGCAGATGCTGCCTGTTGTCGTTTCCCCATTAGTCATAGCCATGAGGAGCTATATGCCATGTCTCTGAGTTTTCGTAGTGAATTACCAAGCCTGAGGCTGGTCTTAGGCACTTCTGACATCTTTACTCTGCTTTTGGCTGTTTACTTTGTTGAACAATCAGTCATAGCACTTTACAGACCTTTGAATTCCATTAACATTTACTGGATCTCAACAATATACATTACACCTGCAAAGCTGCCAAACGTCTAGAAGAATTTGCTGCATATTCCGTGCTACACCACCAGCTACTTCTAGGAGTAACTGGATGATACTCCCAAATACAAGACACTATGGAAGCTCTCGAGATGATCAACACCTAGACTAATAAGCATCCTAATTTGAAAGAGAAGAGATAAGGGTAAGACATCAGATTCCTAAGAACATTCAGAAGAATTGCCTTCTGTACTTCTGCTATATAGCGGAAACGTTGAGCAAGATAAAGTTCTGCTCCTACTTTGATTTGCAGAAGTGGCTCTAAGTCATCAGTAGACATTTCTCTTTCCTGGCATCCTCATTCTTAGTTTTCATCAGGCTGTGTATCCCTATCCCTGTCTTCTCATGCATATAGCTGTTCATTTACCTACTTACCACCCAACTTCCCCTTCATCCAGTCTACTTACCTGTCTACCCATTCACCCACTCACGTTCCCATTTCTTTAGCTGTCCATCTGTCTCCTGCTTACCCATCCTTTTCCCAACTGTCCATCTGCCTACCTATTCACCCACCCATCTTTTGATCTATCCAGATGTATGTATTGACACTTTCCTACCCACACACCCATCCATCTTCCCGGTTATCAAGTTGTGACTTGATCTGCCCACTCACTGACCCACCCTTCCATTTGTGCGTAGGTCTGCTCATCTACCCATTTGTCTCATCACTCCTCAATCATGCCAGATCCCTTTCCCATTCATCCGTTTGTTCTGTCTACTCACTTATCTACCCATCTTCCCTTCTATCCAGTCGACCATCTTCCCACTGACCCCCTCATCTTCACTTCCTTCCAGTTGTCTATCTACTGATTCATGCTCCTGTGTATCCAGTCATCCATCTACCAGTTTACCCTTTCAGCCATCCTCCTTTCTCTTAATCCAGCCATCTATCTACCCACTTATCCTTCCGTCTTCTCATCCATTTACTTGTCCATCTGTATACCCGCCTATCTACCCATCTTACTGTCCTTCCAGTTGTCCGTCTGTCTACTGGTCACCTGTCCATTTATCTAACTTTGTTAGACAGTTGGTTAGATTAACCAATTTTTATTATATTTAGGAAATATTCTAGATGCTAGGGCAAATTGGTTGCTAGGAGTCTCTCCTAGGGTCTACAGAGAAGTAGATAGTCATGGAAACAGGCATTTACTCACGGTAGAAGGTTATAGGCATGCCGTTATATAGACACACGCATGTGAATGACCAGTTAACTCTACCACATGTCCAAAAAGATTATCCCCATAAGGGGCACAGGACAGGAGATACCTTCTGTCTCTTCCTTCATGGCCATTTAAGTAAAGAAGATGGTAGAGATCCTCTCCTGTAGTGGTTTCCTAAAGGTTAATATAATTTTTTTTTTTCCATTTGGCTTCAAGGTGGTTCTGTACCACCTCAGTATACAGTTGGGATTGTAACCATGCCCAAGGCAAGGGGCAATTACCCTCATTCACCTGAAGGTGCTAATGAAAAGAAGACAGCCCCTCTGAGAGATCAGGAATGTTCAGTGGTTGCTATGAAATCTTCCCCAATGGGTAATGGGACCAGAGTCTTCCCTGGAGCATAGCTAGCAGTCCCAGGCCACTGACTTTGCAGTGGGAATAAATGTTTATGATTGGGTAGTACAGGAACCAGATTACCCACTTCAGATTGCTCCTTAATGTAAGGTCACAATGCCTTTTGTTGCTGATTTGTCTGAGAATGTTGGCCTGACTCCTGTGTCTGTAGAATCCATTAGTCATCCCCCCTACCAAGTCATTCATTATTTCCAAAGTTAATTAAATATCAGGGGTTCTCTCTTGGGATTTCCCTCAGGTAATCTGAGCAACAAAAGACATTACTTTCACAAGTGAGTGAAATGGTAACAGCAGGGAACCATGTGTTTTAGGTATTGCTTTGAGTATTATTGTACCCTGCTGTACTTAGTCTAACTCTTTTAATTCTTACAGTAGCAGATAGGTACTGCTGTCATTTCCCCATTTAAAATAAACACAATACTGAAACATGGGGTACGTGTGGAATTATTTCACCAATTATTAGCTTTACTAATATTGTTTTTTTTAAAGGAGGGTTAGCAAAAGTACAATTGATAAACAGACAAAAATAGATCAACTGAACCTGATCATAGTTTATTACATTGCTTTGGTTTTGTTAAGATGGTGAAAAAATAAGCTACAACTAGCTAGAAGTGATATAAGTCACATACTTGATAGGAGACTCCTTTTCAGAATATGTAAAAATCTCCCTAACTCAACAATAAGAAACCTAACACTGCAGTTCGAAAATGAGTAAAAGGCAAGTCAGGAGAGAAAATGTATAAGTTACAAAGAAGCATGTTTAAACATGCTCAGGGACCTTGGAAAATATAAATATAATCTGTAAAGAGCTCCCCTACACCCTCAATAGAATGTTGATAGATGAAAGTATGGGAATACCTAGCACTGGTGAGGGTGCACAGAAATGGCATGTTTGGGGCAGATGCGAAAACCCAGCTGCCATGTTGGACATCTGTATGATGAGTCTTTCTTTACCATATGATATGGCAGTTTAAGTACCATGCATTTACCCTGGAAGAATGAACTTTATGTTTACATAAATACCCATTACACCTCTTTATGGGAAATTGGAACTAAGCCAAACATCCTTCCTTGGGTAAAAGATTCAAGAAGATGTGGTATGTCTGTCCTAGTTTATCTCCTCAGGGAGAGGACAACTGAGGTGAGCTTCTGTGTAACTCAGAGGTGGGTCCTGAATTCAGTCTGCTGAGTGAAAACAGCAGGATTCATGTATATAGAATTTTATAGGGCAGACTTGTAGAGCCTAAGAACAGACCAGTGGGAGGTAGCGGACAGAGCTGCGTGTAAATATAACAGGGTACCATGAGATAATTTCTTTTCCTGTTAATTTGGTTCATGCTGAGGAGCAAACCCAGAGCCTTTGAACATACTAGGAATCTGAGTAGTGTCTCAAGTCTGAGTCATTGTGTTTCTGATGCTAATCTCTTCTTTTGAACATGACTATCATCTTATAATGTAAGGGGAAAGGTACATGGAACCACTCTCTACTGTTTTTGTACCTTGTGAATCTACAATTGTGTCAGAAATAAACATAAAGTTGAAAGATACACAGATACATAAATACTTAACAACGAAACAGTGGATATAATCCTTGCCTATAAGAGGTTTGTTATTTGATTGACAGAGTCACTGTGCCCACAACAAACTTGTGAACCAGAGTGAGTGAGCCAGGCATGCCGCCAAGGCATGTGAAACAACACAAAGCGTTTTCTTCATACACTTTCCTCTTTCTTAGTTGAAGGCTAAATGGAACTGACCTCATTTACCTGTGGGCTCCAAAACTCAGCAAAGTCTAGTTTAGTACATGCATCAAATCTTATGCAGTTTCATTGAAAGAGTTGCCACTGTTTTCCTTCTCCATAAACAAAGTCTGTAGAGAAAATCTGCCTCTGTATTACCAATGCCCTCTCTTTGTCATGTTGTTGTTGTCAAGTTACACAAGTAGCTCCTCATGTATAATTTACAATAAGCATCACTCCTGATTGCTAGTCAGTTAGTTACCTTACTCTTTCTCCTTACTGTGTGGATTATGCCTTTATTTCCTTCCAGCAGTGCCTGGTCAATGTGGCTCCAAAAGTGATTCTTAAATGAGCAGATGCAGGTGATGGATTTGCTCTCCCACGGGTGCTTAGAATATGAGTTCCTGTGGCGGACTTGGCTCCCCTGCCATGAGGTCACAGGTGCCTCTCTGCTGAGGCACTCACTGTTGAGGACATTCTACAAGAGACTGAGCATATTGCTGGTTCTCCACCCTGGTAAGGACCAAGTGGCTTTCAGTAATACTCTAGAGAAAAAGAAAACCCTATCAATCTGGAAGAATGATAATTGTTTAAAGGTGCCCAGTCCATCCATGCACGCCAGCTGAAATTCACTGCTTTTGATGGCAAGGGTCCTGAAGGTTTTTGTTTTTGATTGAGTCCCATAGTGTTGGGTGAGATATTAAGCCTGACCAGGATGATTTCTTCCATCACCAAGTGCTTTCAACTCTACTGTGGTGAGTATGGGTCCCAGTTCACTCTGTTATGCCTCCAATGTTCTCCCATGAAGGACTTGGGGTGGATGTCATGGTGTCTGCATTTGCATCCATACCATGGACCCATTGAAGCTGTGTAAAACAACTCTGAGTGACAGGGATCTGAATAATTATGTCATCTCTTTCAGATTAGAGTTTAGAGAAATATGTGAAGCTTCCACATCCTGTGTCAGAGCAGCAGAGTCAGTAAGCAGCATATCTTGAGTGAGGGGAAAAAAGCATTGTGTGTCAGCAGAGAATGGTGGAACAGAAGGAGATTAGTATCTTTTGATTGCCATCTGTTGATTGATACCTGTTGAACATTTTGAAGAGCACTCCTGCCATCAGTTCACCCTTGCAAACTAGTAAAGTGCTTGTAAAAATCACTGTGTCCCTTTCCACTCCCACCCACCCCTTAATTATTATGTGTATGAATGATGTACCTGTATGTATGTGTGTGCACCACATGCATGCCTGGTGCCCTCAGAGGTCAGAAGAAGGTATCAGATTTGAGTTACAGATGGTTGTGAACTGCCATGTGGGTGCTGGGAATCAAACCTGGATCCTGTGGAAAAGTAGCCTTAATCAGCCTCTTAATCACTAAGCCATCTCTCCAGCTCCCACTTTTTATTGTAACATATACAGATTCATTTTGAGATCAGTGCAATGCAGTGTGCCTGTTTTATGTAACTCTGAACTCAATTTCAGATGATGCAAAATATTTTTTGTTTGTTTGTGTTTTGTGTAAGTAATGCAACACATGAAGGATTAAGATTGGGTTTATGGTCCCTATTTTGTAGGTGGACATACTAAATTGAAGTTAGAGTAGGATGTGGGTGACTTTTCTAGAATCACAACTGTAAATGAGGAAAATAGAGTAACACTCATCTGTTTTGTTTTTCTGCTTTTTGAGACAGCGTCTCTCACTGTGGTTGTAGCTGGTCTTAGGTCAGCTGTCTCCCTTCAGCCTTGGGATTTATAGGGCTACAGGCAGGAGCCACCACGCCCTGATCAAGTCAGTTTATGTTTTAGAACAACCTTACTGGAAGGGAGGATCCTGGACCTAGAGACCTGGTGTCAGCAGAGTCTTAGGTTGTTCAGGAGCAGATCGGCTTATGACATTTATGGAATGTGTTGGAAGTTTGTTTTAATTGGAATTTCCAGCAGCGGAGTTGACCTCTAGTAGGGCTGAGGGAGGCTTTCCTTTTATGCTGCAGTTTCCTAGGCTTTCTCCTCTCCTGGTGTGCTTCTCATCTGCTAGCCATCTTTAGCTGTGTTCTTAATTGGAACAGCTCAGACACATCCCGCAGAATTAGTGCTGGTGGATGGAGACTTTGATGCACTGATGGTATAAGTTTACTGCAGCTGCAGGGTCATGCAGTTTCTGAAACCTAGACTATTGGGTAATGTGGTCCTTCAGAAGAGGAGGTTGGAGATAGTGCTCATCGGTAAGAAAGCCGACAGTAGTACTGTCCTCTCTAATGTCCCCTGGAGCCAGGGAAAGACAGAGATGTGGCTTTGTGACTGTGCAGCAGGCTTGGGGGTGGTGGGTGACATGGCCGCAAGGGCCCCCTTTGCTTCTCTTTTCTCCTCTCCCTTCTTGGGGGTTTACTTTGGACTCAGCTACCTGCTGGTCCATCTACTCCTGCATCTCCTCTCACTTCTGCCTCCGATGCTTTTCTGTAGGCTCCACTGCCTTATTTATCGCCCCTGGAGATGCCTGCGAGCTGAGTCTCAACACTGCTTCCCTTCATGAGAACAATGTGCCCTCATCTCCCACTTGTCTATGTTTTCTCAGCGTTTTCCAGGCTCTTCCACAAGAGGGACTTTCCTGTTCTTTCTCCTGTTCCTATGAATATGTTCTTTTGCTGTTATGATTTTACTAAAACAAAAGAAAAAACCACAATGTCCCCAACTCCTTTCTGCCTTTGATTTATATTTTATATGTTTATTTTGCCTTTCTTTACATGAGTTCTTATTTTATTCCTGTTTTTTTTATGCTTCCCTTTCCCTTACAGATCTGGGGCTTGAAGTGGCTCTAGAGACATTAATTTCTTTAGTCTGTGTGCCTAGTGTCCTCTGGTAGGGACGGGCTGAGGCTAGGGGGAAATCCTGTTCCCTCTGTCACCCCGGGATTCGTCTTACCTCCTCCTCTTCTGATCTTCTGGAGCCTGGCCTTTCAACAGTCCCGTCATCATCGAAGCCGACTCTTAGCAAACAGTTAATAGTTCATTCCTGTGCATGTGTATACAGAAGAATACCTTTGTAGCCCTGGAACAGAATATATTCCCAAAAATATGTATTAAGTTACTCAATTCACAGAACTCTTGTGAGGCCCATACAGGTATTGTCTCATTTTATATAGGGAGAAATCAAGGCCCAGAGATGGCGATTGTTCCACACAGTGACACAGCCAAGAACCCCACAGTCCCTTACTCCAGACTCTACATTTCTGACCATTACATCTGCCATGTACACACACACACACACACACACACACACACACACACACACACATTCTCTATTTTTATAAAACTCCACATAAAAACACAATTCTCACCCCAGAGGTTTAAGAGAGAGTTTACTTGGGAGCCAGGTGTCGGTGACTATGGCCCAGGAACACAGCATCAGTTAACTCCAAATCTGATTTCCAGCACAGCAGCAGCTTTATGAAGTTTATATTAATAAAACACAAAATCATAAATCAAGGCGCCTTTAATGTATTGATGGAAACATCAGGTAGGCAGGTTACAGCAACACAGGGAAGTCTCTGCTATAGGCTTCAGATGCTGTGTGGTGGCATTCTTAACCTTTTGCCAGGAGGAAGCTAGTGGTCTGTTAGTACATCAGAACATTAATACATTACCTGTTAGTTATAGGATGTTAGAGGACAGAAGCAGAGGTGGGCAAGGAATGTCTATTAAAGGGACTAAGGATAGCCCAGATAATTATAAGTAGGCTCTGAATGTGCAGCATCCCAGCCTCTCCATAAGCGTTGAGGTTCTCGTTAGATAATCAGCCTTGTGGAACATTCCCTACAAGGTGAGTTTTTGTTTTTTGTTTTTTTGTTTTTCCTCGAAATTGTCCTTTTCACTCTACATCCAAGACATTTTCAGCTCCAGCACACTACACTCAATTACCTCAAAAGCCAGTAAGTATCTGTGTCCCAGACTGAGCCTTCTGGGCTGCTCAGGTGGCTAGTACCCAAGTTCTCTCCTCCCCAGTTCCCAAATTCAACTGACCTGCCAACTTTCTGAGGTCTGACATCTTGGAAAAGATGGCTCAGTCTTCATCCACATTTTCAAATTTATTCATGAGTTTGATACATAGACATCATGTAGGTCTTAGAAGCTTCTGGATCTTTGAATAGGGAATAGGCATCTCATCAAATAAAAACATATCTTCTTCAGGTTCACAGCCTTATAATAAAGGAGCCCCGGTTTTGCCTCAGCAGTAATAAACTTAATTTTTTCTCATGTTGTAGCACAGAGAGGCAGACATTTTAGAAAAATTGGAAAATGAGATACATTCCCATGCAGAGAAAGGAAAGAAGAAAGCCACTGTTGCCAATTCCTTTTCTATTAGATTTCTTTATTTTTAGGTCCATTTGCATGAAGGCAAGTGATTCTCAACCTGTTCCCCATTTTTATGACTGTCAGGGACTGAAAGGACCGAATAGGGGTTGGGCTTGCCTCCTTTAAGACAGAGGGCTATATTGAGAAAGAAATCATGTAAACACAGTTTGTGGATTGGCAAATACCCTGGGGCAGGCTGTAGCCAGGGAGAAGGGCTTGCCCTGTGTCTTGGGTGGGGCTGAAGGGGCACTGAAAGTAGCAATATCAATCCCTAGTCTGGTCTAAGAGCTGATCTTTTTGTGGTGCTTGTGGGTGCGTGATGTATGCATAGTGTTTGTGTGGGTGCAGGACCCAAAGAGAATGCTGGGTGTGTGTCTTCTGTTACTTGGCACTTTATTCTTTTGAGGGAAGGTTTCTCACTGAACTTGAAGCTCCAGTGATCTCACAGGATCAGCCTGTCTCTATTCCCCTAATGCTGGGGTTATAGACACCAAAAGCTGGCTTTTTACATAGGGACTGGGGTTTTTTTTAATTCAGATCCTCTTGCTTTCACAGCAAGTGCTTAGTTATCCACTGAGCTATCTCTCCAGCCCCAGGAGCTGGTTTTCTGAGAGAAGAGGGCAGCGGACCTCACTCCTGGCCTGAGCTTGTTTTAGGTTGGAGGGTGGCAGCTGGGCACTTCAGCCTCTTATTTCCTGCACTGATAATATAATAAAGAGAACCAATTTTAAGTCCTATTGTAAGTAGATAATTTGGGTTGGTGGAAGCCATGGCTCCCTGTTTCAGAGGGTTTTCTTTGCCTTAATTTTGGTGGACATCACATATAGCAGGCGGGAGCCAAGACTGACTTTGTCTTTTCTGTTTGAAGCTTGGCGAAGGCTTGTCTCCTCTATCAGCTGTAGGACTTTGACTGTGTATTCTTCTCCCTCACCCAAAATATTTTTAACGTTTTTAGCCCTGTATTGACTCCAGATGATAAGGAAGGCTGACATTAGTTTTAGAGTATGTTTTCCAGCCCTTGTTTGGGTTGCTAATGGGAATAACTATGCCATATTGAGCACTCATCTCTGAAATGCCTGTGTATATAGCTCATCAATCTTCCTAGCACTACAGAAGAGTATGGCCCATTCCTGAGCTCCAGTCTCTGTCTCCTCTGGCCCACTTCAATATCTTAGGGGTTTTTAATGCCATGTTGTTCATGGTTATTACAGGAGACTGTAATTGGCTTAGACTGAATGTTCTCTGTCAGTGTCTCTCCAAGCCCTCCCCCATTCTCTTCCCACGCCTGTTCTCCTTCCCTCCTCCCCCTTCTCTCTCCCTCTCTCCCTCTCTCCCTCTCTCTCTCTCTCTCTCTGACTGTCCCTTTTCCCTTCCGGCAGTCTCTTACCCAGACCTGAATCTCACCAGTTCAGCTGGACTGACTTGTTGGTGAGCCACATAGAGCCATCTGTCTCTGCCCCCTAGTGCTGGGATCACAGAAGGCATTAGTTAAGATTCCCGACTGCTGCTGTCACCACCTCCTCCTTGAGGCTTCTTCATGTGGGCACTAGGGATCCAAACTGGCTCCTCAAGCCCTGTACAGACTGAGCTGTCTCCTCTGCCTTTCCTTTCTCTTTCTTATGAGTGGAGTTTTAGAAAAGTTCTTGTACATCTTGGAGAAAGGAAGTATGCTTTCTCTTAGAAACTGGAAAAGATTACCAAGGGAAGGGTAGAGAGGTGGTGTGGACAGGTAGAGAGCCTGGCAACCGACTGCTACTACACTGGCCATTTAGTTTCAACATAAATTTAGAAGGAATATTTAAACCACAGCAGGCAGTGTTCCTTCCTTCTCATTCCTGCAGTGTTCTATTCTGCCCTCTCAGAGGGTCCCCTGTCGTGTCTTTGTACTTCCCGTTTCTAATCCCAGGATGTCTGCAGCCACAGTGTGCCATGTCACGCTGTCGTCACAACACTGACTTAGGAGTAAATGCTGTGGTGTCTGAACTTCAGTTCTACCACTGGCTCGGACGGAACCTCGGGCTCTTCGGGTTGTTTTTTGGCCTCCTTGATCTGATGGAAATAGGGACCAGGGGTAATCAAGCCTGCCTATAGATGAGGAGTTGAGTGAATGAGATGACGTTATTAAGAGCCTATCCTAGCATGTAGTAGACATGAAATAAGTAAGATACATATTCCTTACCCAAGACACAAGTAAGTTCATATTTTCCCAAGAAAGATAATAGTAGCAGTTAGTAACAGTCAGAGTTGTAACATTGGTACAATTGGGCGTCCTGATGGGCAGTAGCAGGCATGGCTAGTGGAGTGCTGGTGTTCATAATGAGTCTTTGGCTTGCTGTCCACAGAAGCCCGACAGACTTCCTGTAATTGTCTTTGGTATATTGCCGCACTTCCCCCAGATACTCTTCTGTAGAATGCAGTCACCCACTGCTTAGGTGTTAGCAGTGAAATGATCCATGCAGAGAGGTGTCAAGATCAAAGGATTCCTTTCCCTCTAAGCAGCAAAATCTCCCAGGACAAAATAAAACCAAAGATGTGTAATGATGTTGTGGAGAAGTTTCTAAACTAGTATTTCTCTCCCTTCTCCAGCAGAAAAGAGCGAATGCCGGTCGTGCTTTCTAAAATACGACTCAGCTTCCCTTTGTGTGGTACAGAAGTTGCTGATGTGTGAAGGAAAGCTTTCTCCTAGGGTTCAAGACCACGCCTTACTCCCTTGTTCTCAGGACTGGTTCTCACTGCTATTTTTTTTTTTTTTAACCTGTCCTGGTTCTGTCACATTGCCCCCACACCCACCCCACCCCCACCCCACGTGCCAAATTGCTTTTTGAAGATTTGAAGGTGGCTGCAGCCTTTTTCTGTGCATAGCACATAGATATTTTTATTTCAATTATTTCTCTCATCAATCATGAGTGTTTCTCATTTTCTTCTAGGGGAAAAAAAATGAGGGTTTTTTTTTCCCCTCATTTAAAATTCTCACTAGCTAATAAAAGTTATAAAATAAGGCTTGCATTCTTTATGTTCTCTTAAGGAAATTTTGTTTATAGCATATAAAAGGAAAAGTTTCTGCATTTGTTTTGGGTAGAATTTGCCTGGCATTCACCTTGAAAAGATACGTGTCTGCAAGCATTTTGAGCTAGGTGGTGGGGTAGGGGTGGGGGTGCTGGAAATTCCGAAGTTATCTAAATAAATATTCCGAATCTGTGTTGCTCTGAAGACAAAAAGCCCAAAAAGAGCCACAGCTCTTAGAAACACATGTCAGTTCTAGCTTGCATTTTGCTGAACTTGAGAATTGGCATGGCAGATTATCAGACGCTCAGAATGCGGAGTTCGAAAATGTCTTTTTGACAGGATGGATAAACCTAAACCTTGGTTGAGCTCCAGAAAGGTGTGGCATTGTCCTTCATCATATATTGAAAGGCAAAAAGATAGATGGAAATCTCTAGGTGGTATGAATTGTTAAGTCTTTTTGTTGAGTTACAAATACCGCAAGGAAAGAAACCATCTTAGAGTTCTTTTTATTCTTTTAACAGATACTTACTGGCTTTTGAGGCAATTGAGTGTAGTGCACTGGAACTGAAAATGTCTTGGATGTGGAGTGAAAAGACTTGGTTTAAATCTTATGCCCTAGCATGATCCAGGTGAAGACAGTTTCTTTCTGCAAATAAGTCACTTAGTGTCATGACAGGTGCATGTCAAGTGCCGAGGCAGGTGCATTGCAGGTGCTGTGACAGGTGGATTTTCAGGTGCCAAGGCTGGTGCTGTGGCAGATGGATTTTCAGGTGCCCAGGCAGGTGCATTTGCTGGTGCTGAGGCATGTGCATTTCTACCTATGGCGGCAGTTGCTAGACATTGCTTCCAGCCCAGAACTGATGGTTTTTAGTCCTCACTGCATAGTGGTAGAAGTTGTAAGACTTGTCTGCATCATGCTGAGACCTTGCAAGCCATTCCAAGGGGTGAAAAGGGACAGGCCTTTGCTTTGAGATATGAAGCTCCCCCCCCCCCCGCCTCCCGGGGTGGGGGTTGTGAGACTGGGTCTCTCTGTGTAATACTTGGCTGTCCTGGAACTCTCTATATAAACCAGGCTGGCCTTGAACTCACTGAGATCCTCCTACCTCTGCCTCCCAAATGCTGGGATTAAAGGCATGCATCACTACTCCTGGCAAGATATGAAGATTTTTCAAAACTGACATAAGTATCTGATTTTCTCCTGATGGAGCTGAGCTCTACGCAGTATGAAAAGGCTTCAGAGAAGAAGCAGGCTTCCTTCAAATCTGCAAACAGTTCAGATCTGCAAAAAGTTTAACCTGGGAAGCAGTTTGGGAAAAAAGACACTCTTCATAATTATTCTTATGTAGTTTTAAAATGAATATTATTTTATAACTGGGTCAAAGCACAAATTTGAAATTCTAGAACTGAAAAGGCATCCAAAAAAAATAATAATGTTTGTATGTCAGCTTGACCTGTCTTCAAGGGAAGTGTAGGAACCAGGAAGCTCTCCTGATAAGTGTCTTGCTGGGATTAAGGTCACTGCTGTGATTAAGGTCATCAGTCTAGCCACTGCTTTTTATCCTCTGTTCTCTCATACTTTTTCAGTGGCTTGATTGGGTTGACCAGTAAATTAGAAGCTTTAAAGATCTAACGAAATCCCTGTTTAAAATCTGGCAGAAGATACTAGTAGCCACTAATGGAAAGTAAAGTTTGCCATTTATTCATTTGGTGTAGAAGGCAGAGACTTCTGTCCTGCTGGAGTCCAACCTGTAGAAACAAACATGGATCCCAGATGGATAAACCCTTCAGAGCAGGTTAAGTTCTGTAGGAGAGGTCTTTGGTACTGGAGGAGGTGTTCTGTATGACGTGGGAATTGAGCAGAGTCCCAGAGGACAATGTTAAGCAGATAAAGGGAGGGAGGGGGAGAGAGAGATCTAGAAGGAACACAAAGTTCAGATGCCTGGTGAGGGTAGGGCGAGAGTCAGACCCTCAGCCTCTTTGTGATTCCTAGGTAGCCCCTCCCTGCTGGAGAGCGTTTGAGATGGAATGCCAAGAACATAGAAGGAATCCCTCAAGAGAAAAATTCCTTTTGGCCACGGGGAGACAGTCCTGTACATCACCTCCCTAGCTGCAATGGGAGCGGTAGGGAGAGGCTCGGTACCTCAGCTGCCTCATTGCTCAATCTGAG